>JAPVLO010001138.1:0-173114 GCA_027257055.1 Cephalopachus bancanus | reverse complement strand
CCGACTGCCGTTCCCTCCATGTACTATTGTGATTTGTGTTCAGGTCTCACTTATGAGTGAGAACATGTGGTATTCGGTTTTTTGTTTCTGTGTGACAGATCACTAAGTATGATTATTTCCAACTCCATGCAATTTGCTGTGAAGCCCATGATTTTGTCCTTCTTTATGACTGCATAATATTTACAGACCATCCATAGGAGTTACATTACATTTGGTGGGGAAAGGGCACAGGACGTCATGGTATGTTGAATTATAGGTCAGGCTTTCTAGCTGCACTCAAATGAAGAAACTGTTAGAAATTCAGGATATGGGAAGTCACATGAAGGAGAGCATAAGAGAGAATGAAGACCTGGGGAAAGGTTGATCAGCAGCATAGGCCTGAGCAGCTCCATGTAACAGCAAGCTGCAGGCATACTAGAATCCTTTCTTTTGCCTTTTAAAGCTGTAGAAGAAACACATTATACCTGCCCTCTATAAAAGAACTACAGTTTACTTTTAAAACTTATCTTAAAAATATGAAAATAGCAATTTATGTCTTGCTTCACATCAAAGTGTTTGGAAATGCCTAAGTCACCAACTCCCTGAAGGTAAAATCGATAATATGCTATACAATGTCACTGTTAATATTTAGTGGTACACTACAGATAGCCGTCTATGAAGACCAAAGTTTCAAACTTACAAAGGAATACTCAGAGTAATGAAGCAATCTCCAGTCTCCAGTCTGGTCACAGGCTGAGAGCAGTAGCTGACCACAGTAATTACTCACTACTTACAGTTATGAAGATACTAAGGAAAGCCACACTTTGGACTGGGCAATAGGTATGCCATGGCCTTTATTTTTGCATCAGATATAGCAAATACACCCTCTATACAAAATCAGTTAATAATTCATGACCTACAACTGCAATGCAGTCACTAAAACCCCTATAGAAACCCTTACTCTCTCTCTCTCTCTCTCTCTCTCCTCTCTCTCTATCTCTATATATATATATATATATATATATATATATATATTTTTTTTTTTTTTTTTTTGAGTTGGCTCACCCTGTCACCCAGACTAGAGTTGCAGTGGCATGCTCCTGGCCACTGCAGCCTCGACCTGCTGGGTTCCTTCTGTCTCAGCCTTCCAAGTAGCTGGAACTATAGGCGAGCGCTACCATGCCGGGCTAATTTTTTGATTTATTGTAGAGATGAGGTCTCACCAAGTTGCCCAGGTGGATCTTGAACCCGCGGACTCAGGCAATCCACTCACCTGAGCCTCCCAAAGTGCAGGATTACAGGCTGAGTCACCGAGCTAGGCTAATTTTGTCCTTTTGTTTTGTTTTGTTTTGTTTGTTTTTTGAGTTGGAGTCTCACTCTGTCGCCCAGACTGGAGTGCAGTGGCCGTTCCCGGCCACCGCAGCTCGACCTGCTGGACTCTGGCGATCCTTCCACCTCAGCCTTCCAAGTAGCCAAAATTACAGGCACGCGCTACCACGCCCGGCTGATTTTTTGATTTATTGTAGAGATGAGGTCTCACTGCCCAGGCGGGTCTCGAACCCGCGGGCTCAGGCAATCCACTCACCTCAGCCTCCCAAAGGCGTGGGATTACAGGCTGAGCCACCGAGCCCGGCTAATTTTGTCCTTTTTTATGGCCACATAATATTCCATCATGTATATGTACCACATTTTTTTATCCAGTACACTTTCAATGGGTAGCACTGTTGGTTTCATGGTTTTTTGAAAATTGTATTTTAAAGATGTGGGGTAAAATTCAGGGTTAGGAATACAAACATTGATTATGCAGGTACCCTTATTGATGAGGTCTCCCTCCCTCCCCTAGCGGTTTCCCTAAAACTGCCAATCCCACCCCCCCTCCCCTGGCATTTTCCATTACTGTGAATCCCTTTCTTTTTTTTTTGAGTTGGAGTCTCACTCTGTCATCCAGACTAGAATGCAGCGGCACACTTCCAGCCACCGCAGCCTCGACCTGCTGGGCTCCGGCGATCCTTCTACCTCAGCCTTCTAAGTAGGTGGAACTACAGGCGTGCGCTACCATGCCCGGCTAAACAAATTTTTTTTTTTTTTTTGAGTTGGAGTCTCACTGTGTTGCCCAGACTGGAGTGCAGTGGCACGCTCATGGCCATTGCACCCTCGACCTGTTGGGCTCTGGCGATCCTTCTGACTCAGCCTTCCAAGTAGCTGGAGCTACAGGTGCGCACTACCACGCCCGGCTAATTTTTGATTTATTGTGGAGACGAAGTCTCGCCAAGTTGCCCAGGTGAGTCTTGACCCCGTGGACTCAGACAATCCACTCACCTCAGCCTCCCAAAGTGCTGGGATTACAGGCTGAGCCACTGAGCCCAGCTGCGAACCCCTTTCTTATAGTATTGTAATAATTGTTCAAGGTCTGCTTATGAGTGACAACATATGGTACTCTGTCCATTGTTTCTCTGATAGATCACTGAATATGATTGTTTCATGTTTTTGCTACGTGAATAATGCTATGTGAATAATGCTGCAATAAAAACATGCATGTGCAGGTATCTTTTTCATAGAATGATTTGAGTTTCTCTGGGTATAATCCCAGAAGGGAGGATTGCTGTGTTGTGCAGAAGGTTGATTTTTAGAATTTTTAGGAATTGCGATACAGTTTTCCACAGAGGTTGTACTAGTTTACACTCCCACTGACAGTGTAGAAGTGTTTCTTTTCCCCATATCCTCTCCAGCATCTGTTGTTTTTTGAGTTATTGATAATGGCCATCCTGACTGGAGTTAGGTGGTATCTCAGTGTGGTTTTAATTTACATTTCTTTGATGACTAGTGAGCCTGAGCATTTTTTCATGTATCTGTTGGCTGCTCCTAGGTCTTCTTTTAAGAAGTGTCTATTCATATATTTTGCCCACTTTTTCATAGGGCTGTTTGTTATTTTTCCTTTTGGCACGTTTGAGTTCCTTGCAGATCCTGGATGTTAGCCTCTGTCAGATATATAGTTGGCAGATATTTTTTCCCATTTTGTGGGTTGTCTCCCCGCTCTCTTGACGGTTTCTTTTACCATTGTGATTAGGTGCTATTGTTCCCCCTACTTTACTGAAGATGAAATTGAGGCACAACTCAGTCAAGTAACTTGCATAAAGTCACATAGTTTATTTTATTTTATTTTATTTTGAGTTGGAGTTCACTCTGTCACCCAGAGTGAAATGCAGTGGCCGCTCCCGGCCACCACAGCCTCGACCTGCTGGGCTCCAGCGACCCTTCTGCCTCAGCCTCACAAGCAGCTGGATCTACAGGTGCGCGCTACCATGCCCGGTTAATGTTATTTTTGATTTATTGTAGAGATGAGGTCTCGCCAAGTTGCCCAGGCGGGTCTTGAACCCATGGGCTCAGACAATCCACTCACTTCAGCCTCCCAAAGCGCTGGGATTACAGGCTGAGCCACCGAGCCCAGCCAAGGTCACATAGTTAAGTGGCAGAGGGGGATCTGAACCTAGCTGGCTGGCCTGACCTCTTGGTGGAACCAAATGGGAGGAATTCTGCTCACTACTTCTTAAACCCCACCTCAACCAGAGAAGCTGTACTGCTGGGCAACTGTCAGAAGACTACTAGTGTTCAATGTTTGAAAACTACTGGCCTACTGAAAAGAGGGCTGAAGTTTTATCTTCATTTTGGCTCTGAACTTTAGGTAAGTCATTCCTGGGTCCTGTTTCCTCATTTCCAAAAAGAGAGTATGGGAGCTGATTCCCTGTAAGATTTCTTCCAAGGTTTCTAACTGATTATCCTCTGGGTTTAATTATTCATTTACAACTAATACAGGAATCAGCAGAACATGTTAAGTAACACCATGAGGATGCAATCAGAAAACTCTAGACTGTAGGGAATGATACAACATAAATGATTTGGTTTTGTCAATAAATTACAAGGTTAGCCTACAGATTAAAAGACACTCAAGAAGCATATTAACCAATTGCAATGTATAGCCCTTATTTGGGGTCCTGATTCAACAAGCATGCTATAAAAAAATAAGTCTACTGGAGAAATTTGAACACTGACTGGATTTGAAGATACTAAGTTTAAGTGACAGAGTATGATTATTTAAAAAAAAAAAACTGTATCTGGCCGAGTGCAGTGGCTCATGCCTATAATCCCAGCACTCTGGGAGGCCGAGGTGAGAGGACTGCCTGAGCCCACTGCAGTTTTTTCAAGACCAGCCAGGGTAACTTGGTGAGACCTCATCTCTACAATAAATAAAAAAAATTACCCGGGCGTGGTGGCGTGTGCCTGTAGTTGCAGCTACTTGGAAGGCTGCGGTAAAAGGATCGCCTGAGCATAAAAGGTCGAGATTGTGGTGGCTGTGAGCATGCCACTGCACTCCAGCCTGGGTGACAGAGTGAGTCTCCAACTCAAAAAAAAAAAGAACCTTAAAAAATTATATCTTTAAGAGATGCCTACTGAAATAACTATTTTATGTAATCTTTGAGATTTGCTGCAAAATCAGCCTGTGACAGAGCAGATGTGGTTATTAATGGAAAAGAATAGTCGAGGAATTGAAAGTTACTGAAGCTGAGTGGTGGGGACAAGAAAGTTCACTATATAAATAGTATTATCTCTACTTTTGTGTATGTTTGAAATTTTCCTTAATAAAGGCCTTCAAATGATGATACATTTTATGCCTGTATAATACTAACAATTGCTAAATGTTAATTTTATGAGTCATACTGGTTTTAAAAAAAACCCTTAAATTTGTGCATCTTGATTTCATACAAATAAACCATCTGAGCCTCTCTATTGCACTTGCTATCCACTGTTTAGCAATGCTTACAATCTGCTGTAAATTAACATCTTTATCCTTAGCTGTAGTCTTAACTTCTAAAAATCCAATTATGTCATAAGTTAAGCAACTGGGGCTAGTGCCAAGTCCTCTATCCACACAGAAAAGCATCCATTTTCAACTGACACAAAATGAATACAATAGCCTATGAGTTAATTATTGTCTTCAACCAAACAGCTTTAGAATGTGGTTAACAAAAGGGGGGTAGCTAATCCTTAGGGTGCAGTCTATAAGAGAAAGGATAAGATCACCTCATTAGTTCAATCCACTACAGGTAGGAATCAACATTCGAAATTACCAAAGATCATTGTGTGCAGTTTTTTTTTTTTCTTCAGTTAAACTATTATGTCTTCCTGTAAGACACCAGAACACTATAATAATGTAGGTTTTTGCTCTAGGAATTAGCAATTCTGAACTAAATGCTTTATACACATTCAAGTACAGGACCCATACCTAGAAAATATATCATTTTTCCATTGAGTGGTCTGGTTTCAGTAGCTTAGAATTATACAACTACATAATCAAACCAGGTGGGCAGTTTTGTGTCCTTCTCACCTGCAGATGAAATGAAAGGCACAATTTTGGAAGTCTAAGAGGGCTTCAATTATGTTCAACTTACATATACAATCGGGGATCTGAAGACAGAGTGTCAATGTTGATGTGCTGTTCCAGCAGACTGTAGGCCAGGATGGGCAGGGATGTGAAGCAGATATTGTACATTGTAAGGTAAGCAGCATCATACAGTGGCTGAAATGACAAAGAACAGAGGAAAAACATTTATTGTAACAATCCTCTATAAGATGATATCTATGTATTTGGAAAAATTTCTAGCTAAAACAAAGTTTTCTTTCATGATTTTTTGTGCTAGCAAAGGAAACTTCATATCTAAGGTCACTAGCTGGTGTGACCAGAAAAAAAAAGAAACTAACACATTGTGATGTGTCATATTAATAAACGTCTCCTTTAATATAATCTTATTCAAAATGTTTACATGCTATAAGTTGTACTTTTAATAGACATTAACAACCTTTCAAAAGATTTTTTAGTAGCTAATAATTCTGCTATTCAGGAGCCATTTCAGCAAAGACTATTAAGTATAAGTAAGGAATCTTCAGAGAAAAGAAATATAGGCAGTAGTCAGTCTGTGTCACAGTTGTTTTGGATAATATTTTACATATTTTTGGTTAATATTTTTAAGTTCAAGTCCTTTTCTACCACTCTCTTTCTGAGAGGTTTCATGGTATGTGTTCATTCTTCCTGATCTGAGTAATAAACCTAATTTGATCAACTTCAAGTGTGTTCCCAGTGGTTTTTGGCTGGAGAGCTTTGTCAGTCTTGAGCTTCTAAAAGAGAAGATGGCTTTAGCAGATTCTTAAAGGACTGAACTAATATTATTACTTTATTGAAAAATGTTAAGGTATTCCATGAATCTCATTCTGATAAAAGTACTTAGTGAGTTCAGCATTTATTTACATAGTGCTAAATATTGTCATACAACCATTTTCAGTGGACTGAATAAATATTCCATATGTGTATGTACTTTTCATACCTATGAATGCCCTTTGAATAATAAAATGCATTTAACTGTGACACAAATTAACACAATTATGTATTTTCAAGCAGTAACTACTAACAATTATTATTATCATAATGGAGACTGATTCAAAAAAGTTGAGAATGACTTGAATGGAGCATTAGTTAATTCACTAGTTGACTTCAGAACATTTACTTAGTGCCTACTAAGGGACAAGTTCTGGGAACAGAGATGATTCATCTCCTGTCCATCAAGGAGTTCAAATTCTAGATGGAGAGGCAGAACAGGAGGTGCACAAGGAGCTGGGGATGCAACTCCTTGTGACTACAACTATGGCCTGCAGTAGAGACAACACAAGAGATAATGGATGCAATATTCTCCATGAAGTTAAAAGGATGGCTTTATATAGGACAAACAGGTACTTCCAACATACTTTTTATTTATTTATTTATTTGAGTTGGAGTCTCACTCTGTTGCCCAGACTGGAGTGCAGTGGCCGCTCCTGGCCACCGCAGCCTCGACCAGTTGGGCTCCGGTGATCCTTCTGCCTCAGCCTTCCAAGTAGCCGGAATTACAGGCATGCGCTACCATGCCCGGCTGATTTTTAAATTTATTGTAGAGATGAGGTCTCGCTGCCCAGGTGGGTCTCGAACCCGCGGGCTCAGGCAATCCACTCACCTCAGCCTCCCAAAGGCGCGGGATTACAGGCTGAGCCACCGAGCCCGGCTCAACATACTTTTTATAAACAAAGATTTAAGCTCAGCAAACATATTCCACTGAATTAAAATATACCAAAAAAAATGGTGTTGCATTCATTTTAATTCTCAAAGGAAAGGAGTAATCCGTGTCACACAACACTACATTTTCTTTGGAAACTACCCATTTTCACTGATGAGTAAATTTTTTTTTTTTGAGTTGCAGTCTCACTCTGTCACCCAGACCAAAGTGCAGTGGCTGCTCCGGCCACTGCAGCCTCGACCTGCTGGGCTCCAGCAATCCTTCTGCCTCAGCCTTCCAAGAAGTTGGAACTACAGGTGTGTGCTACCACACCCGGCTAATTTTTAATTTATTGGCAGAGATGAGGTCTCATCAAGTTGCCCAGGCGGGTCTCGAACCCGCGGGCTCATGCAATCCACTCACCTCGGCCTCCCAAAGCGCTGGGATTATAGGCTGAGCCACCGAGCCCGGCAATGAGTAAATTAAAAAAAATACAATTGACTAGTGTATAATTTATTTTTGAATTTCATTCAAACAAAAGAAGCATCAATCTACTTTTGTTTCAACATCATACTTTAAGGTTACATGAGAGATAATTGTAATTTTTAGGTGCACAATTAGAGAAGACAGAATGTCCCCCAAACAAACAACAGGTTTAGTTGATAATACTGTTTCTTGTTAAACATGTTACAATGTTTTCTTCCATGAAAAGAAAAGATAAGTACTATCCTAGCTAAAGAAAGAGTTGTTTTTTGTGTGACGAATCTAAATCCTGGTCCCATTTCTACAATCTTCATAGCCCACTTTCCAAGTTCCAGAGAACACCTAATATGGTTCAGAATTGAAAAGGCTGACTACCCACAAATACTCCAAGGATATTTGCAATAAAAGCTGCTATATTCAGCACCAGCACATAGGCAAAGTCAAAAATAAAGATTTCACATTCCATGTCACCTTAAGAGAGATCTTCCTTTTACTGGAACACTTTCCCTCTAAGATGTCTGCATAGTTCCTTCTTAGCTCCTTCAGGTCTCTGCACAAATGTCAACTCATCAGCAAGATCTTTCCAGATCATCTTCTCTAAAATAGCAGCCATCTCCCCTAGTCATACTTTGTCCCTCTATTATGCTGCTTTTTCCATCAGAGCACATATCAGTACCTGACATAATATATTTTATTGTTGTTTGTCTCTTGCCTTATCACTACAGTGCAAGTTTCATGAGGCTAAGGGAGTTTGCTCTGATTACTGCTATATCCTCAGCACTTAGCCTTTTACAGAGTGGGCACTCAAGAAATATTTGTCAAGGCTGGGCACTGGGGCTCACGCCTATAACCTCAGCACTTTGGGAGACTGAAGCGGAAGGATTGCTTGAACCCAGCCTAGGCAACAGAGAGAAACCTTGTCTTTACAGAAAAAAAAAAAAAAAAAGAAAATTAGCCAGGCGTGATGGCACACACCTGTTGTCCTAGCTACTAAAGAATCTGAGTCAGGAGGATCTCCTGAGCCCAGGAGCTTGTGGCTGCGGTGAGCTGTGATCATGTCACTGCACTCCAGCCTGGGTGACAGAATAAGACTCTGACTCAAAAAAAAAAAAAAATCGCCAAAGGAATGAACCAATAAACTTAACAGATGAGCAACTGAAGGCGCCAAACATCAACTCCTAAGGAAACCAAAGCAGACTAAAGACAGTTCAGGTTCTGAATCTCATCTGGATTTATAAGGAATAAGTCCTTTCTACATACAACTTATGCTTTGTAAACCTGTTTTAAAATGATAACAAAACAGACTCATTTCAAAATAAAAATAATGTTTCAACCAGAGCAAGCCAACTTCCCTTTAGTACTTGGCTATAAATAAGTTAAGAAAATTTAGAATTTTAAAAAATACTGGCTGGGCTCGGTGACTCAGCCTGTAATCCCATGCTTTGGGAGGCTGAGGTGAGTGGATTGCCTGAGCCTGCAAGTTTGAGACCCACCTGGGCAACTTGGCGAGACCTCATCTCTACAATAAGTCAAAAAATTAGCCGGGCATGGTAATGCACGCCTGTAGTTCCAGCTACTTGGAAGACTGAGGCGGAAGGATCGCCAAAGCCCAGCAGGTCGAGGCTGTGGTGGCTGGGAGCGTACCACTGCACTCCAATCTGGTGACAGAGTGAGACTCCAACTCAAAAAAGAAAAAAACTTACATTTATCCAAGAAAGTGAGGAATAAACAAAATTTTGGTCAATAGCCATTTGAACATTCAAGAAAAGCAGATCACCAGAATTTACAAAATACTCTGTAACTAATACTATTAGTTTTTAATACAAGAAGGCTGATGGCACTTCCTACAACTGGAAGATGCTTAATTCATAATGTGATCTGCTTAACTGGAACTTTCAGGCTAATAACAAGGCATTAATGTAAGAGACAGCAAATCAAATGGCAAAGAAGCATATTCAAGAGAAAAACAACAACAACAACAACAATAATTTCCCATGGAAAAGACTATATTCTCTTAATAATACTGTCAAGGAATTATTTAAAAAATCATTTTCTATCATGAGGAACCAAGAGGAATAAAGCTTGCTTTTGAAATGTATATACTTAGTCTCTAATACCTATGGCAGTGTGATGGTTCAGCTTGGAAAATTACTGAATTGCTCATAGATTAACTACAAAACTTCTGAGTCCCTGAATATTACAGCTCCTGTATTTAGCTATGCTTCCCACTAGAAACAAAGTCAAATCCATTTCAGCTGTTAAAATAAATGTGCCTCTCCATTTCATATCTAAGATATGTTTAGGAAACAATAGAGGGCAAAACATCTTAAGTCGCTTTAAGTAATCAAAGGCTATATCTAGGAATCACAGCTTCTGGGCCAGCTCAAATATCGATAATTTTCTATAAAATTAACCTGAGAAACTGAAAGATGTGAGATTTTATTTGATGAAATGTTAAACTATAAAATTTTAGAATTATGAAGCACATTTTATACATTGATAACAAGAAAAAAATCAAAATACTCTTTTTAATGTTATCTCAACTCCAACAGGGCATACCAAAAACATTTCAAAATGAAAGTAACAATAAGAAAATTATTAAAGCAAAGACGTAAACATTTGCTACTGTCAAGAACCAGGCCAAAAAGAATCTGTTAAATCAAAAAAGAGATCCTTTTACTTTGGATATACCTCTCTAATCTCTATAAATCTAATACATAAAGGTAATTTATTAACAGCAAATGTAAACTACATTATAACAGATAACTTGAGAAACAAACCTGTTGTGAGAATCCACAGAAGAACTGGTACAAAAACTGTGGCAAAATAAAACAAAGATTCTGGAAAAGAATGAAGACAAAAGTTAATATTTTCGCTTAATCAACTTGTTATGCTAAAATGGGAAACTATACTCCAAATATTGTACAGTCATTCCTAAATCCATCTAATGTCAGAATGCAGTAAACCTGTATTGCAGAGACATATGGGAACAACTCAAAAACAAATGATTAATTCATATTAAGACCAACTTTTGCCTTACCAAGGCAGAAGAGGATCTTACTTAATTGCTAAAAAAACCTCTTGCTATTTTTCTTCCAGAGAAGAAATGATCTAATTAATATGAACACCTAGTGATACTATACCTTAAATACCAATTAGATTTTCAAAATCATCATAAAGTAGACTGACAATGCCATGTTTATTTAAAATTAATTAATGCTAGTGGGACACGATGGCTCATGTCTGTAATCCCAGCACTTTGCGAGGCAAAGGCAAAAGGACTGCCTGAGCCCAGGGGCTCGATATCAGCCTGGGCAACTTGGCAAGACCTCATCACTACAATAAATAATAATAAAAAAAAATTAGCTGGGCATGGTGGTGCATGCCTATGGTTCCAGCTACTTGGAAGGCTGAAGCAGAAGGATTGCCTGAGCCCAGCAGGTCAAGGCTGTGGTGACCGTGAGCATGCCACAGCAGTCTAGCTTGGGTGACAGAGTGAGACTTCAACTCAAGAAAAGAAAATTAATTAATGTTAATAAACAGTCAGGGGCCGCGCTCGGTGACTCTGTGCTTTGGGAGGTTGAGGTGAGTGGATTGCCTGATCCCGCGGGTTTGAGACCTGCCTGGGCAACTTGGCGAGACCTCATCTCTACAATAAATCAAAAAATTAGCCGGGCGTAGTAGTGCATGCCTGTAGTTCTGGCTACTTGGGAGGTTGAGGAGGAAGGATCGCCGGACCCAGCAGGTCGAGCCTGCGGTGGCCGGGAGCAGCCACTGCATTCCAGCCTGGGTGAGAGTGAGACTCCGACTCAAAAAAAAAAAAAAAAAATAAATAAAATAAAATAAATACTCAGGAAAACGTAGATTATGTTGACACTAACAGTATTAACTAATGCTTTATTTCTTTTATTACTGCCTCATCAATCAATATATCATTACTGAGAATCTATTATAGACAACTGTGAGTGACATACAAAATGTCACCTTCTTTCTCCAAAGGGACTTATTGTTTAATTGGAAAAATACTAAAAAACGGATAAAAAATACAAGCTGGGAATTCATAAGGCAGTAAAAGCCACTAAGTATGACTGTAGACGACTAAGATTAATATCTTCAGGCAAAACTACCAGAACTAGAATTTTCAAATGAGTGCTACCCTTCAAAGTAGGCTGCGCATTTCTTTGAATGCTGCTGTTACTAGTTCATGATGTGTCTGGACTTCTCTTCAGGAAGCCTCTTCAAGAGTTCACTTTTGAGTCATGTCAGAAAACTAGTCTCTTCCATTCTCTCACACATTCTCATTCAGCTAATTCAGCAGACTTAGCTCTGACAGACTTGAGGCTGGTTTTAAAAGTCAAATGCAACCTCAAAGAATGAACATTTGCCATGGCTGAGGACATTTAGATAAAAATACTATAGGCTCTGGGGATGTTAGTAAAGAAATGGGCTCTTTTGTTTAGTTTTGAGTTGGAGTCTCACTCTTGTTACCCAGGCTGGAGTGCAGTGGTATGCTCACGGCCACTGCAGCCTCGACCTGCTGGGCTCCCGCCTCAGCCTTCCAAGTAGCTGGAACTACAGACGCAAGCCACCATGCCCAGCTCGTTTTTGTGATTTATTGTAGAGACGATGTCTCACCAAAGTTGCCTAGGCTGCCTCAAACCCCCGGGTTCAGGCAATCCTCTTGCCTTGGCCTCCCAAAGTGCTGGGATTACAGGCTTAAGCACCACACCCACCCTGCTCTTTTGTTTTGAATCACGCCTGTAGCATGAAAATAAATGTCAGAGCTCCAAGGTCATCACTTCGAAGAGCAATACTCATCTGTTTTTATCAGTCTTGGTACAATGTAAAATATTGTCCACAATGTTTCTACAGTTATATCTTATGTAAAAAAAGGTAAGTTTTCTGAGGTTAGAGGAGGTAGGGCTTGATGTGGCTCATGGGATTACTTCATGAGATGGGAAATGTCTGCCTGCCCCACTAGAATCTAAGTTCCACAAGAAAAGGGGCATTACCTATCTTTTTCCATGGTGAATACTCAGTGCCTAAAACAGTGCTTGGCACATGCTCACACATCCAAAACATATTTGTTGACTGACTAAAGAAGTTAGATCTTGAACTGGCTCTTAAAGATGAACAGGATATGTTGATAGCAGAAACGAAGGCAAAGCAGAATGTGTTTTCAACATATATGGAAAGACAGGGTCAAACTAATCCTGAGACAATGGAGAGTAAAGTTTCTAAGGGCCAAGTTAAAAAGTGGCATTCTCTAAACATTAACCCGGCTGAATTATGCAAAGAGGATTAAGAAACAGAAGGCAGAAAGACTTGTCATTGAAGTACTCCAGGAGTAGAGCAATCACAATTTGAAAATGCAATGACAAGAAAAGAGAAAGGAAAGAATTCTTAGTTCAGACAAAGATGGTTGAAAACAACTCAGAAATCCCCTGGGAACAAAAGACAGCAATAAAAAAGAAATACTGCTAAGTTAGTACCATAATGATAATGAGACAGAAATACTAATGAACATAGAGGACATCAGCTAAATAAATAATCTCCTACATTTAGAACAGGGATATGTCAATTTCTGACCACTGGTCAACATTTGCTATGTTAGTGCTTGATTTGTTCTCTTTAACAGAACATTCCTTCCATCTGGTGGCAGTTGCTTGAATTGCAGGACAAAATCGTAAAGAAGCAAACCAAACCTCTGGAACAGGGTTAGATTACCAGGCAGATCTATATGGTAAATCTTCATAGGATCTCCTTCCTACTAGGGGGAGGCTAAGAGAGAACCATTTATTCCCATGAGGGGCTGTTAGTTACTGAATGCAAGGCCCAACAGACTCCAACTATGATGCAGAAAGAGTTCTAGACTGAGAGTAAACGAGTCTGTGGTGGAAATCTAGTTTAGTTACCTCCTAGATGGGGAGCCAAAGGCAAGTTAAATAATCTCTCAGAGCCCCACTATCCACATACAAGGGAGCGGGACAAAAATAACCAGAGTTTATGTTTTGGAGGGTGGGCCCCTTGTAGTACAGGCTTCCCCCACTAGGTAGGTGGTCTAGGAACCCATTGGAATCAGTGTGTCAGCTAGCACCGTTGTGAGAGGTTGCATTCGACTTCAGTGAAATTTTTTTGAAGATTATTTCACTGTGTTTACCCATTTTATAATGGGTGATTTGCATGAACAACCTGCCCATACTGCGCTGAGTGTCCGACAGTTTTGGACCCAAAACAGCATAACCCTTGTGCCCCACCTTCCCTAATCACCCAATCCCATCCCAAGTGACATTTTTTTTTTGTTTCCTCAGATGAAAAAAGTTCTCAAAGGGAAACATTTTTGCTGATGTGAAAGAGGTAAAACAAAAAAAAAAACGGCAGAAGCACTATAAAGAGGCATCAAAAAGGACAAGTTAAAAAACTGTTTTAAGCAGTGGAAAAAGCATCTTGATAGGTGTATTGCATCAAACAGAGAGAATTTTGAAGGTGGCTGAAGTTTAAACATGTAATAACAAATATACAATTTTTAATAAATAAATTACAGGTTGTTTTGGTGCCCTTTGTATTTTAAATGGAGATAATTCTACCTGCTCGGCCAGGGGCAGTAGCTCATGCCTGTAATCCCAGCATTTTGGGAGGCCTAGGTGGGAGGACTGCTTGAACTCAGGAGTTCAAGACCAGACTGGGCAACATAGCAAGACCTCAACTCTACAAAAAAATAAATAAATAAAACAATTTAGCTGGGCATGGTAGCACACACACGCTTATAGTCCCAGATACTCAGGAGGCTGAGGCGGAAGGATTGCCTGAGTCCAGGGGGTTGAGGTTTTAGTAAGCCGTGCTTTGTGCCACTGCACTCAAGGTTGGATGACGGAGTGAGACTCAGATTAAATAAACAAACAACTTGCCTCAAGGAAGCTTGTGAGGGTTAAAGAGGAGAATAGAGGGATTTTGTCAACTGGCAAAGTATCTTTTACATAATTATCATCATCATCATCATCATTCTCCTCCTTCTCAATGTTTGACTTGGTTACCAGTTTGATACTGGTTAACAGGGTCTTAGCAAATCTGTGAACTTAGGCTCATACGTGTGTGTGTGTGTGTGTGTGTGTGTGTGTGTGTGTGTGTGTGTGTGTGTGTGTGTGTGTATAAAACAAAAGATAACTGGATGCATTGGCTCATACTATAATCCCAGCACTTTGGGAGGCTGAGGTGAGAGGACTGCCTGAGCCCACGGGGTTGAGACCTGCCTGGGCAACTTAGTGAGACCTCATCTCTACAATAAATAAATTAAAAAAAAAAATTAAATTAGCCAGGCGTGATAGCGTGTGCCTGTAGTTCCAGCTATTTGGAAGGCTGAGGCAGAAGGATCGCCAGAGCCCGGCATGTCGAGGCTGTGGTGACCGGGGGTGGCCACTGCACTCCAGTCTGGGCGACAGAGTGCGACTCCAACTCAAAAAAAAAAAAAAAAAATTAGCCAGGTATGGTGGCTTGTGCCTATAGTTCCAGCTACTTGGAAGGCTGGGGGAGGGAAGGATAGCCTAAGCCCAGCAGGTCAGGGCTGCGGTGGCCAGGAATGTGCCACTGCTCTCCAGCCTGGGTAACAGAATGAGACTCCAACTCAAAAAAAAGAAAAGAAAAGAAAAGAAAAGAAAACCAGGGTGTTGTTGGGGAAATAATCTCAGTGTCCAATAATGTGGACTTTAGATGTTGCACAATTACTGTATCATGTTTTAGAGAAATATTGAACTGGGTGAAAAAATGCTCACAGTATGTTACTAAGTGAAAAAGGCAAAGTGCAAAATAATACATATTGTACCAATAGGTAGAAGGTTTCTTTTTGGGGTGATTAAAAAGTTTTGAAAATAGTGTTGATGGTTGCACATCATAGTAAATATACTAAAAGTCATTGAATTGTATACTTTAAAATGGTTGATTTTGTTATGTAAATTATATTCCAAAAATAAAAAATATATATGCAATGCATAAAACAATATATACATACATTAATTTGTATACATAAAAGATCAGATAGCCACATAACACATTGTTACCATTGGTTCTCTCAGTTGGTATGCTTACAGACAATTACAGATAACTGCAAAAGTTTCATCTTAGAAAATGAATTATGTATAAATATAAAAGAGGGATTTAGGAAAAGTCACTTTTGCATAATTCTCATTTTGTTTAGAGCATTAACTCACTAAATAATATCTTCAGAAAACCTCATCTTGACTAGACCATTTTTTTTTTTTTTGAGTTGGAGTCTCACTCGGTCCCCCAGACTGGAGTGCAGTGGCCGCTTCCAGCCACTGCAGCCTCGACCTGCTGGGCTTTGGCGATCCTTCTGCCTCAGTCTTCCAAGTATCTGGAACTACAGGCATGCGCTACCACACCCGACTAATTTTTTTATTTATTGTAGAGATGAGGTCTCACCAAGTTGTCCAGGCTGGTCTCGAA
The DNA here is from genome assembly GCA_027257055.1 of Cephalopachus bancanus. Taxonomy (NCBI): domain Eukaryota; kingdom Metazoa; phylum Chordata; class Mammalia; order Primates; family Tarsiidae; genus Cephalopachus; species Cephalopachus bancanus. Next base: position 157,113 of record JAPVLO010001138.1, on the reverse strand, counting down.
CCCAACCCGTGGGCTCAGGCTATCCTCTTACCTTGGCCTCCCAAAGTACTGGGATTATAGGCATGAACTACTGTGCCCAATCAGCAATACATTTTAGCTTATAGAATAAAACATCAGTTTTAGCAGCAGAATCCTGTTTTCTTTTTCTTTCTTTTTTTTTGAGTTGGAGTCTCACTCAGTCACCAGTCTGGAGTGCAGTGGCACGCTCATGGCCACCACAGTTTCAACCTGCTGGGCTCAGACGATCCTTCCACCTCAGTCTTCCAAGTAGCTAGAACTACAGGCATGTGCCACCATGCTCAACTATTTTTTGATTTATTGGAGAGACGAGGTCTCACCAAATTGTCCATGCATGTCTCAAACCCCTGGGCTCAGACAATCTTCTCGTCTCTGAATCCTTAAGTACTGGGATTACAGCGTCAGCCACCACGCCCAGCTAGAATTTTCATATGAAATTACAGAGCAAAGTTGAGGGGTCTTGAGACCCTCCCAAAACACCATCTGAATCAAGTTATCAAAGTTAACATCATTAATGAGACCTATTGATAACATGTGTCACCCGATAAAATGCACTAAAAAGATTGTAACACTGCTTCTGTGCTGTTTGTGCCAAAAATGCATAACCTAATTCTAATAATAAGCAAATATTAAAAAAGCCAGAGTGAAGGGACATTATACAAACTAAGTAGCCAGCACTCTTTAAAAATGCTAGTTCATGCCGGGCTCGGTGGCTCAGCCTATAATCCTGCACTTTGGGAGGCCGAGGTGAGTGAATTGCCTGAGCCCACAGGTTTGAGACCTGCCTGGGCAACTTGGTGAGACCTCATCTCTACAATAAATCAAAAAAAAAAAATTAGCCGGGTGTGGTGGTGCATGCCTTTAGTTTCAGCTACTTGCAAGGCTGAGGTGAAAGGATTGCCGGAGCCCAGCAGGTCAAGGCTGCGGTGGCTGGGAGTGTGCCACTGCACTCCAGTCTGGGCAACAGAGTGAGACTCCAACTCAAAAAAAAAAATGTTAGTTCATAAAGCTAAACAAAGACAGAAACTGTCTCAGATTCAGGAAGACTAATGAGGCATGACAGCTTAAATGCAAACAGAATTTGACCAAAAAAAAAAAAAAAAAAAAAAAAATCAGTGGGACCATTGGGAAAATCTGAATACAGTATGTAGACTAGTTAATAGCAATGTGCTAATTAATATCAATATGCTAATTTTGATAACTCTGTTGTAGGTAATCTAAAGGCAATAACAGTTGCTGAAGCTGGGCAAAGAGTATATGAAAATAATTTCACTAATTTTTGTAACTTTTTAACAAGTCCCAAATTATTTCAAAATGAAAAGCCAAAATAAAATTTAAAACTTTATTGAGTAAAACACAGGATAGGAGATCAAGTTCTGGCCCATATCGGTTTAAAATTTTTTTCATACTTTAGGCCAATTATTTCACCTATATGTATGCAAGTTCATTACGCATAAAATAAGTGGCTTAAACTATATTTATGAAGTCCAAATTGTTCTCTGAGACAGCTTTAGCGCAGGGCAGGGAAGTTAAACAAGTACGCAGTCCTGGCTCTATCACCCCTCAGTCAGTGCAATCCTGTTTCTTTTATCTGCCTTATCTGGATAACTTCATTTAAACAGAGGATTCTGCTACTGAAAAAGGTAGCTTGCAATACTATTTAACATAAAAAGGGAACCAACTACTGACACAACATGGATGAAGCTCAAGAACATTATGCTAAGTGAAACAGGCCAGACACAAAAGAGTACATATGATTCCATTTACATGTAGTTCTAGAACAGGCAAAACAAATGTGTCTATTGCATATATTATGATGTATGGTATAATAATATAAATCATATTAGTTGTTTGGGGCAAGGGGCATAGGAGATTGGGAAGGAGAACATGATAATTTTCTGGGGTGATAAAAATGTTCTACTTTTTTACTGGTGTGGTAGTTACATAGATGTACATATTTGTTAAAACTCATGGAACTGTATACTTTTAATAGATACACTTTATTGTATTTAACTTATACTTTAATAAAGTTGACTTTAAAAATTCATCTCAAATCTCTTGCATTAAGGGCAATTTCTGGTTTCTGATTCATTAAACAGACTATCTCTGCTTTGTTTACTGCAAATTTCAGTACCAAGATAGCAAAAGCAGCATGAAAAAAAGGAAGAACAAAACCATAACAAAGCTGAGACTACACCACCAAACAGCCAAAAGTCATATTACAAATATTTTATCACATACCTTATAGAAGAAGTACTGTACAAGGTGTGCTATTCTTACATAATATAGATGTCCATGAGCCAATAGCAGTTTCTTCAAATGTTTAAACTTTGGAACAGAATAATCACTATTCCTGGCTGCTTGGCGACCTTCTTTGCCTTTAATACCTAAAAGAGAATATTTCTATAAAATAAGTATTTTTTTTTTTTTGAGTTGGAGTCTCACTCTGTCGCCCAGACTGGAGTGCAGTGGCCGCTCCCGGCCACCGCAGCCTCGCCTGCTGGGCTCCGGTGATCCTTCCACCTCAGCCTTCCGAGTAGCCAGAATTACAGGTGCACGCTACCACACCCGGCTGATTTTTTGATTTATTGTAGAGATGAGGTTTCGCTGCCCAGGCGGGTCTCGAACCCGCGGGCTCAGGCAATCCACTCACCTCAGCCTCCCAAGGCGCAAGATTACAGGCTGAGCCACCGAGCCCAGCTATGAGTATTTTATAAAATAAAAAGCCTCCTGACATTGTTATATTTTCAATTTGCTTTAATGTTATAGTTCAATTGTGTAGTTTAGCTTTGCTTTTTGTTTTTAACCAAAAAAGAGTTTTCTTTAATAGTGACACCAAGAGTTACCCAATAAAAGTAAAACTAAGTTTAACTGATAACTTCTTATTTGTAACACATAGTATAAAACAATTAAATAGAAGTATAATTTCAGTAATCAAAAGGCAAAAATTATCTGGAGAAAAAAATTCAACCTGAAAATTATTTTTAAGACGCTGAGTAAGTGCTCAATTGTGCATGATAGTAGACGAGGTGCTATTTTAAGGCAACTCAGAGACCTGGAGTTTGTGGTCTAGGAGCTTAATAAGATGGTTAAATCTTTTCATTGAATAAAACTGACTAGCAGCCGAAGCATTTCATGGATCAGTCAGTTTTAGGACATTTCCATACTGGATAACCAATGAGTGAAACTTAGTTTCACACTAAATAGAACCATTTCCAAATGGAAAGAATTTGGGAACTAAGACTTCAGTATAATAATTCTCAAGATACTAATTCTATATCTGCACTCATCCCCCTGCCAATAAATTTTTTTGCTGAGGTGTTAGGTGTGTTGTTTCACAGCAGGCTGACAGGAAAAAAAATTGGTACAGGTGGCAGAAAAGCTGTTGTTGCACGTCAACATATAAATTCAACAGTACAGGCCAAACAACCCATAAATAGTGTCATGTTGAAAACGAGTCAACCAATTATCATTTCTTAGCCCCAAACAGTTGAAAATCTCAAAAGATACAGTGCAGCAACATAAATTGGCAGTCTGGCCAGGGGTGGAAAATCAATAAAATTTCATGTATGCTGTTAAAGTAAAGGCAAAACAATCAATTGAGCTGCCTGGAGGTTTGGGAAATTCACTTTACTTGGCTAATCTAAAAATATCCTCTAACTTTGTATTGCTATATTTCCACCAGGGGTAGGATATGAGGATGGGCATGCTCCATAATCAGATGAGGCCCTTCATGTAATTAGCAATTATTATTCTAAAATTCAAATTCAAGATGAGCAACCAAAACAATCTCTCTTGGATATAAGACCACTCTACCTAAAGGCAATACTGATACCTTACAGTTGCCATTTAATTAGATGTTTCTTACCTATTCCCACATGGGATTCCAAGATCATACTAACATCATTGGCACCATCACCTATGGACAGAGTTATTGGGCTGCCTTTTAAATTCTTCACCATTCTGACAATCTAAATATTAAATACAAAGGAGGTATTAAAAAGGTCAAAGAAGAATATGAGATGGTTATTTTTAATTGTTTTTTGTTTTTTCTCATATTTTTTATCCAAAGGTGTTTGAATACACAGATGCAGGACCCATGGATTACAGAGGGCCAACTGCATATACAATAGTCTCAAATGCTCAGATGCAGAAGAACACAGTCATTCAAAATGTAACAACAGCACCCACTTGTTTTCAGTTCTGTACACATATGAACTATCAAAACCTTGCCTCTCATGCATATTAGAGGTCAAGACATTTACCCCTTTTGTCATTGCATCATGCATCCTTTAAGATCAGATGTTCAATGTGTAACAGTGGAGGCAAGAAAGCTGATCTGGGGTAACGTGTACAGGGTCACCAAAAGAAATGTCGGAGAACAACGTTTTTGGTTACCTTTTACTCTCTCCTCTCTGCTAACACTCTCACCTTCCCTAGGAACACTTCAACCCTTATTGCCAGGAAATTATCTAATGCTAAATTCTTGCAACCATTTGGATTCCATCTAAACTTTAATAAATCTCTCACTGCTCAACATGGTTTGATCTTTCCTATAGGTATATGTATTTTTTTTTTTTGGAGTTGGAGTCTCACTCTGTCGCCCAGACTGGAGTGCAGTGGCCACTCCCGGCCACCGCAGCCTCGCCCTGCTGGGCTCTGGCGATCCTTCCGCCTCAGCCTTGCAAGTAGCTGAAACAAAAGACCCTGAGTGTTCCTTCAAAATATGTAAAGGATATTGTGTAGCTTAGTACTGTGTTCATGACAGGTATTGAATAAAATGTTCACCCTCAGCATTAAGACACTTCTGCCTCGGGGTTCTCCAAAAACTTCTTCTGGCAGAGTTATTTGTGGGCAGTGTATCATATCATGTAAGCAGCAGTTCTCCCCTATATTTTAGATAATCACTGTTTGATGTGTCAATCCTTAAAACCCCTTGAAATCTGCAATTTTTAAAAAAGTTTAAATAATTCAGTAGCTAAATGATACTGTCCTCAAGATTGTTCTGATCAGTTGACATAAATAAATCAATTTTCAAAATAACTTCAGCGATTGAAAATAATTGAAACTAAGGCACCTTGCAGTTATTTCTTTAAATATAATTCAATCAGGTTTTAGTTGTGTTAAGTAGCACACACCCAATTCCATTTAACATAAAAATAACTGAAATGCCAGCTTTTCCCCAGTCCTTTACCCTCAACTTGGTTCTACCAGAAATAACCTGTAAGTGAAAGAGTCAAAGACAAAATTAAAGGATTTAAACTAACTTTGTTTTTGATACGCTACAATACTGGTTAAATAATTGCACCTGTTATATTATGTGTAGTAACGATTTGCAACTCAAGGAAGAAAAACCACACCAGGGGAGGTCTGGGGAAGGCAATAAAATTATCAAGAGTGACAGCTTCCACATGAAGACATAGATTAAAAAGAGCAAAACTTGTCATTATGAAAAGACAAAAGGATATATAATCATGGATTATAAAATCATGAATGATTAAGACAGGTAAACATGGAGTTTTTCACTGAGTTTCGAGTCAACTGGATTAAGATCATTTCTTCAATCTGTAGAATAAGTTTCATGAAAAAGAAATAGTTTTCCTCCATAACTAGTTATTCATCAACTATAACTGCTTATTATACATTGTGCAAAACAATGTATTAAGATCCAAAAAAGATATAAGGCTTGGTCACACACCTTAAGAAGCATCTAATGAAGTAGTAGAAATAAGTCACCACGAGTAGAATAATAATAGATAGCCAGATTAATAATATAAGACAACAAAATATAACATCTGTGCAGGAATGTAAATACAGGTAAAGACAGTACATGCTGAGAAAATAGATCTAGCCGGGCTCGTGGCTCAGCCTGTAATCCCGTGCCTTTGGGAGGCTGAGGTGAGTGGATTGCCTGAGCCCGCGGTTCGAGACCCGCCGGGGCAGTGAGACCCATCTCTACAATAAATAAAAAAATCAGCCGGGTGTGGTAGCGCATGCCTGTAGTTCTGGCTACTTGGAAGGCTGAGGTGGAAGGATCGCCGGAGCCCAGCAGGTCGAGGCTGCGGTGGCTGGGAGCGGCCATTGCACTCCAGTCTGGGTGACAGTGAGACTCTAACTTAAAAAAAAAAAAAAAAAAAAAAAAAAAAAGAAAAAGAAAAAGAAAATAGATCTAGCTTGACCAGATCAATAAGTTTTCATATAATGGGCATGGACAGATAGATGTAGAGCCAGTTTAGCAGAGAGTGATATTATGAAAGTGGCAGCAGGTGTAGGAAAAACTGGAAGAAAGCAAGACTGTGGGCAAAAAGTGAAGTTAGAGCTGGGTGCTGTGGCTTATGCCTGTAATCCCAGCATTTTGGGAGGCTGAGGTGAGAGGACTGCCTGAGCCCACGGGTTCAAGATCAGTCTGGGCAACATGGCAAGATCTTGTCTCTACAATAAAACTTTAAAAAATAGCTGAGTGTGGTGGTACATGACTGTGGTTCCAGCTACCTGGAAGTCTGAAGAGGAAAGACTGCCTGAGCCCATTGTGTGCCATTGTACTCCAGCCCGGGCAACAGAGTGAGACTCTGATTTAAAAAAAAAAAAAAAAAAAGAAAGAAAGAAATCTGGAAGAATAGTAAGCTCTGATACAGAAAAAGAAGATGTCATGAAAAATGATGGTTGGACTCTAGAGAAAAAAGATTTGGGAGTGATAATGATACCCAAGAAGATGTGTTTGGTAAGCAGCTGAAGAAGTAAAGCAGAGCCCCAAAGATTTGGATTGGAGATAGTGAGTTGAACATCATCTATATGGACATGACAAATGAGTAGTTGATATGCTTGAAGAAGTGATTGTAGTGAGAGAAAACAGACTGAGGACTAAACCACAAGGGTCGCCATACTCAGGGTGGGAAAAGGAGTACGGGGTCAGGAACTAACATATCTGCCTGGCAGTGAAGTAGTCAGAACCCAGGTGAGCAATTTGAGCAACACATACTGAATGTAAGGAAATAAGTGTATGTGTGTACATATACTGGGGTAACAAAGATGCATATTAATTTTAAGAGCTATTATAATTTTTTTTTTTTTTTGAGTTGGAGTCTCACTCTTCACCCAACTGGAGTGCAGTGGCCGCTCCCGGCCACTGCAGCCTTGACCTGCTGGGCTCCGGCGATCCTTCCGCCTCAGCCTTCCAAATAGCTGGAACCAGAGGCGCGCGCTACCACGCCCGGCTGAGTTTTTGATTTATTGTAGAGATGAGGTCTCGCCAAGTTGCCCAGGCGGGTCTCGAACCTGCGGGCTCAGGCAATCCACTCACCTCAGCCTCCCAAAGTGCTGGGATTACAGGCTGAGCCACCGAGCCTGGCTAGAAGCTATTATTTATTACATTTCATTTTCAGTAATCAGAAGTGCCTGGATGCTGATGGTAACCACTTTGAGCACCTCTTTAATTGCAGAAGTCAAACGTGGGTTTTGTTTTTGTATTGAGTACTACAGTTTTAGTACAGTTTTTTACTTTCTTAAAATGTATATACATTTTTTGTCAGTGTGTGTGTGTGTGTGTGTGTCTATGGCTTTCAAAGGCAAGCTTCTGACTAAGGGGACAGATACTGTTAGATACTGTTCTGTTTAAACCTGATTCCCCAGCTAGGGTCAACTGAGGATTTCAAGGTTAAAGAAAAGAAAGAAGAGTCTCTGGTTACAGTGGGGACTGTGAGACCCCAAATAGAATGGGCAGTGTGCATGTGTTTGTTTGTGTGCTTATGGTGTGTAAAGGAAAGGCCATAGACATAAGCCTCCTCCCATCTAGAGCAATTGGCTAAAGAATCTGAAGAAGCAAGACTAGCACACATGAAAGAATATCCTATAGTGAATATGGAAGTGAAAATATGTAACTGAGAATTTAAGTTTCCCTGTACCTAGTGAGTACAAAGAAACAAGGTGAGGCATGTCAATTTGGGTTGCGGAAGTTGGATAGCACACTGGAGGTGGCTCCTGAGTTGGTTTTCATCATTATGAGTAAAATTTTTGTTATATCAGGGGAATTCAGAAAGAATTCTAGATGAGGAAATGAAGTAAGAACAGTTTTGGAAGTTGCCCTGAACATGGCATGTGAAAGAGACACAAAGAGGGAATAAACAATAGGAGTGGAGAATTTTATGCTCGAAAAGGGAATAATAGTGGTCACGAAGTACATTGAGACATGTTAAGGGACAACCGGGTGAAGCCCCAAGTCATTCAGTCATTTGCCTCTCATCCTAATGGATTATGAAACCACTGAAAGTGTCTTAGAAAGAATGTAGGATGGAAAGAGTAGTGTGTTATCCAGACTAATTTGGAAGTGTGGGGAAGAGCTTGAAGGTAGGATAAAAGCAAGGAGACCAGTGTGAAGACTACATCGAATAGTCTACGTGTAGAGTCATAAGGGTTTGGACTAAGTTGGTGGTAAATAGTTTCAAAGGATGGTACCAAAATGAGAGCTATGACAAAAGGCAGGACCAACAGGACAGAATGTCTACTACATATGGAGGGAGAAAAGGATCAAAGGTAGTTTTGAGACACAGGGAGCAAAAGAAAAATGGTATTGTAACAGGAATAATATAAGACAAGGGAAAAAACAAATCAGTCTGAAGAAGAAAACTATAATATCTATCTTGGACACTAGAATTTAATGTGACATGGGAAATCCATATGGAGTTGCTTAGCAGACAGCTAGAAATAGGAGACTTAACAGCAAGAAAAAGTCAGGGCCAGAGATTTATCAGTGAAAGTCAGAGAAATGGATGTGTTTATCCAGAGAGAGTTCATAAAGTAAAAAGTAGATAGAAGACTTTGCCTTAGAGGAAGCTGACAATTATGGAGAAGATAGAGGATACTATAAAATAAAAAGACACTAGGTTGCCAAAAAGAAGAAAAAAATGTCAGGACCATGGGCTATCATAGAAACCAAGGAAGGAGAATTTTAAGGAGAACATAATCAATGGTGTCAACTGTAAATGAGAAATGAGAAAGAGAATGAAAGACAGTACAAGAAATTGGGCCAGGTCTGCTGATAGGCAAGCCAACAGAGTAAGAAGAGCAGAAAGAACATATGGGGTTAATGTCATAGGGGACCTAGGAGTAGTGAATGGAGTCAGCAGGCATGAAATACTCATTAGAGAGAAGTCTGGAAAATGAGGAACTGGACAGCCAGCTTGAGGGTACAACAAGGTACAACATAGGTTGAATTCAAAATAGGGGGAGACTCTTGAGTTTGATCACAAAGAGGAAGAATCTAGGGAAGAAGAAATTAGATGGTAATAACAGCTCTTTGAAGAACAAATACTTTTTTTTGAGTTGGAGTCTCACTCTGTCGCCCAGACTGGAGTGCAGTGGTCGCTCCCGGCCACTGCAGCCTCGACCTGGTGGGCTCCGGCGATCCTTCCACCTCAGCCTTCCAAACAGCCGGAATTACAGGCACGCGCTACCATGCCCGGCTGATTTTTTGATTTATCGTAGAGATGAGGTCTCGCCAAGTTGCCCAGGTGGGTGTTGAACCCGTGGGCTCAGGCAATCCACTCACCTCAGCCTACCAAAGCGCGGGATTACAGGCTGAGTCACCGAGCCCAGCTAGGAATAGATACTTTTAACAAAACAATTGAACATGTACACATATGCATACAGAAGTATTCAGAATGAAACACTAACTAATGTTCAGTTACCTGAGCTTTCTGTAATGGTGCCATCCGGCAGCAGAGCACTGCAGTACACTTCATACAAATCTGTAGAAAAATGTTTTTGTAATTGTTTGAACTAGAGTCTTGACTAGTATTTAGTATGAGTGACAATGTAGAACCATCAATGATTAATCCATATTCTTGATGTTCTGTCCATGCTCTGAAAAAGAAAGTATTGCTATATTTGAATCTATTATACAAGGAGGGACCCAAAAATGTTATTTTTTAGAAGGCAGGTCACTTGTAGTACAGACTTTCCCTATTAGGTAAGTGTTCTAGGAACCCATTGGCAACAGTGTATCTGCTAGCATTGTTGTGAGAGGTTGTATTTGGCTTCAGTGAATTTTATTTTTGGGGATTCTTTCAATAGGTCTGCCCATTTCATGATGGGTAATTTGAGGGTACCTACCCACACTGAGCTGAGTATTCAGCAGTTTTTCACTAAAAGAAGCATGACCCCTGGGCCTCACCCGCCCTATACACCTGATCTCACCCCAAATGACATTTTTGTTTCCTCAGATGAAAAAAGTCCTCAAAGAGAAACTTTTTTGTTTGTTTGTTTTTTGAGTTGGAGTCTCACTCTGTTGCCCAGACTGGAGTGCAGTGGCATGCTCCCAGCCACCGCAGCCTTAGCTTGCCAGGTTCCGGTGATCCTTCCACCTTAGCCTTCCAAGCAGCCGGAACTACAGGCATGCACTACCACACCAGGCTAATCTGTGATTTATTGTAGAGACGAGGTCTCACCAAGTTGCCCAGGTAGGTCTCGAACCCATGGGCTCAGGCAATCCACTCGCCTCGGCCGCCCAAAGTGCTGGGATTACAGGCTGAGCCACCGAGCCCAGCCGAGAAACATTTTGTTAATGTGGAAGAGGGGAAACAAAAAACAACAGAAGCACCAAAAGGCATTAAAATTGTCGAGTTCAAAAACTGTTCTGAGTAGTGGAAAAATCATCTCAATAGATGTATTGCACCAAATGGAGAGTGCTTTGAAGGTGACTGAAGTCACCTTTTAAACATGAAAGAATAAATATACAATTTTTTTTTTTTTTTGAGTTGGAGTCTCACTCTGTCGCCCAGACTGGAGTGCAGTGGCCGCTCCTGGCCACCGCAGCCTCGACCTGCTGGGCCCCGGAGATCCTTCCGCCTCAGCCTTTCGAGTAGCCAGAACTACAGGCGTGCGCTACCACGCCCGGCTAATTTTTTGATTTATTGTAGAGATGAGGTCTCGCTGCCCAGGCGGGTCTCGAACCCGCGGGCTCAGGCAATCCACTCACCTCAGCCTCCCAAAGGCGCGGGATTACAGGCTGAGCCACCGAGCCCGGCACAATATACAATTTTTAATAAGTAAATTACAGGTTTCTTTGGGTCCCCCTTGTACATTTCTATTTAAAATCTTGATTTTTATTTAACTACAAAGAAGGCTGTAGATGAGTCATTAATCTGGTTCCTGTTCATTCTAAAGGAGTAACTGTTTCTAATAATGGCACAATAGTGACTTTCAATCACATCTTTGAGACTCAACTGCCCAAACAGATGACTGTAAGTTCTAAAAGGTATAAAAATAAAGGGGGTTGAGCAGCTTGCCTCTGAGTATAAAGCTCAAGGTGAATATTTGGAATTCAAGATCAATCAAACTCTGATTGAAGACAAATTGTCAGTTAATCTGAAACTACCTAACAACATGGGGAAAAACAAAATGGTTTTGATATTTTCCCCAAATATCTTTGCCTGAGTGATAAAATGCAACCATAGAAAACAGCTTCTCAAATATTATAGGGCATCTAAAAGATATGATGCTCATTAAAAAAAAGCCACATATTGTTGATGTATATTCCTTAAATAAGTATCATTTCATATACTAAATCAGTGGTTCTCAACCCTAGCTTTCCTATTAGAATCATTTGGGCGGCTTTAAAAAACTTGTCTATACCTGGGGTCCATTCCAAGACAAATTAAATCACAATATCTTAGGCAGGGCTATGTTTTAAGAGCTTCCTACATTGCTATCATATGTAGCCAGGACCAAGAGGTATTAGGTATCAGGAAAGACAAATGTAACAGGTGCCAAGTATTTAAAAATATATTTATGACAGAAAACTTAATGAGAAAATTTTATCAATTAACTTTCTTTTTGCAATTTAAAAAAAAAGAGTGGATATTTGAATTTTGCTCAATGAATCTTGGGTGCCATTTGAAAGCCACAGTAGTAGAAGCATTAGACAAAACAGAATCTTACAGTTATAGATTCAGTGGTCTAATTTGATGCTATTCAATGTTTAATGCCCAAAAAAGACTCATTTGGGAATCATGTGAAAATGCAGATTCTGATTTAATAGGTATGAGTGGGACATAAAATTCTGCTTTTCTTACAAGCTGCCCAGTGACAATGGAACTGCTATTCTATGTACTAAACTTTGAGGGCCTAATACATATCATCATTCCTTTATTCCATTATTTCTTCAGAGCATTCTGCTCAAATCATAATATTTTGTACTTATTCGTGCTTTGTCTCATAATTTTATGAGCACATTTTATTCACTAATTAAAGACATACTAATTCTACTCATGTAGCTGACTTCCTGGGCAGAAAAAAAGCTGCTCAATAACCAATTAATAAATATTTGTAAACACACACAACTATAAGGTCACCATATAGAGGAATAAAAAGAAATATTGACTACTCTATTTTAACAATAGAAAATCTTAGAATGATAGAAGCATGCATGAGATAACACACCCAACTAAACAAGATAATAAAAGATTAAGGAGACAGCCCACAGACTGGGAAAAAATATTTGCCAACTGTATGTCTGACAAAGGCCTAACATCCAGGATCTACAAGGAACTCAAACGTGCTGAAAAGAAAAAAACAGCCCCATTACAAAATGGGCAAAAGATATGAATAGACAGTTCTCAAAAGAAGACATACGAGCAGCCAACAGACACATGAAGAAATGTTCAGCCTCACTAGTCATCAAAGAAATGCAAATTAAAACTACACTGAGATACCACCTCACCCCAATCAGGATGGCTATCATCAATAACTCAAAAAACAACAGATGCTGGAGAGGATGTGGCGAAAAGGGAACACTTCTACACTCCTGGTGGGAGTGTAACCTAGTACAGCCTTGTGGAAAACAGAGCGGCCATTCCTAAAAGATCTAAAAATCGACCTTTCATACGACCCCATAGCCCCGCTACTGGGAATATACCCAGAAGAACTCAAATCACTCTATAAAAAAGACACCTGCACATGTATGTTTATCGCAGCATTGTTCATAGTAGAAAGAACATGGAACCAGCTGTGCTGCCCATCAAAAGAGGACTGGATTAAAAAAATGTGGTACATATACACAATGGAGTATTACGCAGCCATAAAGAACAAAATCATGAACTTCACAGCAACCTGGATGGACTTAGAGCCTATAATACTGAGAGATCTATCACAGAAACAAAGAACTGAGTATCACATGTTCTCACTCATAAGCGTACCTTGAACAATTATACTACTTTAAGAAAAGGATTGGCAGTAGCGGGAAGCTGTGGGGAAGGGGGCGGGGAAGCAGGATTGGCAAGAGTGGGAATTTGCCTGGGGAAAAGGGGGCATATCTCCTCAACAAGGGCACCTGCATAATGAACACTGGTATACCTAACCCTGAATTGTACCCCACATCTTTAAAATAAAAAATTAAAAGTTAAAAAAAAGATTAATGCCCAGTTATTAGAACAATAAATCCACACAGGAATGAACAGTGGGTTCTTTGTGAGGCGTGACATCTAAAGTGGGACTTGAAAGACAAGAAAGAAAGAGGTGAAGGGAGAGAGTATATTTTGGGGTACACTGGGAAAGCAAATTGAAAAGGTCACTTAGGGGCTTTGGTGTGACCCAAACCTTTGAGTAATGGAGACCCACTAAAGGTTTCAGGGCAGGGTTATGCTACGGACAGTGCTTTACTTTTTTTTATTTTTTTATTTTTTTGAGTTGGAGTCTCACTCTGTCGCCCAGACTGAAGTGCAGTGGCCGCTCCCGGCCACCGCAGCCTTGGTCTGCTGGGCTCCGGCGATCCTTCTGCCTCAGCTTTCCGAGTATCCGGAATTACAGGCGCGCGCTACCACGCCCAGCTAATTTTTTGATTTATTGTAGAGATGAGGTCTCGCCAAGTTGCCCAGGCGGGTCTCGAACCCGCGGGCTCAGGCAATTCACTCACCTCAGCCTCCCAAAGGTGTGGAATTACAGGCTGAGCCACCGAGCCCGGCTGACAGTGCTTTACTTAAAGATCACTCAGGCTAGGCTCAGTGGCTCAGCCTGTAATCCCAGCACCTTGGGAGGTCGAGGCGAGTGGATTGCCTGAGCCTGTGGGTTCAAGACCAGCCCGGGAAACTTGGCGAGACCTCATCTCTATAATAAATCAAACATTAGCTGGATGTGGTAGTGCGTGCCTGTAGTTCCGGCTACTTGGAAGGCTGAGGTGGAAGGCTCGCCAGAGCCCAGCAGGTCAACGCTGGGGTGGCTATGAGTGTGCCATTGCACTCCAGCCTTGGCAACGGAGTGAGACTCCAACTCAAAAAAAGAAAAAAAAGGCCATTCATCTGGCAGAGGGGCTTAAAATATTCAAGGCATGGGTGATAGGGCCTCTGATGTGGGGCACTTGTGGTAAGAATGGGAGAGTGAATAAGGCTTGGGGGTTGATTTGAAGCAGAAGGGGCAAAGAAGCAGAATTTGGCAAAGGTGATTCTGAGTCTAAAGTCTGCAAAATTATGGAGAAGAATTGTGCCCAACTCCAAACAGATAATCAGGAAGATAACTGATCTGAGATGGTATGGTGTATTAAGTTTTTCATAAACCCTAGCTTTTACAAAAGTGCCCCTCAGAGCTGCTAAATGGTACGATGGCCTGAACTGTGTTTCCCCAAAATATATATGTTGAAGACCTACTCCTACCACATGACAATGTTTGGAGAAGAAGCCTTAGGGGGTGATTAGGTTTAGGTAAAGTCATGAGGGTCTCAACCTCATGATGGGATTTGTGCCTGTTATAGACTGAATTGTGTTGTCCCAAAATTTATCCACTGAAGCTCTAACTTCCAATGTTATGGTATTAGGAAGTGGGATCCTCAGGAGGTAATTAAGTATAGATGAGCTAATGAAGGTGGAGCCCTATGATGGGATTACTGCCCTTATAAGAGGAAAAGGCATCAGAGATCTCTGCCATGTCAGGGAACAGGGAGAAGGTGGCCACCTATAAGCCAGGAAGAGGGCCCTCACCAAAACTCAACCATGCTGGCATTCCAATCACAGACCTTCAGCCTCTAGAACTGTGAGAAATAAACTTCTATTGTTTAAGTCATCCAGTCTATGGTATTTTGTTATGGCAGCCCAAGTAGACTAAGACAAGTAAAATGTATGCAATTTGGACCATCTTTATAAGTACTATTTGGCTAAAGGAAACATTTCTCACAGGCAATTAACAAAAAATTGTATATTCTCACTTATGCCCAAGCAGAAGAACAACAGCTGTTTTAAAATTTGCCATACTGTCATTAATGTGAGTTATTCATTTTTAAAGCTTGTTTAAACATTAGAGATGAGGATACAGATATAGCATACTTGTTAAAAGCATGGGCTCTAGAATGGGATGGACTTGTCTAATTGCTTATTAGCTGTGTGATGTTGAACAAGTCACTTCATCTTGCTGAGTCTCAGTTTCCCTATCTGTAAAAGGAAGAAAATAGGAGTGCCTAACTGGGTTGTTAATGATGATTAAATGAGAACAATCATATAAAGCCCTTCACACTGTTCCTGGAACATAAAATGTGCTCAAGAAATGGAAAACAGTATTGCTTCAGGATCTTTGTTTTCATGCAAGCACAGCTGGTAGCATTCCAAAAAAGGAAATCAATTTGCTTATGGCTGAGGTAAATTCAAGTAATTGGTTTATACAAGGCTGAGCCTTAGCCAATGGAAAGTATAGAAGATACATCTCTGGGCAATGAATTATTATGCATCTGTGACTTTCCTTAAGACTGTTATGTCTCACAAGTTTTTCCTAAGCAGGTAGTTGAAGGCAGAATTAAAGCAGCCATGTTAACAAGCATTTGGCTCCCTTTGGAGTTCTGGGGCACAAGAATTCACAGAAAATGGCACCCAAACCTAAAAATGCATGAAAACCTTTATAGAGGCTGATTTCATTACATTCAATTTAAGAAAAAGAAATATTTTTTCTTAGCATAGACCAGGCCAGGACATCAATACTGAATACCAAGACTATAAACATTTGAAGATTGAGTTATTTTTCTAGTCTCTGGCCATACTACCTGAATGCGCCCTATCCCATCTGAACTATTTTTCTAAAACTTGAGAAATACAGTTTTCTTTTAAGTTAAAGGAGAGGTGGAAAGTGCCAAATAATCATAAGTGGGCCATTAGCTATGTCCTCAGAGAAGATTTTAACTTATAATCATAAAACACCTGCAAATAGAAAATGATAAATTACAGAAAATGGAACCTTTTGCATAAAGGAACTGTGATTTACATTTGTATTAATGTCTATATATAAGAAATAGATGCATTTTCTTACTTCTTAAAGCTTCTAGTGCTTTTAGGAAATTCATGCAGCAACTTCTTACGATATTCTATCAACAATTCATGTAACCTGTCTTCTTTCCTTTCACTTTCTTCAATGGTTTTTGTGGTCAGTTCCAAGAGCTCGGTGTTGGTTTGGAAAAGGCGGCAGGCATAGCATGTGGATTTGGCTGTCTCCATTTTGTCCCCAGTAAGCACCCAGACTTTCAGGCCTGCTGCATGCAGAGCTTCAATGGTCTCCGCAGCTTGATCTTGTAGCCTGGGAACACAAAAGAAACCTTGTTATCCTCTAAAATTTCTGACAAAAATTCTGCAAAGCAGCTTGTAAAAGAGAATATTTTTATAATTCACAGCAATTCTAGAGTCCTGACACCATATCACAGTTGGCTTTCTTATACATCCTTTACCCATTTTGAGAGTGTTATCTCTGGCACAGGTTTACTTAATAAAGTTAATTTCAAACAATGAGGTTTAGAAAAGTTTGTGATACCTCTTGAAGTAAGTGGTAACCCATGGCAGAATTGAGAATTGTCACTCTAAGCTAAAATGTTCAGAAACTCACCAGCTATTTGTATTCATGGTCACTTCAGTATTATTTCATTACATGCTATATATCTCACCGTACAAATACCTAATACCTAAATAAGCATATGAGAATCAAACACATTCTAATCAGACATTGAGGAGAGTTAGTGAAGTTCCATCCCTGAGGAGCATTAAGAACAGGAACATCAACCATACTGAATGAGAATTTAAGTATCATTCTAAAAAGACAAGGATAGAAAAATGATACTTTATTTGGATTTTTTTTTTTTTTTTTTTTTTTGAGTTGGAATCTCACTCTGTCGCCCAGACTGGAGTGCAGTGGCCTCTCCTGGCCACCGCAGACTTGACCTGCTGTGCTCCGGCCATCCTTCCGCCTCAGCCTTCCGAGTAGCCGGAATTATAGGCATGCGCTACCACGCCTGGCTGATTTTTTGATTTATTATAGAGATGAGGTCTTGCTGCCCAGGTGGGTCTCGAATCCGCGGGTTCAGGCAATCCACTCACCTCAGCCTCCCAAAGGCGCGGGATTATAGGCTGAGCCACCGAGCCCGGCTTGGATTTCTTTTAGCTTAGAGTAACAGTGAAATTAGACTAAATGAATTTCATTAGAATTTCAATACCTTCCAATGTGGTTGAATATATGTTTGTACCTTTTTAAAATTTATTTATTTTTAATTTTTTTTTTTTGAGTTGGAGTCTTACTCCATCGCCCAGGCTGGAGTGTAGTGGCACGCTCATGGCCACCCCAGTGTCGACCTGCTGGGCTCTGGTGATCCTTCCGCCTCAGTCTTCCAAGTAGCCAGAACTACAAGAACACACGACCATGCCCGACTAATATTTTTTTGGATTTATTGTAGAGACAAGGTCTCGTCAAGTTGCCCAGGCTGGTCTTGAACCCTCAGGCTCAGGCAATCCACTCGCCTTGGCCTCCCAAAGTGGTGAGATTACAGGCTGAGCCACCGAGCCTGGCTTAATTTTAATTTTAATTTTAGTCCAGGCTGGACTGCAACTCCTAGGCTCAAGTGATCCTCCCACTTTAGCCAACAGAATAGCTGAGACTACAGGTGTACATCACTGGGCCCAGATAACTTTTTGTTTGGTGATGTCTCATAATCTGCACTTATAATTTTTAGAAAACTCCAAAATATTAAGAATCTAAAGCTTATTACTTCAAGTAGATCGATGCTGGAGTACTACCAGGGTACAAAATCATGTCTAGAAGAGCTCGGCCTGTACAGTAAAAAGCATATTATTTTAAAGTATGCAAAAACATACTCTGGTCTGTTAAAGCAAGTCAGATTAAGATCTCATGCAGTTTACTCTACCTTGAATTTCCTTTCTGCTCATCTCTGTCTCTCAAAATCTTACCCCTTCTTTCAAGCACCAGCTCAAATGATGGCTCTAGCATCCTTCCCTATACATGCCAAGACTATTTCATAGATATCTGTGTAAGTAATTAGATGGCTTAGTAAATATTCAAAAGACCTTAGTGATAACTGACTCATTCTCCTAAGTTACATATCTTTAAGTTACATGTCCTCTCACAGAAACAAAGATCCGAATATCACATGTTCTCACTCATATAATGGACCTTGAACATTCAATGCAATACTATAAGAAAATGACTGACGGTACTGGGAAACTATGGGGGGGAGGGGGATGGGATTAACAGTAGCAAATATCTGTCTGGGGATGGGAAAACACCTCTTATCAACAGGGTGCCTGAATGAAACGTAATTGTACACCTAACCCTTAACTGTACCCCACAAAACCATAATAAAAAATACTGATTAATGGGAAAAAAAAAAGTCATTCCCACAAACATTTCAAAATTTGGTGTAATTATTCATACTCACTACAATAAATGAATCTCTAGGCCCATTTAGACAACAAAGCTAAATCAAAGACTTCAAACCTTGAGAATAAATTACTAATCGGGTAGATCCCAACCAAATGACTGGTAATTAAAATAACAAGAATATCATTTTCTAGTTACTTGTCTTCCACTGCAGTGGCTCCAATTAAATTCATGTTTGTCTCAATATCATCAAAAACTTTTTCCATTTTTTCTTCTCTGTCTTGTAAAGCCATTTTTGCCTCTATGAGCTGTCGGTTAATTCTTTCATAATCATCTGGAGCAATATTTTTGAAGGCTACACACAGTGTCCGATATCCATCCTAGAAATTAAGTAGAAGATCTGTAGTTATTCTAATAATGATAATAGTACTTAGGAGGAAAAAAGCACACACTCTTTACTCTTGTTTTACCCATATGTACAAAAAAAATTCTGACACAGTTTTAGCTTTTTTTTTTTTGAGTCGGAGTCTCAGTGTTGCTCAGGCTGGAGTGCAGTGGCATGTTCAAGGCCACCGCAGCTTCGACCTGCTAGGCTCAGGCGATCCTTCTGCCTCAGTCTGCCAAGTAGCTGGAACCACAAGTATGCGCCACCACGCCTGGCTAATTTTTTGATTTATTGTAGAGATGAGGTCTTGCCAAGTTGACCAGGCTGGTCTTGAAACCCTGGGCTCAGGCAATCCTCTTGCCTCCCAAAGTGCTGGGATTACAGGCATGAGCCACTGCACCTGGTCACATTTTTAGTTTTAAAAAATGAAAGATTATAAATAAAAGGGTAACATTCATTAGGTTCAGAATGACAAAATAATAGCCCTTTTAAAAAGCATTATTGAAAAGTCTTTAAAGCTGTAAATTCTCACTAAAAACTTGCTCCAGGATGTTTTATATTAAAATAAGAAAAATAATATCATTAAATCCTCATATTCAAAAAATAGACCAAATGCCAAAAAATAAGGTAAAATTCATTTCACCAATCATTTAAATAGCAATCCCATAAACATGGTCATTTCCAGCATTTCTCTGTTTCCTTATTTGTTGGGGGGAAGAGTGTAGGCTCACCATTGCATTACGTTCCACATGAACTTTAGTTAACTCAATTTCATGATTTTGTACCCTGGGAAAAATAGCTGAGTCTGCTCCTTTACAAAAGAGAAGTACGTCTCCTAAAATAAAAAAGAAAGCACTCGACTTAGAATTTTAAGATTGGTATTGTGATTTTAATAGCAGATAACTATTAAGATGGCGTCTCCCACCATGTATTTTGAGGCTGCCTTGCAACGCTCACCCAAATGGAATGAGACAGCTTAACGTTTAGTCTGTCAGAAGAATATTCATCACCTCTTTAGGCCATTATGGACACAATTAATAAGTCAGATTTTACCATATGCACCTCTGTTAAAACACACTTCCTCCCAGTAAATCATGGAGGACTAGGCTTGTGCCAAGGAGTTGCACCTGAATTCTTTTTGAAAACGTAGTCATTCATGGCCTAGAGTGCAAATATGGCACATCTACGGCTGTCAAAAATCAATCCCAAGCTCAAACAAGCCAAAATCATTTTGAATAAACTATACAAGGTAGTTTTTATGACAGTGGTTTGATGGTTTTTACTGGAAATGAGAATAGTTTTGTAGAATGCTGGTTCAAGTGCAACTTTAGATTAGTTCATACACCCAGGAAATATTCACACTTGAAGCACCCAGACACTTGATCCTTATAAGGGAAACAGCTGAATTCAACAAATTAAAAAGTGTAGCTCTGAGGTCAATGACCTTTGTAGACCACTTTCCCAGACATTTCACCATTTTCAGTAGAACATATTTGTGGATGTGCAAACATAAGAACAGTGTTTTAGATGTTGCATTTTTTTCATTTTTCCACACATGCAAAAAGTGTTTTAAAGTCACAAAACAAATCCCATAATGACACACTAAAATCACCAAAAATAAATTTCACTATTTTGCAGTCATACCACAAATTATAAATATAGCAGGTTATGTTTCCCCAAGGGTCTGTGTGTATCCTCCCATTCTCACATTAAAGAATTTAGAACAAATGTAATACTAAATTACTGAAACATACATCAAGGATTTTTTTAAAAAACAAACCACCTGAGCACACCACACACACATGCATCTGAGAGTCTGCAGATGAAGTAGGAGTGCTCCTCATGGGTCTTGCATAATCTGAGCAGAAGGCAAAACCACTGTGGTGCCTCCCCAAAGATATGGGACAGCCTGGGATGATGGTTTCCCTGAAAAGGGCAAGCTTTACTCTGTTAAACAAAGAGCCAGACCTCTGGAGTGAAACTGAAATGCCCTTTCCCAGAAGCCTGGCTTTTAGTCATCTCTACCTCACCTGCTTCCAGAGAGTGTACAACAGCAGGGGGAACCAGAAAGGCCAGGAAGGGATAACCAGCAACTATTTACACTCAAGGCTTCTACTGCCAGTAATTCCAGATCACACACTATACTGGGCTGTGGCATATAAACATCACTGGTAACTGGTGGGTACCCTGAGACATAAAATTCATTCTTTCGGTTCCTGTCTGAAAACCCAGGGTAGAAAAATACGGTTCTGTTTTCAAGAAAATGCATATTATCACACCAGGGGTTCTATCACTGACAATTTGGCAAATTGAACATATGGACTTAAATACATGAAGGCATATACAAAAGCTACTGATTTGCATGACTCTAGCTAATCCTACTCTACTACATGAAATGTTTACCTTTCCTGAAATAGTTGATCAACATATAAGCCTACAAATGAAAAGGGGAAAAGTCCAGTTTTTAAGAGGTGTACCTTCTTGACTCTTCACAATTACACTCATACGTCGGCGGATGGGATCAAAGTTTAAGGTGTGAAGAAGTTCATACCTTTAAGGCAACAGAAATGAGAAAAATAAAATACCTAGACTACAATGAAAAACAGGAACATCTTAAGATATGTAAACATCTTAAATGAACAGGCAGCTCTCCTCTTTGCTAGAAGGCCGCTGGTTGTGTGCACAACTGGTACTTTCCCTTGTATTGGAATTTCTCTGCAAACCGAACATGCTATCTGAGGACACCAGTGTTGGTAGAGGTGTACTTATATATCCTCTTAGTATCTTATTTACACTATAAGAATGACCAAATTGCAATGAAGGACAAAGAGGTGTCCCACCAAGCCATATCTGGAGGAATCTAAAAATGGTCCCAACTCTGCCAATTTATTTTACTAGCATCTATAGAGTGTCTACTTTGTGCCAGGCACATGCTAGGTGCTGGGGAATAGAGGTGAATCTGCCTGAGTCCTTTCCCTGGAAGAGTTCACCATAAGGGAGACAGAAGGTAATGAGATAACTACCTCCCAGTTGTCACATATTGTAACAAAGGCACTCACAGAGGAGATGTAAGAACACAGAAAGGCTTCCTGAAAGAGGACATGCCTGAGCTGAAATTTGCAAGGGGGCCATGGCACTCTGAGTAGAGGAAAGAGCACATGCAAAGGCACAGCAGCATGATAACACATAGTCCATAAGGGACTTGATATAATTCACCAATGCCTGAAAAACTTGTTAATAGGGGAACAGCAAGAGATGAAGCAAGAAAGGCATTTAGGGGCTGGAAATAGAACATTGTGGGACATTTCAGAAATTTGGGTTTTTATCCTAAGAGCAACTGAAAGCCAATGAAAGGTTTAAACAATGGAATGACACGATGAGATTGATCAGATTTGTGTGTGGATGACTGAACTATTAATCAATGAACGGATTCGAAGAGTTAAAAGTTAACTATCAGAAACAATGTGAGGGAATACTTTCTTGAAAATAAACAACTTGGATACATGTATTTAACATAAAAATATTTATTATACAGCTTCTTTTAGTGGGATGAGGTCATTTGTTTTGGGGGAGTATGTATGTATTGGATATCTACATGTAGTGTTTTGTTTGGAGTTGGCCAGGATGGGGACACTGTTGTGGACTGGCTAGAATCTGAATTTTGACAGTCAATCTGAAATCTGACAATGACCCTAGGTCTCTGGCAGTCAGACCAAGAACCTTCCTCTGGGCTTCTGAGCATCCCTCTTCAAAATGGCACATTACCCAAGTGCCTCTACATGTATTACAGGTTTCTAAGACGGGTCTCAAGAGATCCTAGGGGCCAGAATGAAAGTCAGATAAGATAATTACATTTCAAATTCAAATGAAGAAATTCAAATTAATCACAGAACCTAATTAAAATTCACCATTTAGCCAAGGTGGCTTTGTTTGTTGGAGGTTTTTGTGGCAAAAGAGAAAATGTGGAGACATTGCTATATCAGGTTACTTGCCTTGAGGCTGACACCTGAACATCTAGAACAAGACAAAGCTTCTGGTTTACACCAAAGCTGCCATTATTGGTTGAGCTTACAATCCCAGAGTGATTGCTTGGGCACTGGACAGCAGAAGGTTTCATCTATGTTCACTAATTTTTCTTGCAGCATGTGTTAGAGATCTGAAATGACATCTACATTTCAGAAGCACTCTAGGCAGACTATTCATTTGGGCTACTGAACCCATATGTAAACCAAACTGTAAATTCTGTCATTCATGAAAAATGGCTTCTACTCCAATTACATTTACATAAAATTCTAAATTGGAAGAATAGAGTCCTATATTTATAGGGGCATCAGCTTCCTTTGCTGCTCTGCCTGAAGTCATTTAAAGTTGACTGTGGGGTTAGGAAGTGACAAACATCGAACACAGAGCTACTTACTGTTCTATTTCTTTTCTTTGGTTCTCTACTCTCATATGTCCATTCCGATTTCCTAAAAACGTGAACCCGTACCTATCAAAAACAATAAAAAAGACCTTTGTGTATCTTTAAAGAATGATTAATTTCTCTCGCAATGGGGTTACTCATGTTTCTTTATTCTTTTCTTCTCTTTCATATGATCGCAACCTATAACTGTGCTTTCTTTTCCTGGATGAGTTGGTAACACAGAGCAAGTCAACATAACCAAGGGAGAGAGGGGCAATTTGTGATTTCAATTCTGCAGCTAACACTCTGTGTGACCCTTTAGCCACTTAATCATCTTGGGCCTTGTGGGTAAAACTGGACTGTCAGTCAAACGATGTCAAAATTGCTGGGAGCATTTCAGAAATACAAGTGTTGTACAAAAAGTGGACATTTGTATGTGACTTGCAAAATATAATATGAACATTCAGACTTCTGGCTGGCATAAATAGCAAGGCAAATTGTATCTATGCATCACTATTTTCTTTTTGGCCTTAATTGGTTAGATTTAGGAATTTTTCACAAACTTTTGGATACAGCAGTTATGGCTTTTATTAAGTAATAGGAGATATATACATTTATTAAAGCAAACAGAGAGAAACCAAAATATTAATAACTTCTGTCCTCCTATGATTTCATTTCTCAGGAGAAGTACAAGAAGTGCTTACTTTTTAGCTCCTTTCACTAAAGCTATTTCATCTGGTGAAGAGGAAATATAGGTTAATTCAGCTGATTCTGTAGCTCCATCAACAGTATCATTTGTTTTAATTTCTACAGTGTGACATAAACACAAGGCACGCAGAAAGAGCTCTTCTCGATTCTATGGAACAGCAACAGAAGAATGGCTATTATTTTTACTTTGATCACTTGGTAACTAGGCAATGAACAGAGACAATACATTAGTGAGAGAGAATGTTATAACCGCTAACAAACTAAGTAACAGAAGTTTATACATTCCTAATACTCAAGTGAGCTATATATCCCCCTAGCACCTAACAGAGTTCCTGGTTCTCAGCTAGTATACACTGGGAGCTGTGTTAACTCACTCAGGTTATTGTAGTGTCACCTAAACCAAAGCAATGACTTCTTCATGAACTGAAAGTGTTCATTCAGTATCTAATTCACAATCCAGAAATAGCTAAGGCATAGGGAAGATTCTGGTTAATTTAATACCTAGACACTCCTGGAACTTCAATCATTTGAATAGGCATCTTTCTTGGAGGAGCTTATATTTTAAAAGATAAAGCTCAAAAAATTATGATCACACAGATAAGCAAGCTTTTACCCAAATGTCATTTCCCACAATTCTCTCTACTTGTAAATTCTACTCATTTACAAAATCTGGAGGTGTTAGTAAAACAAGAAAGGTGAAGCCAAAAGAACAAACAAATGGCTATTCAAAAGTCTATGGTATGCACCGACTAAAATACTATTTTCTACTATGCTGGTTAACACATGCATACAGAGATTGATTTCTCAGATAAAATGTCAATGCAAAAAATGTTACCTTCTCTGCTTTGTCAAAATATGTTAAAGGCCCGTCAGTTTGAGATAATCCATCAACCTCCTGAGTTACATTTTTATACTTGTGCCCATCTATGCAGCATTCAATGAATTCCATGCTGTTTTCAGTGAGTGTTCCAGTCTTATCTGTAAATACATAATCCACCTAAAACCAAGGACAAAAACGTACATTTTCAGTTTCTTCAGTGTGATTTTTTTTTAGTTTGCTATAAGGCAAAGTATTTTCATATCCATAGAAAATCACCTCTACTAAGATTTGTCAAATGTTAGGGAATAATAGAGACAATATTTCCAAACAGAAATAAATGAGTATTTTTAAAGACAATGAAACAGTACCACATGTCTAAGGTAGGCCTATTCATATGTAGAAGATTTACAGGAAGAAAAAAATGTGGAGATTCTGCCAAAGAACCCTTCACTTTAACTCTTTAAATTAACTTGTTTTTTTTTTTTTTTTGAGTTGGAGTCTCACTCTGTCGCCCAGACTGGAGTGCAGTGGCCGCTTCCGGCCACTGCAGCCTCGACCTGCTGGGCTCCGGCGATCCTTCCGCCTCAGCCTTCCAAGTAGCTGGAACTACAGGTGCGCGCTACCACGCCCGGTTGATTTTTTGATTTATGGTAGAGATGAGTCTTGCCAAGTTGCCCAGGTGGGTCTCGAACCCGTGGGCTCAGGCAATCCACTCACCTCAGCCTCCCAAAGGCGCGGAATTACAGGCTGAGCCACCGAGCCCGGCTAAATTAACTTGTTTTTATGTAAAGAAGTTACATAAGTCAATTTTCCAAGTGAAAAACAATATACTGACCACTTACTTCACACATACACACAAACATTTTATAGGCTGGTATGTACATCACCAATTAAAAAATATTTAATAGAGCCAGACTTGGTGGCTCAGCCTGTAATCCCGCGCCTTGGGAGGCTGAGGTGAGTGGATTGCCTGAGCCCGCGGGTTTGGGACCCGCCTGGGCAACTTGGCGAGACTTCATCTCTACAATAAATCAAAAAATTAGCTGGCCGTGGTACCGCGTGCCTGTAGTTCCAGCTACTCAGAAGGCTGAGGCGGTAGGATCACTGGAGCCCAGCAGGTGAGGCTGCGGTGGCTGGGAGCAGCCACTGCACTCCAGTCTGAGCGACAGAGTGAGACTCCAACTCAAAAAAAAAAAAAAAAAAAAATATATATATATATATATATATTTAATAGAAACTCAAATTAACTGGGATGCAACAAAATAAAACAAAAATGGATGAAGTTCTTTTCCTCTTGAAAAATAAAATTTTCTACAAAATACTAGATGGAAGTAAATTGTCTTACATCATATAATGTGCATAAGAATGATAGAATACAGATGTCAGAGGAAATAATAATGTTAGCCGTTCCTTACTAGGAGATACAATAGATCAATAATGATCAAAAACATACTGAAATTTCTATCCACATTCTATGCATATTTTTAAGTATGCCTCAAAACTATTTGCAAATTTAGAAAAAATAATTCATAGCCGGGCTTCGTGGCTCAGCCTGCAATCCCATGCTTTGAGAGGCTGAGGTGAGTGAATTGTCTGACCCGCGGGGTCGAGACCCGCCAGGGCAACTTGGCGAGACCTCATCTCTACAATAAATCAAAAAATTAGCTGGGTGTGGTAGCGCGCGCCTGTAGTTCCAGCTACTTGGAAGGCTGAGTGGAAGGAACGTCAGAGCCCAGCAGGTCGAGGCTGCGGTGGCTGGGAGTGGCCACTGAACTCCAGTCTGGGCGACAGAGTAAGACTCCAACTCAAAAAAAAAAAAAAAAAGAATTCATAATGATAGGTTAAAGTATAATACAAATATATTTTCATAAATAATGGGAAAAAAGGAAAAAATAAGCTATGAAATAAACTTTCCATTAAAACAAACCATTTTGAGCATTTCTATTTTATCTCAGTTTTTATCTCTTCTATTTATAACATCTGGCTTTTGGAAACTCACAATTTTATTCTCCTTTTTGGCAATTTATGTTTTAACAGTTAAAATTATGGGTTGACAGGAATAAGCATAAGCACAAGATTAAGGTTTTTATTATGTAAGGGAGAAAGAGATGAACTCCAGCAATAGTTGCTTTCTAATTATTTTTCAAAGCTTTTCATGGTAGCAGCACTGGCACAAATATAGCATTCCAATCTTCCTTTTTTTCCTGATAGCCAGCCAAGTTTGAATTCTCTCTTTAAATTAATCCAAGTGGTATAATCCATGCATCATTTTGATTTTTCCAGTTAAAATGAAATTCTTTGGGGCTTTTTTTTCTGATCAAAATAATTAACCTTCATTTCCCCCGGAAGGTTGTCCTGGGTTGTTTTTCTTCCTGTACTTGGATGAACATTTACCCATTCAGAATCTCTTTTATTAGTGTGAAAGGCGGTAACCTTAAAATCTAGAGTATAATTTATTTGTCTATATAACAGTTTGGGCAATATGGATCTGCATACATTGAATCTCACAGGTATAGGCCAACAAATCATACCTGAATGCAGTAATTATCAAACTGTAGCATGTATCACATGCACTAAGAGGGTTTGTTAAAACTCAGATCACTGGGCTCTATCTCCAGAATTTCTGATTTAGTAGGTCTGAGGTGGGGTCAGATAATTTGCACTTCTAAGTTCCCAGGTGATGTTGATGCTGCTGGTCCTAGAATCATGAACCACTGCCCTGTGATTCACACTAAAAAGTGTTTTCACTTTTTTTCATACTAAAAAGTGTTTTCATATTTAGGAGAGGAGGAGAAAGGGAGACACTCCTGCTTGACTCTGACTCTCAGGCAGCCTTTTCCTCTTTGAGCTTTCTTGAAAAGGCTCCTCTGTATCAGCAAGCTCGAATTTATCATTTTATGGATGGAAAGCCTAAAGTAAGTGTGATCTTTTTTTTTTTTTTTGAGTTGGAGTCTCACTCTGTCGCCAGACTGGAATGCAGTGGCCGCTCCCGGTCACTGCAGCCTCGACCTGCTGGGCTCCCGCAATCCTTCCACCTCAGCCTTCGGAGCAGCCGGAATTACAGGCATGCGCTACCACACCCGGCTGATTTTTTGATTTATTGTAGAGATGAGGTCTCGCCAAGTTGCCCAGGTGGGTCTTGAACCCGCAGGTTCAGGCAATCCATTCACCTCAGCCTCCCAAAGCGCGGGATTACAGGCTGAGACACGGAGCCCAGCTAGTAAGAGTGATTTTATAAAAATATGCATTTGATCTTCCTCCCCATTTACTGACATAAAGCTCCTAAAACCCTTAGTATCTTTGGAGTGAGAAGAGTGTTTTTTGTATGCCAATAAGTTGACTGGTGGCTGACAGCTCTTAGGTTGCTTCAGGATGGGGGCTGGTCACAGAAAGAACAAGGCATGATTAGAAGATTGAGACTATCAGCCCAGCCGATTTAGGGGGCGGTTATGGAGAAGAGCTGAAAGGTAGTTGATCACCAGTGGCCAAAGTTTTAATCAATCACGCCTACATAATAAAGCTTTTATTTAAAAGAAAAAGAAAGAAAAAAAAAAACAACTGGCTTCAGAGAGCTTCTAGACAGCTAAACATGTGGAAGTTTTTGAAATATAACATAACTGAAAAGGGGATGGAATATCTGCACCCCTTCCCACATAGCTTGCCCTATTTATGTTTTTCATCTAGCTGATCATCTGTATCCTTTCTCATATCCTTTTATAATAAACCAGTAAATGTAAGAGTGTTTTCCTGAGTTCTATGTGTAACTCTAATAAATTAACTGAATCCAAGGAAGGGGTCATGGGAACTCCAATTTATAGCCAGTCAGAAGCACAGGTTACAACCTGTGCTCACAATTGGCATCTGAGGTGGGGAGAAATCTTGTAGGACTGAGCCCTCAAACTGAGATCTGACACTATCTCTGGGTAGGCAGCATCAAAACTGAATTGAATTAGAGGATACCCAGCTGGAATCTGCTAAAGATTGCTTGCTTAGTGTGTGGAAGAAAAAAAACAACATATCTTATGTCAGAAATGTTGTATTGAATGGCTATGTGAGAATAGTAAAAGAAAAAACACTTTTTTTTTTCTTTTGTCTTGGTGAGAAGTGCAATAGGGTAGAAACAGCTTTGAAGCATATGTTGAACATGTGAAATTGTCTACTTCGTAAGTCAAAAATTTTCATATGATTCAACCTAATGGAATACTTGAACTCTGTCTTGGCTTTACCAACTACTAATTTTGTGACCTGGGGAAAATTTCTTCATCTCTATGAACTTTAAATATTACTCTTGGGAGGGAGATGGGATTAACAGTAGCAAATATCTGTCTGGGGACAGGGAAACACCTCTTATCAACAGGGTGCCTGAATGAAACCTAATTGTATATCTAACCCTTAACTGTACCCCACAACATCATAATAAAAAAAATTGATAAAAAAATTACTCTTAAATAACAATACCTGCTACATAAGAATGTAAAGACTAAAAAATAAAGAGCAATGATATTTTCTGTAAACTATAAGGTGCTATACAGATGTTGATGTCATTGTTGTTGATTTGACCAGAATCAAACAGTACTAAACTTTTTGCATGTCCCACATTCCCTAATTCTTCTGATTGTTTATGATCGCAGTGTTATAGTTAGGTCTGATGTGTGTATTTTCCCAACTATATGGTAAACAATTGAAGGTTTTTTGGTTTACATCATAATAGTAACCTTGGTAACTAGAACACATTCCAGGTACACAGTAGGAGCTGAATACACAGCCACTGAGTTGAATTATTGGAGTCAGAGTATAAACTTAGACTATAAAGTTACACCATTAGGCATAGTGGCAAGACTGGGAATGGGATATGACGTTCTCCTTCATATCTATCTACATATCATGTGTGGCTAGTCCCACAGTTTTTTCAACATGAATTCAAACCATTTGGTTGTCTAAAAGATTGATGTCTGATCATAGAAGACCCCATCATTTACCATCTGAGGTGAGCAATCTATTTTTTGTTTCTGATGTCAAACACTACCTTAAACATAATTTTCTTTTTTTTAATACCAGTGTGGGTCACTTTAAAAGAGGTTAAGCAAATGCTTGCAGTGGCATTGATGGGAATTAACTGACATTACCTTTTGGAACATAAAAAGCTCAATAGCTCTTGAATTATGACTCATCAAAGAGAAACTGGTTACACTTTATTTTGTTTGTACTGGTCCACTGAATACTAAAATGGCTAAGAAACTATGTCAAGATTTTTTTGCATTTTCATTCATGTAGTTTTTATCTATGCAAGCTGATAATGATGCCAAGTTCTTTCTACATTGTATTAATTGAAGTGGTGAACTAGTTATTAAGGTAGTGATTTGGCTAAATGACAATCACACCTAGAAATGCAGGGTTGGGGGGTGGGAGGGAATGGTGGCTAAAAGGAAGACTGTAGCTTCTTTTTACTGATTAAATTTACCAGATCATTACCCAAAGTTCTATTTTACTTTCTGCAGTGTTAATACAGTCCAGATGATAAGAGGACTGCATTCCCATAGCTAACATGGAATCTGCTGAGGTGGAAATCTGG
The DNA here is from genome assembly GCA_027257055.1 of Cephalopachus bancanus. Taxonomy (NCBI): domain Eukaryota; kingdom Metazoa; phylum Chordata; class Mammalia; order Primates; family Tarsiidae; genus Cephalopachus; species Cephalopachus bancanus. The sequence continues at coordinate 126,584 of JAPVLO010001138.1, read as the reverse complement.
AAGAAAGATAAGAATCTCATCATGTGGAACCCAGTCTGGGCTTCCTGTTTCTCATGAGCATTAAGTGTCACATTTGGAATGATGTCTATTCTATTTGTAGGAATAGTTGAGATCAGTCCCAGGCTAGCCATGCTCATCCTTGGATAGGTTGGCCCATACAGCCAGGCACTGAATCTAGAACAGGCATATTACTCAGCAACCAGAGTGAATCACTAAATCAGCTGTCAGGGAAAGGTTCACCAGAGGTGGCTTGCCTACTCAGAAAAATTTTTCATGCAGAATCTCTGCAAACTGAAATCTTTTTTTTTTTTTTTTTGAGTTGGAGTCTCACTCGGTCGCCCAGACTGTGAGTGCAGTGACCGCTCCCGGCCACTGCAGCCTCGACCCGCTGGGCTCCGGCAATCCTTCCGCCTCAGTCTTCCAAGTAGCCAGAATTACAGGCATGAGCTACCACGCCCGGCTGATTTTTTGATTTATTGTAGAGATGAGGTCTCGCTGCCCAGGTGGGTCTCGAACCCACGGGCTCAGGCAATCCACTCACCTCAGCCTCCCAACGGTGCGGGATTACAGGCTGAGCCACCGAGCCCGGCTAAACTGAAATCTTTTATTAGGACTACAGTAGTTCTACTTAGAGAGCTTGGAACCTGGATGAAAATGTCTGGCTTAAAAAAGTAGGGGTTACTTGTCGCAGCTCATGCCACCAACAAAAGACTTTTCTGGGAAAAACAGCTAAAGGAAAAGACATTTGTTCATTCATTTTTTTCCCCTATTTTTTTTTTTTGAGTTGGAGTTTCACTCTGTCACCCAGATTGGAGTGCAGTGGCACACTCCCGGCCACTGCAGCCTTGACCTGCTGGGCTCCAGCAATCCTTCCACCTCAGCCTTCCAAGTAGCTGGAACTATAGGTGCACGCTACCATGCCCAGCTACTTTTTGATTTATTGTAGAGACGGGGGTCTCACCACGTTGCCTGGGTGGGTCTTGAACTTGCAGGCTCAGGCAATCCACTCGCCTTGGCCTCCCAAGTGCTGGGATTACAGGCTAAGCCACCGAGCCCGGCCTCCCCCTATTTTTAGTACCTCAGTATCTATGTGGGACACAGACTTCAGGGTCTGAGATAAGGTGTCCTGAAGTCAGTTCTAAACAAAATAGTATATGGAGAGCCTTTTTACCCTTTCAACTGCAGTTGTCAAGAAAGTACTTTGGCTTAGGCAAAGGCTGCGTTAAGAACAGAAATAAAGAGCAGGGGCGGTGAGAGGGCTAAACGCAAGAATTTTGAGGTGTAGATGTAAATCAGCACCATTTAAAACAACCATGAGGCCCTGTTCCAGCCGCGCAGTTACATTAACTGCATTTACATCTCCCAGTCTCAGAAATGACATTTCCAAAGACTTGACATTCTAAATGTCATGAGAATCAAATGCAAGCCAAAATTTCCCCCAGCTTGTGAAGATCATTACATGACACCCAGTAAATTCAGACAAATGAAAAAACTTTCTCAATACTACTAATAAAAATACCTATGAAGTAATCACTTGAAGAATTACACCTAGACTACATTGAATTGGAAAATAAACACACCTGGGTTAGAAATGAAGTCACAGTCTGGGTTACATTGGTATATGTAGCAAAAAGCATTTTGAAGAGTGCATGCCCTCACATTTTTCCTTCACTTAAATTCTTGTACTGGAATAAACAACTCTCCTTGCTAGGTCTATATTCTATCTGACCACAAATATACCAAGAAAATGTCAATAGGACAACTCTGTCAATTTTGTTTATGGAACAAAATGCATTTATACAAGAGCTATATTTACTATTCTGCATTTTATCCACAAATGGTTGTAGATGGTGATGATGACATGTTTTCCTATTCCAAAGCAATAGCTCACAATCTAACATTATATTGTGAGTTTCAAAAGTAATTTTAGTAACATTTAAATTTAATATATAAATTGCATTCTTCTAAAAAATGACAGCAAAAGAACTGATAGGTGCTATGGCTATGACAATACTGTTTACCTCTATTACCTGCCTGCAGAAAATAATATTCTTTGAGTCACATTTCCAAATGTGACATGGTCACATATATTGGCAATGCAGACTACAAAAAATATATATAAGCTTTCACTGAGTTGACTTATTTTAAGTAAAAATATGTTCTAACCTGACCAAGTTCTTCATTAAGGTCTGATGTGTTAACCAAAGCTCCTTCATTAATTTCTTCATCATAAAAGTCCTTATCCCATGAGATGAAAAAGGAGCCCAAGAATTTCTGCATTTCTACTGTGACATACATGGAGACAGGAATGATAAAGTTGAAGAGAACCATAAATGATAGGAAGTCGGTGAACATTTTCAAAACCTAAAATAAAAGAGACAGTTCATGCTAATTAGATGCACAGTTCCATCAGATGTACAGTTCCATCTTTTTTATTTCAATGCTGAAAGCACTCTTCTTGCTATAAAGAAGAAACTTCCTAACACTGTATCACTGAAGTCAAAATTATCAGAATATATGAGAAAAACATTTAAGAACACTCTCAATTCTATCATTATTCTTCAGTGTATGTACTTTCTGTCTTAACACTTTTTCACTTCCTTAAGTTATCTGCCCCCTCCACCTCTAGAAATGAATTTGATGTCAAAGTTTCTATGTAGGCATCCATTATGCTCTTATCATGACATCTCACAAGCTCATTATATTAAAATACCAAAGCTTCTTGCCAAATTGCTTCAAACTCTTAAATAAAGAGCTAAAATCAAGCATAGCTGCCTAAAGTAAGAGAAAAAAGCTCTAAAACGTCTGAAATAGTTAATGGCTTAGGGCTACCATACAATCAAGTTAAAACCCAGAAGCTAAAAAACAGGTATCATTTCTCTGAGCAGAATTTCCATAAAGGGTAGCTTGGTCACAAACCCCGGAGTTCCCATTTTCAGCAGAAAACAAATTACCTTTAAAGTCTCCCGCTCTTTCTGAGTCTTTTGGTTATACCAAGGTTCATCATTGTATGGGGTACTTTGCCAAACATACTTTAAAGTAGTGCACACTGCAGCTTTGGTCAGTAAAATAAATAAATATACAATCAGGAAGGCATTAATAGATCTGAAAAATAAGACAGTATGGATTTTGAAGCCACCCAATTATTTAAGACATTAACCAGATATGAATTAAACAGTTCAGTTATCTAAAGCTTCTCTTGTGTATGATGTGCAACCACAGCACAAGCCTTTATGTATGAACTTCATTTATCACAGTTGCTGCATCACTCTCAAGCTGCAAAACAGAAAAGCTAGCTCTGAACTCTTTATTGATCACAAATGCTCCCTGAAGTGCAATGGCTGACTAGCTTAACACACCTTTCCCTATAAAGTGAAAAGACACACACATACACACACACACACACACACACACACACACACACACACACACACACACACACCCACCCATTACCTACTCAACCTTTATAGAAGATATAGCTTGTCTCCATTTCCCTGAATCCTAAATGTCTGGGGTAGAGATTCAGTAGCAATGTGAAAAATCCTCAAGCTCAGTGTAGGTTCCTTCAGTATGAAAGTAAAGCTATGGAGAAAGTGCCAGTGATATACTGGCTATCCATACTACTGGTAAGGAGAGGTCCATGCCTGCAGTGCCTGGTTTGAAGAAGATCTATCGGGTACTGCTTTGATATGTGCCAGGAGACTATTATCTATTTTACAGAACTAACTTGTACATAGCAATTAAAGGACTCAAAACCAATAACTCTAATAGAAGAAAGGAATTAATTCATAGTTCAGGTAAACTCTGCCCTTTAATAGCTATGTGAGCTTAGGTAAGTCTCATACCATCTCCAAGACCATTTCCTTATCTGTAAAGTGGAGAGGTTAACACAAATTACTTCACAGAGCAGCTCAGAAGATTAAACCAAATCTGATATACAAACCATTGAGCACAGTTTCTGGAAGATAAGCAAGTGCTTAAAAATTGTAGCTGCTATTGTAATTGATGTTGTTCTTTTGTTATGGTTGTTATTTGGAATTAGTGAGGAAGTAAATATTTTAATCAATAACGCCTAAAGAAATTGTGGTGCATACTAACTTTTCGACAGCAGAACGTTTCTGAGATTTCCCTTGATAGTTCAAAGCCATTTTGGTTTCCATTCCAGTGTAAACAGCAACTCCTAGGGAATAACAGAGTATAATGAAAACAAGGTTACAAGTAAACTTGTTAACCAAACAAACTCCTACCCAGTTGGCTCTATAATTTTTAATTCTATAGAAGTTGGAATTCTAAGCTCTCTTCTACTCAACTGACACATCATTTATAGTATAATTTTAATTCTAAATAGTATTTGTCATATTTCATTTTAGTTTACCATCTTATAAATTCCCAACATCTAAATATAGGTTTAGATTAAATGGCTATATATCCCATGTTACTTTTTAACATGTACTATTTATTCATAGACTTTACAAAGCATATTTTAAGTATGTCTTGAAAATTGTTCACCATATATCTTCTTGGTATTTTTTAGCGTAGCTCCTTTCAGCAAGAGATTTTCAGGTCCCAAAGACCTAAATAAAAAACGAACACAGCTTATCCAAACAACACAATAGCATTATCAAATCTGGGGACAGATTTTGCCTTGACATACATCTACCTCCAAGGGGTTCAGAATGCATCTATCTACTTATATCATATGCTTACTTCCCAGAACAAGTTGAAAGATCTCTCCCTCTCTGAAGTTACTTGAGGGTATGGTATAGATGGAAGCACAGTACAGGAGTAGCCAGCAACAAACAGAGGTAAAGAAATGCACGGGGAACAAAAGGATTATGAATCATAGATAGCAAGACAAGAAAAGGACACAGCAGCAAACAGCAAGAAAAGAAACAGAGACTCATAGATAAAAGACTAGAAAGGCAAACATCAAGGTGGTAAAAACAAACTGACATGTTTGTAGACAATAAACCCACCGGGCTCGGTGGCCCAGCCTGTAATCTCAACACTTTGGGAGGCTGAGGTGAGTGGATTGCCTGAGCCTGAGAGACCCGCCTGGGCAACTTGGCGAGACCTCACCTCTACAATAAATCAAAAATTAGCCAGGCATAGTAGCACGTGGCTATAGTTCCAGCTACTTGGAAGGCTGAGGCAGAAGGAACGCCGGAGCCCAGCAGGTCGAGGCTGCGGCGGCCGGGAGCGGCCACTGCACTCCAGTCTGGGTGACAGAGTGAGACTCTAACTAAAACAAAAAACCAAACAAAACAAAAAACGAGAATAAACCCGCTTTGGGTGGATCACTGGGGATCCTGCGTTCCTTTAACTTATTTTTGATTGTGGCTGTAAAGGCCAAGTGGAAAACTTGAAGTAATTAATTTGATGATAGAAGAGAAAAGAAAGCATTTCTTTTTGTAAGAATTGCCTCATTATAAAGGCTCAGACTTTCATTTTACTAAAATACAGGTAATTTTTCCATTTCATCCATTGTCTAGTTCCTCAATTACCCTTAAACCACTGTTCTTCAGGTATATTTCCAATGTTATCAGTTACTGCACAATTAAGGACAATAAATACAGTGGCTAGGACAGGTTTGGGAATATCAGTCAAAGTATCTGGGGCTCTGCTCTTTTTGAAACCCCAAGTATTCCTTCTAACAACTCCCTCCTCCCAACACACAGAGACCCTACCACCAGAACTCTGCCAGTCACAAGGTTAGTTACTTATTCACCTTTATATACCTTTCTATAAAGAATGGTATTTGGCTATTTCAGTGGCTTAAAAGAAATATACACCCCTCCAAAGGACAGATTAAAATAACAAACTTACCTGGCAACAGCCTCTAGACTATTACTATAAATATTGATTCGCCCAACAAATCTGTAAAAAAGATAGAATTACAAATGCATTGTCTACATCCAGGGGAAATCTATATGCCACAAATATAAGAATGAATAGAAATACAAATAATGCAAAAGAGACAGACAAAACTCTGAATGAACTACAAAAGCCTATTGTACTTCTGGGGGGAAAGTTATATTGAACAGTTAAGTTATATAACATTTTCATCTAATTTTTAAAATAGTCTTATGGATTATAAGAATTTAAACAAAGATTCTAAATTGATTTTCAAGTTCTATTTGGCACTATGCATGCACACAACCATCTCTCTCCTTTACACCCTTACGCATAAATAATATGGCTTCTATTTTAGACTCACAAAAAGAAAGGTTTCAATACCATTAGTCCAGTAGTTCTTACACTTGAGCTTGCATCAGAATCACTGGAGGGCTTATTAAACCACAGATTTCTGAGTCCCATCCCTGAATTTCTGATTCAGGTTCCCAGGTAATGCTGATGTTGCTGGTCCGGGGACATCTCTTAGAACCATAGCATTAGCTAGGTACAGTGGCTCAGACCTGTAATACCAGCACTTTGGGAGGTGGAGGCGAGAGGCTTGCCTAAGCCCATGGGTTCGATTGAGACCATCCTGGGCAACATGGCAAGACCCTGTCTCTACAATAAATAATAAAAAATTACCCAGGTGTGGTGGCACGCACCTGTATTTCAAGCTACATGGAAGGCTGAGGCGGAAGGTTCACCTGAGCCCAGCAGGTTGAGGCTGCGGTGGCCATGAGCGTGCCACTGCACTCCAGCCTGGGCAATAGAGTGAGACTTCGACTCAAAAAAAAAAAAAAAAAAAAAGAACCATAGCACTTGTCTTAGACAGTGAACACATAATTATCATCTTGAAAATGCTAGTCTGGCTGAGAGTGGTAGCTCATCCCTGTAATCCTCTACTTTGAAAGGTGGAGGCAGAAGGACTGCTTCAGCCCAGGAGTTCCAGACCAGCTTGGGCAACATAGCAATACTTCATCTTTACTTAAAAAAAAACCCACAAAAATTAGCCAGGCATGATGACAAGCACCTGTAGTCCCAGCTACATGGGAGGCTGAGACAGAAGGATCGCCTGAACCCAGGAGGTCGAGGCTGCAGCGAGCCACGATCATACCACCACACTCTAGACTGGTCAATAAAGTGAGACCCCCAATTCAGAAACAAAAAAATGCCCAGCCTGTGTCTTGCAGCTGATCCCAATGTTGAGTTTGACCCAATTACTTAATATTGCTAGGCACAAGGTAACCTGTATTTCTGCAAAATGAAGTAAAAAGATCTAGCCTCTCCTTTATAAGAGTGTTATGAGTATTTTCTAATTAGTAAATTGTATTTTCTTAGATAAATAGAAGTTTTATATTACCATATACATAAAACATGCAGGTTTGCTCATTCATTTATCATATTTTGATTGTGCCAGTACTGTGCTAGGTGCTGAAGATACATTCATAAGCAAAACAGAAAAGAAATGTTCCTTGCTCTAAGAAGGACAGCTACACAGGCAATTATGATGGAAGTGATTTTCACTAGGGCGGTGGAAATACAAGCCATTCTGAAGTCACATAGCAAGAGACTCAGTCTAGTCTAGTAAAATTAAGAATAATCTTTCCCTAACAGTCTAGTCTTATTTAGGTAAATGAAAAATGTGTGGGTTTTCTTATAAATATGCAAGGATATAGATATGGTTTTCTGAGTCACTATTTCTTACCCTCTTTTCTGTGATTCTACAGACCTTGCATTCACCTCTCTATCACACTGTAATGTAAGCTTAGCTTTACTGTTTTACCTCCTATGCTCACTGTGAGCCCTTGAAGGCAAAGAATAGCTGTTATACTTATGGCCCTAGTTCCTAGTATCAAGGTGGATATTAAAGAGGAAGGGAAAAAAATGATGGGAAGGAGGGAGGACATTGTTCTGGAGAAGGATGAAAACTTTGTTTTGCCACTACTAGGTGTTAGTGTAAACCACATCCAACCACTTGGTCTCCCATTGTGACTAACAGCATGCATTAATAAGATGGCCAGCATGGGTAATGGATGCCCTCTGTAATGGTAGAATAGAATAAAATTAATTAGCCCACAAGGGAATAAAACCTGTTACTCTACCCTCACAAGCACCATGCTCTCATCAACCAAACTAACCAGTCTTGAAATCAAATGCCAAATTCTTCACAACCTACAATGACTGCCAATCAGCAAATCTACTCCAGAGTTCATTAGTAAAATAGAAGAAATTACACCATTTTACTGCTCCCTTAACTGTTTACTATGGACAAGAAATAGCCTATATACAATTCTTAGATCATAATGATAATTGTAAGAAAGGGATAGTATGTCTAAAAATTACATGGAGAGGATATTTCTTTTCTCTTTAATGTCAGATGGCATGTTTAAAAGGTTTATATTTGTTTTAATTAACTCTGTTTACTGCATCAGTCAGATAGATCAGCCGTACGGGATAACATAATTTAAAAATTTGATAGACGGCCATGTTTACAAGTAAGAAAAATAAAAGAAAAATCATAAGATGCTTGGGCCCACAATGATTTATCTCAGGCTGGTAGTGAACAAAGCTGATTTGATTCACTTCCCTGCCAGAAGGAAGGAACAGCTCATAAAAACATAAATGAGAGTAGGCTGGTAAGTTGTGGGTGTTGCTTTGCAATACTAGTGGCAAAGAGAAGCAGAGCCAACAGACAGCAGTAAAATGAAACCAGGTGATTCTTACTTGTAGAGGTCAGGTTGAGGCTGTTCACATTCAATTGCTGCTCGAAGGGTATCAATGGATTCGGCTGTACACAGTGCAATGGTATCACGTACTGCATAATGTGTCTAGATGAAAGGAAGCAAGAAAGAAGAGTTTCTTTTCATAATCATACACCCACCTGATTCCAGAAACACAGTATGTTTTAATAGGAGGCTTTGGCAAAATAAACAAATATTGATGTACATTTCATACCAATTAAGTTTTGTGGTATTATTCTTACAATATATTACAAATAATCAGAAAGATAACCTTGCTGCAAGGGGATTTCAAATATAATGAAAAAACTAAAAACTCTTCTTGACATTGACAGACTCCATTTGCATTATGCATATAATTAATTGAAACCCTATAAAAATTTAAATACAGATTTCCTATTCATGGAACTGAAACGTATTGTTTTTTTAATATTGTGTGGCAATGTAGATATATGCAAATTAATTGAACAAAATCTTTTTGGTGACAACAATGCTAAAATTTTGCCAACAGAAAAAAAAAATTATTAGTAGTTACATTACAAAAATAACTTAATGAATGATCTTGAAAATTTTCAACATGGTTGCATTTTGTATGAGGAGGCAGAAAGAAGATGTGTCTTGTGTCAGTCAGACAGAATATTCTACTAGTGTATACTATGCTCTTGATTCATCCAGAATTCAAGGCAGGCTCCAATGAATCCATCTATAAATCATCAAACAAGAGATAATGCAGACTCAAAGAGCACACCACTTATGCACAAGGGAAAGCTGTTGCCATGGTCTTTGGGGAATATTATGGAATTGCCTGAGCTATATTTAAAACTGTCTCCTGGAAAACACAAATAACAAAACAAAACAAAAAAAACCTGTCTCCTGATTTTTAAAACCTCTGTATTTTTGGCTGATTTGATCAGATAAACTTAATTGAAAAAAACTACCTGAATGTTTTCTTCCTTGAAACAACTTTTTCACTATTAGAAAATCTTTAGATTTCTCGATTTTTATCTTGACATTCCCTAAAACATAACTCTGTTTTTGAACAGTTTGTTTTTATTTATTTAGTTTTTGAGTCAGAGTCTCACTCTGTCACCCAGGCTAGAATGCAGTTGTACACTCATGGCTATGGGTAGCCTTGACCTGCTGGACTCAGGTAGTCCTTCTACCTTAGCCTTCCAGGTTGCTGGAACTACAGGCATGTGCCACCACATCTGGCTAATTTTTTTTTTTTTGAATTGGAGTCTCACTCTGTCATCCAGACTGGAGTGCAGTGGCCGCTTCCGGCCACCGCAGCCTCGACCTGCTGGGCTCCGGCGATCCTTCCACCTCAGCCTTCCGAGTAGCCGGAATTACAAGCATGCGCTACCACACCCGGCTGATTTTTGATTTTTTGATTTATTGTAGAGATGAGTTCTCGCTGCCCAGGCAGGTCTCGAACCCGCGGGCTCAGGCAATCCACTCACCTCAGCCTCCCAAAGGTGCGGGATTACAGGCTGAGCCACCGAGCCCGGCTAATTTTTAAAATTTATTGTAGAGATGAGGTCTCGCCAAGTTGCCCAGGTGGGTCTTGAACCCGCGGGCTCTGGCAATCCACTCACCTCGGTCTCCCAAAGCACGGGTCTATAAGTTGAGCCACCGAACCTGGCCTGGCATGTGATTTTCTACACCCACCACTGTTTTTCCCCAAAGATGAGAATTTTCTTAGAAGTTAAAAGACAATTGTGTAAGCTGTCTTCAAACACAAAACCTAGATGAACAGGAAAAAATAGCCAGGCATGGTGGCTCAAGCCTGTAATCCCAGCCCTTTGGGAGGCCAAAGCAAGAGTACTGCCTGAGCTCAGGGGTTCGAGACCAGCCTGGGCAACTTGGTGAGACATCGTCTTACAATAAATAAAAAAAAATAAGCCAGGCGTGGTAGAGCGTGCCTGTAGTTCTAGCTACTTGGAAGGCTGAGGCGGAAGGATCCAGCAGGTCGAGGCTGCGGTAGCCGTGAGTATGCCAATGCACTCCAGCCTGGGCAACACAGCAAGACTCCAACTCAAAAAAAAAAAAAAAAAAAGATTAGGGGGTGGTGGGAAGCACTGTATGATAAATTATCCTGACATCAAAATGTTTAGGCAAGGTTAGTCCCTGTTACCTTGCAATTGGATTCCCCATCAAGACTGGCTGTAGTGACATAACACATTCCATCATTGGTGCAGGATGATAGAAGAATAAGATCACAGGGAAAGGTTTCATCTGCCTGTACTTCTACTACATCACCAACCTAGAATGAAGAAAAAAATAAATATAAATAGATATTTTAAATTCCAAACAAAGTATTCACTTTACCTCACACTAAAGCCAAAACATTAGCAAGGGATATCTCTAACTCTGGGGCTCTGAGAGTATCTCAGCATTTTACACCAAGTGAAAGGTGATTACACAACATCAGAATCTTCTTTAAGGTCACAAGGATGCTTTCATATTACCTTAGTGCTGACTTTTACCTTTAATAAATGATTCCAACACTTGCTTGCTTTCTGATAATTCTGGCACAAACGTTTGATAAGACAATGACCATTATCATTTCATGAATGAATTAAGACAATGTAGGCAGGGTGTAGTGGCTAACACCTATAATCCCAACATTTTGGGAGGCCAAGGCAAGAAAATTTCTTGAGCCCAGGAGTTCAAGACCAGCCTGGGCAACATAGCAAGACCTCGTCTGTACAAAACAATGAAAAAAAGTAGCCAGGTGTGGTGGTGTGAGCTTGTAGACCTAGCTACTTGGGAGGCTGAGGTGGAATGATTGCCTAAGCCCAGGAGGTTGAGGCTGCTGTGAACCTTGAACATGCCACTGCACTCCAGCCTGGGCAACAGAGGAAGATCCCACCAGAAAAGAAAAGAAAGGAGAAAATGTAAATGTTGCAAATTAAGCATTTCATGAACACTGAGCAGCCACACTTGCACTCTGTACCATGCACATTTCAGTATACTTTGCCTGCCATGTGATAACAACTGTGATGGCTGGGTGCCAGTTCCTTCTCCATCACTCAGAAAACCTCAGTTAATTAGAGAAGTTAATTTTTTTCTATAATATTTGAATTTTTTTCCTATAAGTCACTTTCCAAGAGTTCACCTGTTATCAGGAGAACCAATTAATATACCAAAGAGAAACAATTTCCTATCAGCAAGTATCCAAAGTTCAAGTAAAGAAAAAAGCATGAGAAAAGAAATCATGAATAATTTAATAATGTAGAGAATAAATCATAATAGTTAAAAGCTTGGACTTTTCAACCTGAGTTCATGTCCCAGCTCTACCACTTAACTATATGACCTTGGGTAAGTGTCATAAATGATTGCAGCTACCTCAAAGGATTGATTTGAGCATGAAATACAAATACAAGTAAAGCATTAAGCAAAGCTCCTGACACATATTAACCATTTGATAGGTGTTAATTATAATTATTACCAATACCCTGCAACTACTTTACTCACAATTTAGGAATAATCATAACATTTTCTTGGAAGGATGTAAGAAATCCTCCAGCCTAGTGCTTCCCAACATTTTTCACACCATAATACGTGTTGAAAATTTTAAATAATAATTCTGTATACCACCATCAGGAAAGAGAAGAGGCTGCTGGATGCAGAAGGCAACTCACTTTAGAAGGAAGTCAGTATCTGGCATAATGACCTGGACATACTGGCTGTGAAATGCTGAACTAATACATGGAACACCTGACTTCTATTTACAATATGCTTTGGTGGATAAAGATGAGGATTTCAAGACTTACTCAGGAACAATTTATTTTCTTTGCCAATCTTAATTGGTAGCCAAGATCAACAGCATCAATAATTGAACTAATTTGTAAATAATATTTTATTTTGTTGGTTCTTTCCTTCCTCACCTACACAAACACTTATGTTGTTTACATAAAACCACAACTGATGTTTAAGTATGCAAAAGAATGATAACATACAAAATCCTAGGACATCTTAAAAGAAGGAAATACTCATTAGAGGTTGGACAATGACTCTCAAACCCTGATAAATAAAATACACAAAGGGAGTATGTTTTTCTTCAACAGTTACTATTCACTCAGATATGAAATATGAAGGTCCCTTCATCTGCAGTACAAGTTGAGACTGGTGAGATGGGCAGGAGACAGTTCACAAAGGGCTTGGCAGGCAAGACTAAAGAATTTAGGCATCACACCAAAAGCAGTGGTATAAGACTTTTATAGTAAGGAAATAACGTGATCCAGTTAGACAATCAACTTGAGAGTTCTCTTATATTTACCATTTTAAAAGCCACAAGAGAACATCGTCATCTCCATCATAAATATTACAAAAAATTGATAATCTAAAAAGTATATTTTTTTAGTCCATCAGAAAGCTGAGGTTGCAAGGCAACCAAGTGAACTGAATTTCAAATGGTAACAAGTCCTTCTGAGGAAAGACAGAACAGGTGAACTGTATCACAACAGACAGGGCACAAAAGGAAGAGATGGCCATCATAAAAGTGAGTAAGAAGAAAACAATTAGATCTTTAACCAATTCTTAAATTTTGGGTATGAGCTAACATGACAGTTTAGAATCTCTATAAGCCTGAGGGACAAGCAGAGACCATAACCATTCACCAGCTATTTTCCATAGGCTTCTACTGGGTGCTCATTTAGAAAGCATGAGGGCAGGAGACCTAAAAGGACTCCCCCTCACCTGTACAGGCATGCAAGTGATGAATGACTGCTATGAAGAGACAGACACAAAACATGCCAGAATCATGGACATCTCTCTCATACGAAGGAAAAGCCACATCTGAATCTAGGAGAGAAGCACGAAACCTTCCCTGTCATAGTATCAGGGAAATATACTACTGCTAGAGAAAAGATGGAAATGAAAGCAATCTGTTGTAGGGGATGGGACAGGAAATCCACACATACTAAGGACCTACTGATACAAGGTAAAAGTTCAGTTGCCATGGAAGGTGCAGTGGGAATATTGAGAAAATCTCATCCTGAAGCTCAGGTGCATAAGAATCTGCCTAATGTTGAGACTGGAACAAGAGAACCAAGAAAGCACTCTGTTCCCACTAGGAATCTATCACTGAATATCAAACAAGAATATCACTGAATATCAAACCACAGGGGGAGAAGTAAGAGAACAGGGAGAGGTACCCTCTGTGACTCAGGAGTACAGGATGTGCTGGAAGTGGATGGTTGAATAAGAACACAAACAAAAACCTTCTGGCTCACCAAGCCCCACAAAAAGTTCAAGGTAGTGTCATTTTACCACTCAAGGTAATCAACTGGCACAAAGAAATCGACTGGCACAATGAAAGTATCAATAGTTACAATAAAACCCAAATACCTGACTAGATTGACTTAAGTTCCAATATTAGTTGCCTGACAAAAGAGGCTGAGCCCACTTCAGAACATGTATACTATTAACCTTAGTCTCCACCATTTTTTAACTTGTAATTCCCAAAATTCAATAAAAAATACAAGATGCACACAAACAATGAGCCATCATTGAACTATAAAGGAGTCAATAAAACCAGACCCAGAAATGTTCAAATTTTGGAATTATAAAAGAAGGACTTTAAAATAGCTATGATTAAGATGTTAAATGTCAAAGTATTTTGTGGAAAACGTAGTCAACATACAAGATTGAACAAGGAATGTTGGCAGAGATATAAATACTACAAAAAAAGAAAGAAAAAGGCAAAGTCAGAAATGGAAAATGTGGTATCAGAAAAGAAGACTATCAGCAGCCTGGATACAGCAAATAAAATAATCAGTAAACCTGAAGACAGATCAACCAAAATTATCCACAAATTGGGGGAAAAGAAGTGTATTTTTTAAAAATAGATTATTCCAGAAGTGCAAAAATATCAATACCAGTAATGTAAGTAGAGTCTCAGAAGAGAAAGACAATGAGGGAGAAAAAATATTTGAAGAGATAATGGTTAAGAATTACCCAAAGTTAATCAAAGTCAACAAACAATACATCCAAGAGAGCTTCAAGGAAGGTAAGTATAATGAAGAAAAAAAATCTAGGCATAACAGTCGAATTGCTGAAAAGTAAAAATAAAAGCCTGAAGGAAAAGGAAGTTTACATACAGAGGAACAACAAGAACAAAAAAGACAACGGATATATCAGAAACTATGCGATATTCATCAAAACCAAAAGGTGGAATAATCTAAATGCCCATCAGCTGATGAATAGACAGACAAAATGGAATGTTATTCAGCTATCAAAAGGAATGAAGTGCTGATACTATAATGCAGATGAACCTCCAAAACACTATCTTGAGTTAAAGAAGCCAAAGACAAAAGGCCACATAGTGTATAATTCCATTTATATGAAATATTCAAAATATATCAATTTAGAGACAGCAAGGTTAGTTGCCAGAGTGTGGGAGGAGGGAGAAATGTGGAGTGCCAGCTTAAGAGTTAACAGTTGTACAGCATTGTGAATTTACTAAATGGTACTGAATTGTACACTTTAAAATAGTATATTTTTACCACAAAAAAAGAAATGGATTAAGAAAAAATACCCTGATTTTTTCACTTTCTTTTCTCACTCGTTTTGCATTTTCAATGATGTAAACAGTGCTTTTGTTGACTTCATTGTCAGCTCTGTGTCTCAGCCAATCCTCATATCCCTAGAAAGATAAAAATAGCTATTAATCAAGCTGAGATATTAAAGTTAAAGTTAATAAATTTCTATACCTCCCATAAGTCAACAGCAGAAATTTATATTTACAGTATTAATTTTAACTCCAAATGCTAAAGAGACAACACTGTACATTTTATTTTTATTTTTTAATTTTTTAATTTTTTTTATTTATCAATATTTTTTATTATGATAGTGTGGGGTTAAGGGTTAGGTATACAAATATGTTTTGTTCAGGCACCCTGTTGATAAGAGGTGTTTCCTCGTCCCCAGACAGATGTTTGCTACCATTAATCCCATCTCCCTCCCCCCCACCATAGTTTCTCACTACTGTCAGTCATTTTCTTATAGTATTACATTGGATGTTCAAGGTCCATTATATGAGTGAGAACATGTGATACTCGGATCTTTGTTTCTGTGAGAGGTCACTCAGTATTATAGACTCTAGCTCCATCTAGGTTGCTGTGAAATTCATGATTTTGTTCTTTTTTATGGCTGCGTAGTATTCCATCGTGTATATGTACCACATTTTTTAATCCAGTCCTCTTTTGATGGGCAGCATGGTTGCTTCCAGGTTCTTGCTATTGTGAACAATGCTGCAATAAACACACATGTGCAGGTATCTTTTTCATAAAGTGATTTGAGTTCTTCAGGATATATTCCCAGTAGGGGGATTGCGGGGTCATATGGGAGGTTGATATTTAGAGCTTTCAGGAATCGCCACACTGCTTTCCACAGAGGTTGCACTAGTTTACACTCCCACTAACAGTGTAGCAGTGTTCCCTTTTCACCACACCCTCTCCAGCAGCTGTTATTTTTTGAGTTGCTAATAATTGCCATTCTGACTGGAATTAGGTGGTATCTCAGTGTGGTTTTGATTTGCATCTCCCTGATGATTAGTGAGGTTGAACATTTCTTCATGTGTCTGTTGGCTGCTTGGATGTCTTCCTTTGTGAAGTGTCTGTTCATATCTTTTGCATGCTCATGGATTGGAAGAATCAACACTGTGAAGATGTCCATCTTACCTAAGCCAATCTACAAATTCAATGCAATACCCATCAAATTACCAGCAACATTCATCTCACACCTAGAAAAAACAACACAGGAATTCATATGGAAACACAAACGTCCAAGAATAGCCAGAACAATCCTCAACAAAAAAAAGCTAAGCAGGTGGTATCACATTACCAGACTTCAAACTTTACTTTAAAGCTACAATCATCAAAACAGCTTGGTATTGGTATAGGAACAGGCATATAGATCAATGGAATAGAATTGAGATTCCAGAAGCAAAACCTCAATTTCTCAATCAACTCATCTTCGACACAGCCTCCACCACCT
This sequence comes from Cephalopachus bancanus, assembly GCA_027257055.1. Classification (NCBI taxonomy): domain Eukaryota; kingdom Metazoa; phylum Chordata; class Mammalia; order Primates; family Tarsiidae; genus Cephalopachus; species Cephalopachus bancanus. The sequence goes on along the minus strand of JAPVLO010001138.1, from coordinate 109,950 downwards.
ATCACTGGGGAGAGGAGAACCTATTCAGTAAATGGTGCTGGGAAAACTGGCTGATCACATGCAGAAGATTGAAACAGGACCCCTATCTATCCCCATGCACAAAGGTTAACTCCAAATGGATCAGAGACCTAAATGTAAAACCTCAAACAATAAAAACCTTAGAAAATGAAGGACATACCCTCACGGAAATTGGAACTGGCATCTAATTCCTGAACAAAACCCGAAATCCACAGGTCATAAGAGAGAAGATAGACAAGTGGGACCTTATTAAACTGACAAGCTTCTGCAAAGCCAAAGAAACCATCAAGAGAGCAGGGAGACAGCCTACAGACTGGGAAAAAGTATTTGCCAACACCAGGTCTGACAAAGGCTTAACATCTTGGATCTACAAGGAACTTAAATGTGCTGAAAAGAAAAAAACAAACAACCCCATTATAAAACACTGTACATTTTAAGAGCAAAACTGACACACATCTTCAAAACACCCCTTTCAGCTGGTCCGATGGAAGTGGGTTATCAGAACTTATTAACATTAGTGTCAAAATATCCTTTAGGTAAGTAGCTTTATTATGTTAAACATTTTCTCCATTATTCAGATAAATATTAATGAAAACATAGACATTAGAGAAAATATTCTTCATCTATGAAAGACTGATTTATTCTTCTAATTCTGCTCTTACTTAACATTAATTATATAATTATCAAATTTTTAATTTGAAAACAGATTGTACTGGATTTGTATTTTCTTTTTTTTCTTTTTTTTTTTTGAGTTGAAGTCTCACTTTGTTGCCCGGACTGGAGTACAGTGGCATGCTCCCAGCCACTGCAGCCTCGACCTGCTGGGCTCTAGCAATCCTTCCACCTCAGCCTTCCAAGTAACTGGAACTACAGGCGTGCACTACCATGACCGGTTAATTTGGGATTTATTGTAGAGACGAGGTCTTGCCAAGTTGCCTGGGTGGGTCTCGAACCCGCAGGTTCAGGCAATTCACTCGCCTCGGCCTCCCAAAGTGTTGGGATTACAGGCTGAGCCACCGAGCCCGGCCTGTATTTTCCTTTAGCCACTAATCACTGAAATATGTTCTTCTGTACATATTGTAGTAGACTGCTGGAGTGACCATCTCCAAGGAAATATTGCAACTGTTCCCTACCTGCAGAGAATAGAAAAGGTAAGCTAGGATTGTTTTGCAGAGAATCTATTATAAGTTTTAGGGATCAGCAGCTAAACTTTTCAACTGACTTGGTAATAAAAAATATATATAAATTGGCTTTTTTTTTTTTAGAGTTAAAAGTAATTAGGGGAAGATCTAATGGTTCATTTTTTTTCTTTGGGTTTTGTGTCTGGAATAGACTCAAGCCAAAAGAACTAAGGAAGGAGGATGTTCATTTGTTTGAACATGACCTCCTCTCTTTTTTATACCACTTTGACTTCTTTTCTTTGTAATAATGTCTGTTCCATTTCTAATACAACTGTTTGAAAAATCTCTTGATCACCTCTTCCCACCTTTTTTCCCCTCAGGTGCTATATTCATTCCTCTTCTGTCCCTCTTTATGACAATGCTAGGCTATCACTTCATGGGGTACATTCTGTGATCCTGGTGAAGAAAGAAAGGCCTTAACATGAACTAGCATTGGGAGTAGAATAAATTGGCAAAAGCCTTTGAAAACCACACATGCTATTCTTGAAACCGACAATTTTATATTGAAGAAAATAACTCTACTTGTCTTAAGGAAAAGAACATTCCAAAAATATTTATTTAACAACCAAACACTTGATAAAACATTCTTACAGTTCCTGGTAAGCATGATAGAAGACCAGATAGCCCCAAGAATGAAGGTGATCTTGTTGCCAATTCTGTTGAATTTTATTTTGCAAGTTTCCATGGTATCTTTTTAAAAAGCATTTTGATAAGTACTATCTAAAAGTATGTTTGTAAACAGGTCCTGTGGACTATCCCAATACATGATAAATATTGTTAATCCACCTTTTCACCTCCAGTTTTCTGTTTCCATTTTCAATTTCATCTGTAATTTTTCAAAGGTACTAGCAAACACAAAATACTTCAAAGGCATGCATTGAGAAGCTGTGGCAGTTCATCCATTCCAACTAGAAACTGGAAAAAAGTCTCCTGTACTCACCACCTCTGCAGCAGCATCAGAAAAAATAATAAAGTATCTGTGCCCTTGAGTTCTCTGCTATAGGTAACAACAACAAAAAAGTCCAAGAGTAAATGGGAATTTTTCAGACAGACATACCACATTGAAACAAAAAACGCACATTAAAAATCCACCTCTCATTTCCTTTTTTCTGCTTTTTTATTTAATTATTTAATTAAAAGATGTGGAGTACAATTCAGGGTTAAGTATACAAATGTTCATCGTTGATGAGGTGTGCAACCCCTTCCCCAAGCAGAATCCCACTACTGCCAATCCTGTCCCCCAACCCCAGAAATTTCCCACTACTGCCAATCCTTATCTTTTTTTTTTTTTTTTTTGAGTTGGAGTCTCACTCTGTCACCCAGACTGGAGTGCAGTGGCTGCTTCCGGACACCGCAGCCTCCACCTGCTGGGCTCTGGCAATCCTTCCGCCTCAGCCTTCCAAGTAGCTGGAACTACAGGCACGCGCTACCACGCCCAGCTAATTTTTTGATTTATTGTAGAGATGAAGTCTCGCCAAGTTGCCCAGGCAGGTCTTGAAGCCACGGGCCCAGGCAATCCACTCAACTCAGCCTCCCAAAGGTGCGGGATTACAGGCTGAGCCACTGAGCCTGGCTTGACAATCCTTATCTTAACAGTATTATGATAATTGTTCAAGGTCCACTTATGAGTGAGAACATGTGATGCTCAGTTCTCTGTTTCTGTGGTAGATCACTCAGTATTATAGACTCTAAGTCCACCCAAGTTGCTGCAAAGTTCAAAATTTTGTACTTCTTTATGGCTGCTTAATATTCCATTTTGTATATGTACCACATTTTTTTATCCAGTCCTCTTTTGATGGGCAGCACGGTTGGTTCCATGTTCTTGCTACTGTGAACAATGCTGCAATAAACATATGTGTGCAGGTATCTTTCTCATAGAGTCATTTGAATTCCTCTAGGTATATTCCCAGCAGGAGGATTGTGGGGTCGTATGAGAGGTCGATTTTTAGATCTTTTAGGAATCGCCAAACTGTTGTCCACAGAGGCTGTGTTAGTTTACACTTTCACCAACAGTGTAGAAGTGCTCCTTTTCCCCCACATCCTCTCCAGTATCTGTTGTTTTTTGAGTTATTGATGATGGCCATCCTGAATGGAGTTAGGTGGTATCTCAGTGTGATTTTAATTTGCATTTCTTTGATGACTAGTGAGGCTCAGCATTTTTTCTTGTACCTCTTGGCTCCTTGTATGTCTTCTTTTGAGAGGTGTCTATTCATATCTTTTGCCCACTTTGTAATGGGGCTGTTTTTTTTTTTTTGGCACGTGTGGATACCTTGTAGATCTTAGATGTTAGGGCTTTGTCAGTCATACAGTTGGCAAATATTTTTTCCCAGTTCGTGGGCTGCCTCCCTGCTTTTTGATGGTTTCTTTGGTTTTGCAGAAGCTTGTCAGTTTGATGAGGTCCCACTTGTCTATCTTATCTCTTATGGCATGGGCACTTGGGGTTTTGATCAGGAACTGATTGCCAGTTCCAATTTCCATAAGGGTATCCTCTGCATTTTCTAAGGTTCTTAAAGTTTGAAGTTTTATGTTTAGGTCTTTGATCCATTTAGAGCTGACTTTTGTGTTTAGGAATAGGTAGGGGTCTTGTTTTAATCTTTTGCATGTGGTCAGCCAGTTTTCCCAGCACCATTTACTGAGTAGCCTCCTCTCCCCCATGGTTGGTGGTGGAGGCTTTGTTGAAGATGAGTTGGTTGTAAATTGAGGTTTAGATTTTGGAATCTCTATCCTGTTCCATTGGTCTATATGCCTGTTCTTCTACCAATATTGATTATTGTAGCTTTTTAATAGGGTTTAAAATCTGGGCGTGTCATACCTTCTGCTTTGCTTTTTTTTTTTTTCTGAGGATTATTTTGGCTATTAGTAGCTGTTTATGTTTCCATATGAATTCCTGTATTATTGTTTTCTGGGTCTGAGAATAATGCTGCTGGTAATTTATTCAATGAGTATTGCATTAAATCTGTAGATTTCCTTGGGTAGGATGGATATCTTAACAATGTTGATTTTTCCAATCCACGAGTATGGAATATTTTTCCATTTGTTTGTGTCATCTTTGATTTCTTTGAACAGTGTTTTGTAGTTTTCATTGTAAAAGTCTTTCATGTCTCTGGTTAGGAAGATGCCAAGGTATTTCATTTTTGGGGGGCTATTGTGAAGGGGATTGTGCTTTTTATTTGGATTTCTGTTTGCTTTTTGTTGGTGTATAGAAATGCAACTCTCTTTTGCACATTTATTTCATACCCTGAGACTCTGCCAAAGTCCTTTTCAGTGTAAGGAGGTTTTTGACAGATTATCTTGTGTTTTTGAGGTACAGAATCACGTCCTCTACAAAGAGGGATAACTTAATTTTCCTCTTTTCCTATTCAGATAGTCCTGATTTTCTTCTCTTGTCTGACTGCTCTAGCTAGGACTTATAATACTATGTTGAACAAGAGGGGTGAATGGGCATCCTTGTCTTGTTCTGGTTTTCAGGAGAAATGGTTACAATTTCTGTCTGTTTAACAGTATGTTGGCTGTGGGTTTCTCATAGATGGCTGTTACTACTTTGAGGTGTGTTCCATCCATGTCTAGATGTTTGAGGGTTTTTATCAAGAAGGGGTGCTGGATTTTATCAAAAGCTTTTTCTGCGTCTAATGGTATAATCATGTGATTTTTGTCTTTACATCTGTTGATGTATTTAACTACTTTAATGGTCTTGCATCCCGGGGATGAAGCCTAATTGGTCATGGTGGATAATTTTTGAGACGTGTTGTTGGATCTGGTTTGCTAGGATCTTGTTGAGAATTTTAGCATCTATGTTCATCAAGTATACTGGCCTGTAGTTCTCTTTCTTTGTTGGATCCTTACCCGGTTTGTGTATCAATATGATGTTAGCCTCATAAAATGATTTGGGGAGAGTTCCATCTTTCTCAATTGCCTGGAATACTTTCAATAGGATTGGTATCAGTTCTTCCTTGTATATTTTGTAGAACTCTGATGGAAAGTCATCTGGTTCAGGCTTTTTTTTTTTTTTAAGTAGATTTCTTATGACACAGTCAATTTCCTGGGTTGTTTTGGTCGACTTAGGGTCTCGATTTCTTCTTGTTTCAACCTGTGGAGGTTGTGTGATATAAGAAAGTCCTCCATGTCATTTACGTTTTCTAGTTTGTTTCCATAGAGGTGTACATAGTAATCTCTGATAATCTTTTGTATTTCTTTGGGGTCAGTTGTGACTTGACCTTTTGTATTTCTCATTGTGTTTATTTGGGCTTTTTCTCTCCTTTTCTTTGTCAGTCTAGCTAGGAGGTCCATCAATCTTGTATATCCTTTCAAAAAAGCAGCTTTTGGTTTCACTGGGTTTTTTGTATTATATTTTTGTCTTCTATGTTCCAAATTTGGGCTTTTATTTGGTGATCTAGATTCTTCTGCTGAAGTTAGGGTTTTGGTGGTCTTGCTTTTCCAGCTTCCTTAGGTGATTTGTTAGGCTAACTTGTGATCTTTCCATTTTCTTTATGTGTGTTAGTTCAGATATGAATTGCCCTCTTAGTACTGTTTTCATGGCATTCCAAAGGTTTTGGTAAGTTGTTTCTTAATTTTCATTTGTTTCCAAGTATCTTTTAATCTCTGTTTTGATTTCTGTGTTGACCCAAGAGTTGGTTGGCATCATGGTGCCTAGTGTCCATGTCTTTGTGGATTTTGGGGGAACTTTGTTGGTTTGGATATTTATTTTTATTTTACTGTGGTCAGAAAGGGTGCAAGACAGAATTTCAATCTTATGGAATTTGTTTATGCTTGATTTATGGCCGAGGATGTGGTCGATCTTAGAGTATCATTCCATGTGGTGATGAGTAGCATGTATATTCCATGGTTGTTGGGTGGAGTGTTCTGTAGGTATCAATTAAAGACATTTGGTCAAGCATCATGTTAAGGTGCTGGATTTCCTTGTTGATTTTTTTTTGGGGGGGGGATGATGAGGTTCAGGATCTCCTTGTTGTTTTTTTGCCTTGATAATCTGTTTAGGGTTGTTAGTCGGGTGCTTAAGTCCCCAGCTATGACAGTGTTAGAGTCAATATCTTTTTTTTAGCTTACCTAGAAGCTGCTTTATGAAAGTTGGTGCTCCTATGTTGGGTGCATAAATGTTTAGGATGGATATTAGTTGTTGATGGATTGAACCTTTTATCATTATGTAGTGACCTTCCATATCTTTTTAAATTTTTGATAACTTAAAGGGCATTTTGTCTGACATTGAGATCATGACTCCTGTTTTCTTTTGTGTTCCGTTTGCCTGAAATTTTGTTTCCCATACTCTTACTTTGAGTCTGTGAGTGTCCTTTCTGGTGAGATGAGTCTCCTGGAGATGAAATATTGTAGTCCCATGATATTTTATCCAATTTGCCATTCTATGTCTTTTCAGTGATGCATTCAGTACATTCACATTCAGGCTAATTATTGAGATGAAAGAGTTTATCCATGTCATGAGGTTCTTATAGAGTTTGTTGTTGTTGCTGCTGTTTCTTTATTTGTTTGTTGTCTTTCTTTTGATTTTCAGGTTGACATGTGTGTTTTCAAACATTTTCCTAGATCCTTGGGAAGGACATTGTCGTTCTTTTTTTTCTATCTTCTGTGCTTATACTTTCTTAAGTGTTTCTTATAGAGTTGGTCTGGAGGCAGCGTAAACTCTTACAGATTGAATGTCTGGGAAGGATTTTAATTTTCCATCACTGATGAAACTTAGCTTAGCTGGATAGGTAATTCTTGGTTGAAATTGTTTATCTTTGAGAACATCAAAGGTGGGGCTCCAAGCTCTCCTAGCCTGAAGTGTGCCTGTGGATAAGTCTGCTGCTATTCTAATTGGTCTTTCCAGGTAGGTAATCTGACCTTTTCTCTTTCTGCCTTTAGAATTTTTTCTTTTATACCTACTTTGTGTAGGTGAATTACTATGTGTCTGGGACTTAGTCTTCTCATGTCGTCTTGCAGGGGTTCTCTGAATCTCTTGTGTTTGAATGGTCACATCACTGATGAGATGAGGGAAGTTTTTTTGTATAATTCCATGGAGTGCTTGGTCCAGGGTGGTCTCTGTCTCCCTATCTGCCTCAGGGATTCTAATTAATCTTAGGTTCAGTCTCTTAAAATAATTGTTCATCTCTTGGAGGGTTTGTTCTGTTTTTTAAGCTTCTTTTCTGCGTTTTTGACAGAGTGAGACCCCAACTTTTCTTTTCTTTTTTTTTTGAGTTTGAGTCTTACTCTGTCACCCAGACTGGAGTGCAGTGGCCACTCCCGGCCACTGCAGCCTCAACCTGTTGGGCTCCAGCAATCCTTCCACCTCAGCCTTCCAAGTAGCTGGAACTACAGGCGCGTGCTATCATGCCCAGCTAATTTTTGATTTATTGTAGAGATGAAGTCTTGCCAAGTTGCCCAGGTAGGTCTCGAACCTGCGGGCTCAGGCAATCCACTCACCTCGGCCTCCCAAAGCACTGGGATTACAGGCTGAGTCACCGAGCCCGGCCTTTTCTATGTTTTTAACAGTTTGGGTTAGTTCCATATTTTGGTCCTCAAGGTCTGAGATTCTTTCTTTTGCTTGGTTAATTCTGCTTTCCATGCTTATCAGTTTGTTGTTTATTTCATTCACTGTATTCTTTATTGCTGTTATCTCAGTGATCAACTCCTTCAATCTTTCTTTTTCTTTCCTCATTTCTATTTATTCTCTCTATTAATATCTTGATATCTGGGATTGTGGCTTGAGTCCAGTCATTCTGGGGCTTTTCATTGTTTGAGTTCTGGAGTCTGTATTCTCAGTGGCTGACCCTGCATGGGTCTGTGTGAGACTCATATTCTTCCTTTGGTTTTTCTTCATTTGTATAGGTTTTCCTCCCCTCCCCCCCTTTTTAACCTCTTCTTTAATTCTGTTGTTCAGTGATGGGGGATAGCTTTTTTTTCTGTTTGTTCAGTCTTCTGTTCTTCCTCACGTGGATCCTTTGGCTTTGTTCAATTCTGAAGCTGGATTAGGGTGGGAGCCTGTGCTTTGTGCAGTTTTGAGATTTAATTGAGGGGGAGCTGTGATTCAGAAGTTATCTGCAGATACCAGTATTTGCTGACAGGTGTGCCAACTCCCTGGAACCCACTCCCCACTGCTTTACAATCTGTCCATGTAGCGGGGATGTCTGTTTGTCCCCTACTCGCTGCTGCTGTTGTCAAGTCTCCTACTCAGATCTGACGTGTTTGTGCCTCTTCCAGCACGGAGGAGGGGCCCCTCTCATTTCCTTTTTTGGCTGTATCTTCTAGCTGTACTCTTTCTTTTATGTTTATACTTCACACACAGATATTGAGGAGGAAAGAAGCAAATTAATTAAGAACGTGCCTTATGATAATTTTAATAGGTTTTCAATGAGAACCACATATAGACTAAATTCAAATAGGATGCTACCTATAGCATATAAATACGAAAAAGAGTTGTTCACAATGAAATGCAAACAAGCCTGGACTGAAAGGCAGGCTAAGTGTAAAGTGGCGGGAGGTGCAAAAAACCCAGAATTTATTTATTAAACATTGTATATGTATTCTTACATGTTTAAACTTCAGTTACCTTCAAAGTACTCTCCATCTGATGCAGTACACCTATTGAGATGCTTTTTCCACTGCTTAAAACAGTTCTTGAACTTGTCAATTTTGCTGCCTCTCAGTGCTTCTGCCATTTTTGTTGCATTCCATATCAGCAAAATGTTTCCCTTTGTGGAGTTTTTCATTGGGGCAACAAAAAAATGTCATTCAGGGCGAGATTGGGTGGGAAATGGGGGTCATGTAATTTGTGATCAAAAACTGCTGAACACTCAGCGTGGTGTGGGCAGGTGCATTGTCATAGTGGAAGAACTAGTCACCTGTTTGCCATAACTCAGGACGTTTCCTCCACAAATTGTGACGCAACCTCTCAAAACTTCTAAATAAAAACTTTGGTTGACCATTTGATCCAGAGGAACACATTCCGAGTGGTACTATTTGTAAAGGGCCTGCCCTCCAAAAGATAATTCTGGGTTTTTCGAGGTTCCCCTCATAAATAAAAAAATTACCTGCTTGATGGCTGTAACAGTTATCACAAAGAAAAGTGGAAGTCCACTGGTAACTGGGCTAGTCGGTGTGTCTACTGTGACCTAGGTAAAGCAATTAAATTGAAAGTAAAATGAAAATGAGCCATTAACTCATAGCAGTACTTACATGCTGCAAACACATCAAACAGAAATGCACACACAACACATTCCAGCAGTAGGGAAGAATGTTGATTTTCATGAAAATAAAACCAAACCAAACAGTAGTCAGTTTAAGAAATAGTCTCAAATTCAGGCAAGGTTTTCATCTCAGCTTGGTTTAATTGCATTACTGGAATATATCCCTTTATTTACCACATATTTGTTGAGTACTATCCTGTCAGTCCCTATGCTATTATCATCCAGGTTCCAGAAATACTGCTTTAAAACAGGACAAGACCCTGCCTTCATGTAGCTAGCAGCTTACAGGGAAAACCAGTATGCAGATGCTTAGATTTGAAGGGTAAATAAAAGTTAACTAGACAAAAGGAGGCTTTCTAGGCACAATAAACAGTATATGCAAAGTCTCTAGTGTAGGGGGGAGTATGGCATTCATTAAGAAATAAAGGAAGCCAGTGGCACTAGGCAGTATGGTGTAAGACAAGGCTGGAGAGGGAGGCAGGGGTCAAACTATGTAGGGCCCTCTAGGCCAGAGTAAGCTGTTCATTTATTATCCCACAAATAGCAAGAAATCCTCAAAGTTTCAGGCAGGGAAAGGTTACATGAACAGGACTGCATGGCAAAAAGAACAATCTCACTACCTTGTGGAAGATGAATTGGAAGAATACAAGAGTGGAGGCAGGGAGTCCATTTAGGATGCTACTGATGTAAACTAGGTGAAAGATGACAGCTTGGAGTAGGGTGGTAGCAGTAGACAAAAAAATGTTTCAGAAATATTTAGGAGGCAAAAATGGCAGAACTGGTAAGGAGTTAAATGTAAGTGTTGATTAAAGATGTCTTCCAAGTATCTAGTTAACATGCCTGGGTAGATGGTGTCATCATTCACCAATATAGAAAATACTAAAAAAGAATTGGATTTGAGATAGGGGGATCATGAGTTTAGTCTTCTCTCACAACTCACTGATTCTCATCTCCAACTCTAGTCAGGCCTGCCCCTGCCTTACACCTGTGTTACAAATATAGTGTATTCTTCTGTATATACACAAAGCTTCTACATGGCTCTGTGCCTTTAGACAATCCCCTCCCTACTCTTGAGACACTAGTTCAGCATTCTCCTTAAGGCAAACCCCTTCTAATCCTCCAAGGCTCCATTCAGATATAATCTACTTTCCAAAGCCTTCTCAAACTTCTCTTGGGTAGAAAAAAATAATAAATTCTACTGTAACCCCACAGCATTTTACTCATGCTACTTGATGACTTCGCTACATTAAATTAAGTGAAAACATGACTGACTGCCTTCTTAGCTATAACATAAATTTCTCAGGAACAAAAAATTTTCTCAGGATGTTCATTGTACCTGCTACCATCTTTGTTGTCGGTACTACTGTACAACACACAATAGATGCTTGGTACACGTCTGCTGAACTGAACAACAATGCAATACACTGCTCACCAAGTAGACTGTTTCTTGCAAGCAGAATCATCTATGTAGTTTATTCTTTGTCTATAAGACATTTGATCATGGATCTAGAGGAGCTCCTTTTCAAAACTGTTCCATCATTCAGGATTAAAATTGTCTCTGTCCCAGGTTATATCCCAGTTTGGTTTTAAGTAGCAGGGCTCAATTCAATTAGAGTATCATTAACTCAAAGCCTCAAAGTGGGTAAACAGAAGCACTTAACATTGATAAGGCATTTGAGCAATATCGCTGGGATTTTTCTGCTTCATTTAAAAAATGAAATGGGGAAAAAAGGATCTTAGTAAAATTAAGAAAAAGAAACATAGTAAAATTTTCTGGGGGTAATTATGGTGAGGAAATGATTTTAATAGATTATAGACTTAAAGATGAAAGCTACAATTTAAAATATCTAAAATGTAAAAGGCAAAACAGTACAAGGAACACAGAATAGCAGATCGATCTACTGTAAAGTTTTCACCCTTAAGTGAGTAAGTGAATGAGACAGAGTAAAACTGGTAATCAGGAAGATAAATGAGAAGTTTTCAACTAGGCTGAAACTAGTGTTTGACAAAGTAAAACTATTAGCTTAAACTATTATCCATCTTAATACATACCATTTCATTTAATGGTACATAATATATATCCTTCTAGGATGAAGAAAAATATGAAATCCATGAAAGTTTAAAAGAGTGTAACAATGAAATAAAATCTCAACAAGTCTTCCTGTAAAAGCGCCACTTTAAAAATCTTTAAAATCATGCAAATCTTAAAATATTATATTCCTACTTTAAACAGTCATATTATATCAAGCCCCTGGAATATCGTTTTTTTTTTAAATCACAGGGCATTTGAAAGTTAGAAATGGATTGACAATTTGTTTGAATCAATCAAGTTTTTAAAAGTTGAGTGGCTATATAGGAAGCTCTTACCTGTACGAGGAAAATGATGAGAAAATAAAAATTTGCAATTCTTCTAAACTGTTCAAACAGATTCTTTGGAAGAAAATTCCAAAGTGTATACTGTAAAGGAGGAAAAAATAACACTATGAGAAAGAAAACTTGAAAAATCTTAATTGTTATGATTGATATGGGTCCAGATTATTATATAAAGTGATATTTAGTATGTTCAACACTTTGAAACTCAAACATCACACATTCATGTATATTTAGAGTTACAGAATATAAAAACTTTTTCAGAAATAAAATTTTCACTCTGAGCATTACAATAACCATCTAGTCCCATACCCTTGCCTTCCCTGACCCAATCTAAATTAGGTTCCTCATTATGTGCTTTCATATCATCCTATATATTCTATTTTGATAACATATATTATGGCAAATTACATATGTATGCATTTTAAATTAAAATTTCTCCCTCAATAAACAAAGAGTTCTATAGAGACTCCTTATTTGTCTTATTTACTGCATTTTCCCCAATACCCAGTACAGCGCCTGGCACAAAGTAGACAATAATGATTTGGATAAAAAGGTATGAACAAATTAATTCCCTGGCTCAGCTATATTCTGAAGTCTTGATGATCATCACAGTGTAACTCGATCCCTACCAGTACCTCTCATTTCCATGACAGCCAAGAAGGTGTATGTATAACCTTGGGTCACAGAAGGCATTAACTTTAATCAACAACATACCATCCTGGGTTTTGGTAATTTGCAATAGGTAAAGGTTTCAATGCTAAATTGCACATGTGCCAAAGGAGACAACTCTTAGGCCAATAGTCAAACCATACACTTACTCACTGATACCTGGAGCTCAAGGACTGAATCATTTAAAAGCCACCAAAAGAAGCTGGATTTTCTAGATGTTTTAAATAAGATCAGAAACTAGAAAGAAATGTTTCTTAACTGAAAAGGCTAAATTTACACTCGAAACATCTCCATCTCAATTATCTGCATAATATGTGAGAACATACCAATTAACAGGGTGACTGAAAAGCCAAAGTCATAGACCATGACACAATATATGGGAAATTATTACTACTATTTAAAAAAGCTTATGGGCTCAAAGCTCAGAGAATCCCCAGAGAATGAAAACAAATGGAAGCAAATACATGTGGAGCAGCTTCATTACAATCAATAGCCAATTTAGAAGGTCCTTCCCCGGGGTCCAAGAAAGTGACTTAGGGAGGATCATACAAAAATGAATGCAGAATTATGCATAGGTGTGCATCACTTGGAAAAAAGTCCACACTTTTCATGAGATTCCCAAGGTAGCTTGTGGCCAAAAATAAAAGCCACTGATCCAGTCACTTTGAAGCTGGCATAGTTCAGCCCAGCACTTAACTGTTCCAATTATTAAAATCAACATTCTAAAACAATAAGCCCAACTCCAACAGGCAAACAGCTGAATTTAAGGCATATTGACCGTCTGTCTCTAAACTGAAGTGTTTTTAATTAAACAAACAAGCATTAAAGAGAGTCATCTGTGGAAGGTACTGCAAAATATATCAAAAGGGAACACTTTTGTTGTTTCTAAGTCCCAATTGTTAGTTGCCCACTGTCTTAACTTATTAAATGAACTACTTCCTTAAGGAACTCTATTGCCCTCTTCTCTCTTTTATCAGGTCATGAGCTATTCAGAAATCAGGGAGCATGTCAGAAGCCCCCTTAACATAGATGCCTTGCACAATGTTTAGTACATAGAAGAAATCTTGACTAAAACTTACACCTTGGTCATTTACTCCACTGATTTAAGTAAAAGTTAAATTAAGCTTCTATCACACCTTTTTATAATAATACAAATGCAATATTTTAATGCAGACCAAGAGAAGTCTACCTTTTAGAGAGTTTTAAAATTAAAAATGAAATTGCGTTAGAGCCATATATATCAAATTATTAGAATGAACTTGTTTATCTAAAAAGTAGACTCTCAGGTTTGGTCAGTTGCTACAAATAAAAAACAATGTTTTCTCAAGCATGACCTTCATTGCAAAAAAAATGTTAATCACCGAAAGAAAATTTGTGTAACAGTGTTTTAAACAAAATTATGAGAATTCAGTTTTTATAAGTTATTGCTCAGAGAAGTCAGTAAATGGATCTTTTATATTATTTTATCGTGCAACTATAAAATTTAAAAACAACTCAGACATCTAGAACAACACTGTACAGAAAAATGCTAGCTTTCCATGTATATGCAATGTATTTTACATCTGCTTTGTAGTGAATTAAATAATTTATACACAAATGTGGCATCTAAAAATACAATTATGTGTGTTCTTACTCATAAGCAGACCCTGAACACTTACCATAATACTATAAGAAAAGGATTGTCAGTAGTGGGATATTGCCGGGGTAGGTGGATGGGGGACATACAACATCAATAAGGGTACCTGATCTCAAACCAGGCAAAGTGGGGACCAAACTTTATTTATACAATAACCACTTGTATACTTAACCCTGAGTTGTACCCTACATCTTTAAGATAAAAAAATCTTTAAAACCATAAAAAAATAAATAAAAAATGTAATTATGTGAAAAAGCTGCGGGTCACTGCCTTAAATATCTACCACCTAATTTAATTTGAAACTGACATCTTATAAATTTACTAAACAACTTTCCAAATTCAAAAGAAAGAATCTGAAGTGAATCTCAGTTTTGAAAATCTATTATTTCATTTACGCAAAGGTGGCCTTAGAACTTTGTTTTTACCTGTTTTGTTTTACTCAATATTTTCAATTTAGCATTAGAAGTGCTGATGAGGAAGCTAAAGCTACAAACAACTTGTTCTAATGTGTCTGCATAGTACAATGAAAGGAAAGCAGGTAAAAAATAAGTAGCAGCTATTCAAAGTAACTATTAAAAGTTAGCAGCCAGTTGTGAATGAACTATCAGAATAAGCACTGTCTCTTCTACACTACTAGAAGGATTTGGATGCAATGAAAAAACTGTAAGATTAGTTGTAAATAAGCAGCTCCATCTTGAGCTAATTGTTCATTAAATTATTCTATCCATGTTATTATCAATTCTCCTTGAAGCAGGCCAGTTTTGAGCATCACAGTTGTCTACTTTCATTTTTATTACCAATGCTACACAGAACTTTCCCTTTTTTAAAGTACTGTCCTTTCCACCATAAATTCAAATGGAAGAGAAAAAGAAGTTACCACAAAATAATTGGATCGGGATTAGTAACTTTAAAAAGGCTCCTTCAGATAGATAGATAAGAGTGAGACAAAGAGAAGTTTAATAAATTCTATGTATGATTCTGATTTTCAAAACGAGGAAAAATGCTCAGGTAATTTTAGGTTTGAAATTATAATTCAAGATGTTTTTCACACAGGAATACCAAACTAAACTTTAGGCATACCTTCAAAAAAAGTTAGTTTGACCTCACTAATTATCCTACTGAATGGCCTTCAAGACGAGGTTCAGAGTTTTTAAAGAAAAAAACAAACTATAGAACAGATAAATAGGATGGAACTAAAGATCTTAAAAATCCAAGCAGGGTACAATCAATGCTCTTTTTGCTAAAAAAGGGAATTTCCACGTTCTGTACTAGCTACAAAATTCTAGTAATTTCTGAAGTCCCTGCAAGGTAGTAGGAAGATGAGTTTTTCTAAAGAATTTATGTTCCCAGGAGAAAAAGAAAACACGAATTTTATAAGTAAATAAAATTTAAAGTAGGTCAAAGTATTTGTATTTAGTGTTCCCTGCATTAACAACATTTACAATGTTAGTGCTACACTGACATTACTGATTGTATTTGTTTGTTTGAGTTGGAATCTCACTCTGTCGCCCAGACTGGAGTGCAGTGCTCCTCCCGGCCACTGCAGCCTTGACCTGCTGGGCTCTGGCGATTCTTCCACCTCAGCCTTCCAAGTAGCTGGAACTACAGGCACGCGCGACCACACCTGGCTAATTTTTTGATTTATTGTAGAGATTCTGAGTGCCACCACACCTGGCTAATTTTTTTATTATTTATTGGAGTTTTTAAGGAAGGGCAAAATCCCGTGTTTCAGGTCTTAAGTGCTTGTAAACATGGAATGAACCAAATGTCACCAACACTTTATCTCTGCCTTGCCAGGAAGCATGAGAAATGAGGAAAATCAAGATCTGTTCCATGTTACAAGAGATGACAGTGGGCCAGCCATCTTCCACATAGCACCTAGCCTGGATAGTCAGAGGTAAAGATTAGCAAATTAACACTTGTAGAATGTGCTACCACTGGGTATTAGGAGGTATAAGAAGTGTTTTCACATATGGAGTATCAGCTGCATTTCACCAATGAGGACACTCAGAGATTACTTTGGCCAAGGTAACACAGTTAGCAAATGGTTGGGCCAGGATTTAAACACAGGTGTTCAGACTTCCAGGCCACTGCCCTTAGTGCTACACGATGCTGAAGTAAGAAGATTATTCAAATAGTTACACAGCTGCAGTGATTTAACTCTTAACAGGTCACAAGCCAAGCCTGCACTGAGCAGAAGCAGAATGCACCATTTAGGAGACAGCACCCTTCAAGTGAATGTGAATCATTTATATCCTAGTCTGGCCATTTAAGGGTAACTTAAAAAGCTTTGCAAAAGTAAATGATTCCTACTTTTAGCACACTTTAAAGTTTAAAGTAATATGCATAACCAACAGGCACTGTGAATCATAAAGGAAGTCAAGTAAATGATCTTTCATCTATAACAAGACAGTGATGGTTTTTTAAGAAAATAAACTGCCTGTCAGAGGAGTAATTATCATAATTGGAATATAATTTGTATAAATGTACATCTATGTGTGCATATACAAATGTACCAGTGTCCTCAGGAACGTAAAAATAAGTGTATTATCTGGTTCACTATATGAAAATCTATTGTTTTTAAAAAAACAACTTACCTTAGATGAGACTATTCTATTATCACAAAATCTTTGTGCAATGTAAGCTTCTGTTTCTGAAACTGGATGGTTGCCAACAAACACTGTGCGTGTACCAACTCGTTTCTCTTCTCCAGCACACTGACCAAGAGAAAGAGGAAAAGAATAAATTTTTCATCACATTTCTCCATGCTTACACCACCGAGCTCAGAATTCTTATCTAAGCATGTTTGGTTATAATCTGGGAAGAAAGTAGTAGGGAGAGGAGAAAACCTAGTCAGGAAATTCAAAACCCACTAAGCTCTTATTGACTTAGTAAAGATAAATAAAAGTGTCGCTTGAACCAACTGCTCAGAGGCAAACTATGCAATTCTAAAATGATTAAAGAAAATATCCTAGAGAAACAATATTTTTACTGCTAGTCATTTTTCTTTCATCCACAGCCCAAATGAATCTCAAGCATCATTTTCACAGCAACCCTAACCTAACACTAACCCTCAAAAATCCAAGAGAATCTGTCAAAAACCTGCTTGTACTGATAAAAGACTTTGGCAAAGTCTCAGAGTACAAAAGAAATGTGAAAAAGACAGTTGCATTCCTATACACCAACGACAAGCAGACAGAGATCCAAATTAAAAGCACAATCCCACTCACAATAGCCACCAAAAAAATGAAATACCTCGGCATCTTCCTAACCACAGAAGTGAAAGAACTTTACAATGAGAACTACAAAACACTGTTCAAAAAAATCCAAGAAGATACAAACAAATGGAATAATATTCCATGCTCATGGATAGGAAGAAACAGCATTGTTAAGATGTCCATCCTACCTAAGGCAATCTACAGATTCAACACAATATCCATTACATTACCAACATCATTCTTCTCAGACCTGGAAATGACAAAACAGAAATTCACATGGAAACATAAACGACCATGAATAGCCAAAACAATCCTTAGCAAAAGAAACAAAGCAGGAGGTATCACACTTCCAGTCTTCAAACTTTACTATAAGGCTACAGTAATCAAAACAGTATGGTTCTGGTACAAGAACAGGAACATAGACCAATGTTACAGGATAGAGAGATTCCAGAAGCAAAGCCTCAATTTCTCAACTAACTCATCTTTGTTAAAGCCTCCAACAACAACCACTGGGGAGAGGAGAACCTATTCAGTAAATGGTACTGGGAAAACTGGCTGACCACATGCAGAAGACTGAAACAGGACCCCTAGCTATAACCATACACACACACACACACACACACACACACACACACACACACACACAAACACACACACAAACTGTAAACGAATCAAAGACCTAAACATAAAACCTCAAACTATAAGAATCTTAGAAAACACAGGAGACACCCTTATGGAAAATGGAACTGGGAACCAATTCCTATTCAAAACCCTAAATGCCCATACCTTAAGAAGTAAGATAGACAAATGGAATCTCATCAAATTAACGAGCTTCTGCAAAGCTAAAGAAACCATCAAGAGAGCAGGAAGACAGACCACAGAATGGGAAAAAAATATTTGCCAACTGTATATCTGGCAAAGGTCTAACATCTAGGATCTACAAGGGAAATCAAATGTGCCGAAAGGAAAAAACACAAACAGTCCCATTCAAAAGTGGGCAAAAGACATGAATAGACACTTCTCAAAAGAAGATATATGGGCAGCCAACAGACACATGAAAAAGTGCTCAGCCTCACTCATCATCAGAGAAATGCAGATCAAAACCACACTGAGATACTAGCTAAACCCAGTAAGAATGGCCATCATTCATAAAACAAACAACAGATGCTGGTGAGGATACAGAGAGAAAGGAATGCTTCTACACTGCTGGTAGGAATGCAAACTAGTACAACCTCTTTGGAAGGCAGTGTGGCGATTTCTGAAAGATCTAGAAATTGACCTTCCATATGACCCAGCAATTCCCCTATTGGGAATATATCTGAGGAACTCAAATCATTCTACAAAAAAGATACTTGCACACATATGTTTGATGCAGCTCTATTCACAATAGCAAAAACATGGAAACAACCATGTTGTCCATCGAAGCTAGACTGGATAAAAAAAACATATACACAATGGAATATTATGCAGCCATAAAGAAGGACAAACATAAGGACTTCACAGCAACTTGGATGGATTTCGAGTCTATCATACTCAGTGATCTATCACAGAAACAAAGAACAGAGTACCATATGTTTTCACTCATAAGCGGACCTTGAACAATTATCATAATACTGTAAGAAAGGGATTGGCAAACTGGGAATCCTTAGTGGGAAACTGTCAGGGGAGGAGGGGATTGGATTGGTAGTAGAGGGAAACTGCTAGGGCAGGGAGGGGCATACCTCTTCAACAAGGGTACCTGCATAATCAATGTTTGTATACCTAACCCTGAAGTATACCCCACATCTTTAAAATAAAAAAAGAAATTAAAAAAATTACTTATAAGTGTACAAGTCAGAAATAGAATGGCTGCCACTATTAATGGAATGATCAACTATTTCCACAAAAAAATAATCATTTGGCTTTACAGGAAAGAGTTTCTTTTGCAATCTCTCAGAACCTATTATAAAGTTCATTTCACACAATATATTTCTAATGTTCCCTTTACATTAAAGTAGATTCACTGAATCTATAAGTTCCAAGGTTGGGCTCTATTTTACCTCACCCTTTAATTTTGCTGAGATTTCACTCTTCTCTTGAATCAAGAAAATATACTTTCTTATATAAATTTGGGATAGTCTCCTTTGATGGTACTATATTACCATGTCTGAGACTACCACATATTTAAGCCAAAGGAAGTATGACAGAAACCAATATCCATTTTTATATTTACTTTGTTTTTCTAAAAATATAATTCTCCAACCTGAAATGTTTTAATATATGCAGCCACAAATATTTTCCTTCCTTTCAATGATCTATTTAAAGGTCAATGATATAAATCCCTACCCAAAAATAATCAATTAAAGGAGGACTACTTGGAACTTGCAAAGTCTTCCAAATGTCTATAATGTTTGAATGTATTCCAGTCTAAATTTGTGCACCTTATGTAGATATATGGAAAATTATTTCTTAGTTTAAAAAATAAACATCACCCCCAAGGTACAGATAAAACCTGTCTGCCTTGCCATTTTCATTTAAGCTTATAAAATAATTGTTTTGCCTTTAAATTTGTAGGGGCCGGGCTCGGTGGCTCAGCCTGTAATCCCGCGCCTTTGGGAGGCTGAGGTGAGTGGATTGCCTAAGCCCACGGGTTCGAGACCCGCCTGGGCAGCTGAGACCTCATCTCTACAATAAATCAAAAAATCAGCCGGGCATGGTAGCACATGCCTGTAATTCCGGCTACGCGGAAGGCTGAGGCAGAAGGATCGCCGGAGCCCAGCAGGCGAGACTGCGGTGGCCGGGAGTGGCCACTACACTCCAGTCTGGGCGACTGAGTGAGACTCCAACTCAAAAAAAAAAAAAAAAAAAAAAAGAAATTTGTAGGGAATCATTCAAAAAGTAATAGGGATAAATTGCACTAGGAGAGAGAGATTTAGGAGATATATAGAGAGAGTATTTTCTGGAAAGCTACCCTCACATGGGCTCAGGGAATTTGTGGGATCCCTAGAGACCTGGAAGATATCAGTAAGTATCTGTGCAGGATAGCTTAGCTATTTACCAGCCTATCCAAAGGCAAGACATTAGAAAAACTGATTGTCAAAGGTCCTTTCCATGCTAAGACTAAATAATTTGCAGGTAAATTTTCAAACAGTTTCTGGAAACCCATAAACAATATCTTTACCTGGTGGTAAGTAGCTTTGATTTAGGTGCTGGTTTCTCTATTTGTGACTGTAATATTCAGGGTCTGATAGAGCTTACTGATAACATCTCTAAATTTTCCTTAATATCCATTTTGGAAAATTTAAAGTGAACACACCTACCAGACACATATTTTATTTGGCTTCACCCCTACTCCCACTCTCTGTTGCAGGGTAAGGCCTTTCTGTGATCTCCACAACAGACCTGACCCTTATAATTTACCACTTTGAATTACAGAAAATATCAAGTCCATATATACACTGCAATTTGCTGTTTGGTTTTCCACATAAGCAAGAAGTAATTATAAACGTAACTATCTTTTATGCAAGTTCTTGAGCCATTCTACAAGTGGAAAAGGGGAAGAGGCAAAGGAGGAAGAGTGTCAGTGAAGCAAGGTGTTTCCTGCACTGTCAATATAGATTTCCCCCCCTCAATTAGATGTGGTCACTAAGTAACTTAAAAATGAACTATTACTTTTCCAATTCTGAATTGTCTTCTACATTCTTCTGTGACAGAAAACAAAAGGAAGGGAAAAGGAAAATGCAATTTTTGAACCACATGATATTTTTATGAATTCCCTGCAGTTAATCAGCATTTACAGTTTTACTAAGAGCTTTCCCCATACATTATCTATCTGATCTCTTTTGAATAAGGCCTGAGTGACCTCTCTATTAAATTGGAGAAAATGGATTTAAATTACCATGTGGGTTTGAGGTTGTGTGTATGCAGATCCTAGCAGTGATTGTTGTTAGATGACAACCTAGAGACAGAAAGAAACTGCAGAACGTGCACTTCTGAGCATTTTTCAGAAAAGCACAATCTCTTTAGCTCAGACAGGTTTAGCTTTGGAATTGCCTGAGGACTGGGGGTAGGATCATACGAAGTAGATGATTTTTCCAAGCTTGTTTCATCCTAAAATCTGATGAACATGCAATCTCTGGTGGGCTTTCCTACAATGGCATAATGCTGTTTGGTTCACATAAAAAAATAGCAATACCGAACTCACGTGTAAATTCATTGTAATTTTCCACTTGCTGCCAATATAGAGTGTTAAAACAGTGGTGTTAGTGCCTATGATTTTGAATAACGTAGGTGCTTTTGCCAAAGCAGGGAAACTCTAAGTAGAAATCATAAAAAAGTTTCCCATTTGGATGGCATACAATGTAGTCCAGAGCAGTAGTGTATGATTCTTGTCACCTCATAATGAATTGTAATTCATTAGGAGTCCATCCTGTGCTGAACTGCTCCCCATCCAAATGTCCCTAAACAACATTTTTAAAAACTTAAAAGCCGGGCTCGGTGGATCAGCCTGTAATCCCGCACCTTTGGGAGGCTGAGGTGAGTGGACTGCCTGAGCCCGAGGGTTCGAGACCCGCCTGGTCAGGCGAGACCTCATCTCTACAATAAAATAAAAAAATTAGCCGGGCGTGGTAGCACGCGCCTATAATTCCAGCTACTCAGAAGGCTGAGGCGGAAGGATCGCCAGAGCCCAGCAGGTCGAGGTTGCGGTGGCCGGGAGCGGCCACTGCACTCCAGTCTGGGCGACAAGAGTGAGACTCCAACTCAAAAAATAAATACATTAATTAATTTTTTAAAAAAACCTTAAAATATGCTGGCATCAACTCTATTTTAATGACATATCACACACTACATATAAAGTATAGAAAATATTTTAAAATATGCTTACAATATAGGAACAAAGACATCAATGTAAATTTATTCCTCAAGATAAAAATCATCCTTTTGTGGGAATGCTCATCGTGGGATTGTAAACTAATTCAAACTCTACGGAAAACAGTATGGAGATTTCTCAAATAACCAAAAATAGAATTACCCTTTGACTCAGCAATCTCACTACTAAGGATCTACCCAAAAGAAAACAAATCACTATATAAAAAAGAAACCTGCATTCATACGTTCATTGCAGCACTATTCACAAAAGCAAAATCATGGAACCAATGTAAGTGCCCATCAACGATTGACTGGATAAAGAAAATGTGGTATACATACAGTATAATGATGAAACTAATAGACGATGGGGACATCAATAAGGTGGGGAGGGAGATTAGGCTTCAGAAATTACTTATTGGGTACAATATTGACCATGTGGAGAATGGGCCACTTGAGACCCAATCTCCACCACTACACACTATGTCCCTGTAACAAACATGCATTTGTACCCCCACTGAATCTGAAATTTAAAAAAACCTTTTGTACTCTTGATTTATACCTTCATAATATAAACTGAATATGGTATGAATGAATGAATAAATGTATGGATAAAGTAAGTAATTTATACCCAAAATAACCTCTTAATAAAAATATAAGAGAAGGATGGGTGTGGTGGCTCCTGCCTGCAATTCCAGAATTTTGAGAGGCCGAGGCGAGGGATTGCTTGAGTCCAGGAATTCAAGACAAGCCTGGGCAACATAGCAAGAACTCATCTCTACAAGAAAAATCAGAAAATTAGGCATGGGGGCGCACACCTGTGGTCCCAGCTACTCATGAGGCTGAAGCAAGAGAATCACCTGAGTCCACGGAGTCAAGGCTGTGGTGACCCATGATCCATGCCACTGGGCTCCAACCTAGGTGACAGAGTAAGATACCGGTGCAAAAAAACCCCAAAACAAAGCAAAAAACCTAACAGAGTAAAATAGTACTCTCTCATTCAAGTGGTATCAACTTATAAGCCTTTGTCTTTGCTAGCCACAAAAAAATGAAATGCCATTGGAAGCATATTTTGTTTCTTGATGGCCTCTGGCCCAATGACTAGACAAGAACTAAAGAAAAATAGAGACCTTGATAACAGACTATCACTATAAAATCTGACACAGGATCTGAAACAAAGTCTACCTCTCCATCCTTTCCAGATGCTGGAAGACTTAAATTTATCACTTAGCCATAGGTTTGTGATTCTTAATCATGGTCACACATTGGCTTTTAAACACAGCACTGATGTCTGGATCTTTTTTTTTTTTTGAGTTGGAGTCTCACTCTGTCACCCAGACTGGAGTGCAGTGACTGCTCCTGGCCACCACAGCCTCGACCTGCTGGACTTCAGCGATCCTTCTGCCTCAGCCTTCCAAGTAGCTGGAACTACAGGTGCGCGCTACCATGCCCGGCTAATTTTTTGATTTACTGTAGAGATGAGGTCTCACCAAGTTGCCCAGGCGGGTCTCGAACCCGTGGGCTCAGGCAATCCACTCACCTCAGTCTCCCAAGGTGCGAGATTACAGGCTGATGTCTGGATCTTTTATTTTAATATTTAATTTTTCTGGGAGCTCCACAGGTGACAATTTTAATTTGCAACCAGGGCTAAGAATTACTGTCACAGACTCTCTTTTTCCATCAGTTATTGCCCTTAACTAACATCCTACAAGTTTTTAGTATGCCAGTCATACTCTTGTACCTTTTCTTTAAGTAATTAAAATAATTTAAACAATTTGCTTTTCAATGGATAAAAATACAAATAACCCTCAAATAGTGTCCTTGTCAACCATTTTAAGCTGCTTACAAAATAAGATTCTCCTTCAATACTTCATTTTGCATGTGGTTAATCCCCCACCAATTATTCAGATAATTGATAATGAATATTACAGGCCCAATATAGTGCAAAACCACCTGGGTTATCAGCAAATACTCTTAACTGATACAATCCCGGCGAGAATAGCATTATTTTTACTGGTCATCAAACTACTCAGTGAGTTCCTATAGCAAATGAAATTTTGCTCAAAAACGAACACAAAATCCTTATTAAATCTAAAGACTTGGCGATGACTTAAAACTGTTCTCCACACCCCAGCCCAAAGCTATTTTCTTGGCTGAAGGAGTATTTTTTAACAGCATAATGTCTTTAAAAGGTCAAAAGAACTCAAAATTGAAAGATAGAGCAGTTCATCAAAATTTCAGACATCTATTAAAAGGTTCCTAAAAGCCAGCATTTCCATACTAGGGCGGGAGGGGAGGTGGTGTGCAGGGAGGAGAGCAACTACAGTGCCAGGGAACACTTCCAGTGTATTAAGCTTCTTGGTTAAAATCACTACAATGTATTCAGTGGTCAAATTGCTGACGTTTCCAAGCCTAGTTCATTATGATAAGCCAAGATGAATAATCTTGATGTGTAATTTGCAGCCATAACTCAAAAATGATCCTTAAAATTGCACTTTTCAGATTTTGCTTTTACTGTGACTTCTTAAGTGATTAAGTTTTCTCTCCCTCTTTGGCCAGAGGAAGTGAAGCAAGACTGACAGGACATTTTGGGCTGGTTTCCCTTTAAAGCTTAATTATGGTCATATTAACTGAAATTCTCAAACACCTGAACAAAAGACAACTGAATATACAAAGTTCATCCCTAGACACAAAGATTGTCTCTAATTAGGCATTATCCAATGGCAGCACATTTACTAGAAGAAAAACTGCTGAAGGAAATTGATATTAAGCCTCACACAAACACCTAAATCAGCAAGCACACAGTTTAAGAAAAAGCACTGATCATGAGGATTTGAATAAGAACAATGATTTGCTTGGAAACTCAGAGTTAGACTTTCATTATCTCAATGTGATCCACAGAGCCTTTTAATTTCAACAGGGGCAATCTAATCTAAATGCTCCCAGTGACCCCTTGATCCCACTCCAAGAACTTCAAGGCTACAGAAATGGTGGCTCTAAAGAATAAAATACACATTTCTTACAGGATAGCTAAGGAAGAGTTGATGGATCAAAAATGTTGTAAGCATTTTGTAATTCAAGATTCTAATAGAAATTTTAAAAAATGAATCAGAGGTTCTTCCATTAATAGAAATTTACCTGAGATTCTCAAAAATCCTACAGGGTTTCAGCAGCTCAATTCTCCTAGTTAACAGAATCTTTCCTAATGAAGAGTCTGACAATATGCACAAAAATTTAATTAGCAAAACTACAAAGGTCTCAGAAGTTAACTTTCACTTTCACACCACCCATATCTACACACCACCTTTCACTTAACAAATTAAAAACTCTAAATAGGGAGGTATTTAACTTCTAAAGATAGGAGCAGTTAGGTTGACTGACAATCCAGCCAACCGTTTATGACTGTCCTCAGGAAATGGATAAAAATACACGTGCAAATAAAAAGCAAGAATAAAGAAGTCCACAAGACTGCAAAGCCCAACCTGGCTGAAAAGAGAAAAAAAAATATATATAGGTTACAAACCTCAGAGGCTGGAGAGAAAGATGGGACTATTTGCATACTGACATGCGGAAATTTGCTAACACAATGGCAGCTAAATCACAGAAAGAATGCTGCAGATTATAAAGCAACTTGTACCAACCCCTGCGATCCTTGTAAAGTTTCCCAGAATTTGGGAAAAGAGCCAACTGTAGCTTGCCTAGTTCATGTACTTTCATGGGAGGAAGCAAAGGAAGCATTAAAAGACTTGATCTATTCCTTAAAATTTTGAAGCAGCATTCTGGTGGCCTGGCCTTCATTATTTTATCATTTCAAATCTGTTTGTTACTGTTCTCCAAAGACCTGATTGGCCTCTGTAAGTTTTGTATTTTAAAATTATCAGTATCTTACACCACACAGTATTTTCTTATCTTGGGAAGTTCTTTTCTAATCCCTGCCTACAATAAATGGACCATGATAAAAAGTGAGTCTAAACAATAAACTTCTGAGGAAAATTCAATTGAACTTTTAGTTGTAGGCAGGTAAACAGTTTAAGAGGAAGAGACATAATCTAGGTATTTACTACAATATACTGAGTTTCCTCACCTGAAGAAAGTGACTATAATACCATAGAGTGAAACTTAAAAAATGTGCCCAAATATATATGTAAGGCCTAACCAGATGGGTTTCTGTGGAAAGGTCTCTCAGGGATGAAATAGTTTTCTCACTATTTAGAGATATCATAGGTAAGAAAGTTATGTCTCAGCAGCAAACAGTAATACCCAACAATTGCGATGAAAAAACCACTGGGTATTGGGGGAAATGCCTTTACCAATATTATTAACTAGAAGAGAAAAATTATCATCCAAAAATTACTTTCTAGATCACTGGAGAAGAATTTTTATTACAGTGTAAGAAGAGATAAGAAACTCTGGCTGGAGCTAAAGAAATAAGTATTGTAAAAGAGGTGCCTGATGACCTGAACAGAGTTTTATTTCCTGTTTCAGTGATAGCATCATTATTCTAAAAGTGAGTAAGTTTCCTAGAAAGATCTACCAGTCCAAATATAAGTTAGAGCAAGCCCAATAAAACTAATGAAAGCATTTTCCAGGTAAATTGTTAAATATCATACACAAAGCAAACTGGCTTTAAAAACACGCAAGTTTTAAATGTAATTAGTTGAAATAGCAAACTCAGACTACATCTTTTTATTTTTTAACATCCCCAACAAAAGAAATACTAAATTGCAAGTTTCCATTGTGGAGCATGGCTTGGTTGAATGAGCAAAGAAAGTGGAGGGAGAAGGACTCTGAGTTCTGACTCATGAAAGGTAGCCAATTCTTCAGTGAAGCATCACCACCTTTCAGTTTAATCATGACAATACTACCAACTTCTCTGCTCAATGTATAATGTCTTAAAGAAAATTCGGCACTCCATCTGAAAACTTGGATGGAGAGGATCATAGACATGGCGGTCATCAGGATGGGAAAGCTGACAACCATGTCTGCAAGTCTGATACATGCATCGATAAATGTACATGCAGCCAAAGAAGAGGAATCCAAAAAGCAGCTAGTGAAACCAGAGCAGCTTCCCATATATACTGCACCACCTCTCCAGTCTAAATAGGTTAAAGAGCAGCCTGGGTCATTTACAAATGGGCTTTGCTTCCATCCATACTGTAACGGGTCATTATATTGGCTGGTGCAAGAGTGTTCATGTCTTTGTGAAAAATAGGATAATGGATACAGTACAATTTGAAAAAGATGCGTATGTCTATCTGAAGAACCTTCCTCGAAATTTTCTTCTGAAAATAGGAGTGAGTACTGTTTCAGTACTGGCAGGCTTGGTTTCAGCAAGAAAAGGTTGTAGGTTTAAAAATATTACTTATTCTCTGGGACTGGCTACTTTAGGAGCAACTGTCTGCTACCCAGTTCAGTCAGTAATAATTGCTAAGGTAACCAGGAAAAAGACATATGCTACAAGCCAGCAAATTTATGAAGCAGTTAAATCACTGTGGTTGAAAAATAACAAAAAAGAGTCACTCCCCAAACCTAAAGAAAAACCTAAGCAAAATACCTGCAAAATCATATCCCGAAACACTTAGTGCCTTTGCCAAGAGAACTCAGCTCTGAAACAAAGACCAAATCAAACTCTATAAACACAGTTTATGCCTGACCCCAAGTTCATGAATCACAGGCAGTCCCACCCAGAATATGTAGATATGTACAGCACTAAAAGCTGAAGTAGATCTGTAGATATGTACAGCAATAAAAACTGAAGCACAGAAAACTACAAGATATGTGAAGCTGCAAATAACGATTTAAAAAATCATGTATTAGGTAAATGAAATGTAGGATAAAACTTAAATCAAGTTTTTCCCTTTCATCTCTAAATGTAGTTTGACCAATCATATAAGTGATTAAAACACAAGCTGTGAAAGCAATTCAAACAATATTAAATTATTGATCAGAAAACACAGGTAGAAGTATTAGGTTACATTTGATGACTTTTAAGGATATATATTTAAAAAAATAAAATGAAGATATGAACATCAATTAAATTAAAATCTGAAAATACAAAATAAGTCAATTCTTGAAAAAAAGCATCCTTCCTAGCCGGGTTCGGTGGCTCAGCCTGTAATCCCGCGCCTTTGGGAGGCTGAGGTGAGTGGATTGCCTGAGCCCGCGGGTTCGAGACCCGCCTGGGCAGTGAGACCTCATCTCTACAATAAATCAAAAAATCAGCCGGGCATGGTAGCGCATGCCTGTAGTTCTAGTTACTCGGAAGACTGAGGCGGAAGGATTGCTGGAGCCCAGCAGGTCGAGGCTGCGGTGGCCGGGAGCGGCCACTGCATTCCAGTCTGGGCGACAGAGTGAGACTCCAACTCAAAAAAAAAAAAAAAAAAGCATCCTTCCTATAGGTGAAGGCTTTCAGGGCAAAATTTGGAAGGGACAGGAGAAGCAAGAAATACATGACCCTGGGAAATATTACTTCTACCTTTCTTTTTTTTCTCTCCCCATGAGACTGGGTGAAAATTGTTTAGGTAGCTGAGTCTCAATTTCCTTATCTGTAAAATAAAGTCATATAAACTAAAAGACTGCTTACAGTAGGGTTAACAAAACACCCAAACATCACTTTAAATGACTCTATTCAGCTGTGCTCGGTAGCTCAGCCTGTAATCCCGCACTTTGGGAGGCTGAGGTGAGTGGATTGCCTGAGCCCGCGGGTTCGAGACCCACCTGGGCAACTTGGCGAGACCTCATCTCTACAATAAATAAAAAAATCAGCCGGGCGTGGTAGCACATGCCTGTAATTCCGGCTACTAGGAAGGCTGAGGCGGAAGGATCGCCGGAGCCCAGCAGGTCGAGGCTGCGGTGGCCGGGAGCGGCCACTGCACTCCAGTCTGGGCGACAGAGTGAGACTCCAACTCAAAATAAATAAATAAATGACTCTATTCATATGAACAAAGGATAAGTTTTGCAGATATAAACCAACTATGGGAATATTGACTCCAGTAGTTGAGCCAGCACAGACTTAGGCAATGTCCTCAATACAATCCAGGTATAAAAATTTTATTTAAAGCAGACAAGTTTCTGGCTTTACAAAAGAGGTATAGGCAATTCTGATGCATCCCTGCCCAAAAGGGCAAGATGAGTGATGGTCCACTGGCAGAGTGCTTGGTTTTGAAAACACTGTTCTTTAACATGCCCAAAGAGAACTAAAGTTAGCGCGCGGGGGGGTGGGGGGGGTGGTGGGGGGGGGTGGGTGGCGGCGAGTGGTGGGGGGGTGGTGGCAGCGCATGTTTGACGGTAATCAAGAGCCAATTGAGGAACCCCTGGAGGCCTGGAGGCCTGTTGTCCGTAACATATGCCATTAGTTCTTTGGAACAGTTGATCTTACACCCTGGTAGTAAAATTAGGAATCCACTTCTTCCTTTGTGGCAGAGCCCATAGTCACTTGAGAACTGTACTTAAATTACTGACATTGTCTCTGAATCATGTCTTCCTTCTCCCCAAATCTTTGGATCAAAGCTGCTGTACACTATAAAGATTGGGGGCTACTATAAATATCACAGGTGATCTGATTATAATTATTCCTAAAACCCGCTTAAAAGAGTATAGAAATTAGCAAGACATTTGAGTACAATGTATAACTTTTAGTATATTGAAACACAGAAAGAAGAGCATAACAAATAAATATTCAGTAATGCCTAATGTATAAATAAAAATTATATAAATTGTTTAAATTTTACTTGCCAACTAGGAATGCCACAGTATGATGAGCTGGAAAGAATATCAGAATGTCACACTCAATGTTTCCCAAACTTGTTGCATTACATAGAACAAGTTA
Organism: Cephalopachus bancanus; assembly: GCA_027257055.1. Classification (NCBI taxonomy): domain Eukaryota; kingdom Metazoa; phylum Chordata; class Mammalia; order Primates; family Tarsiidae; genus Cephalopachus; species Cephalopachus bancanus. The sequence goes on along the minus strand of JAPVLO010001138.1, from coordinate 79,987 downwards.
ATAATGAGGTTCCTCCTGGATATTCACAATGCATACTCACACAATAAAAACTCTAAAAAGTCTTGAGGAAACCTCTTTAAGTTTGTGTAAGTCTGCATTTCCCAAAATTATTTTACCATAGAACTCTTTTTACCCCCAAAGAAAATTCAGTGGCATCACATTGTGTACAGCATGGTTTGGGCAATGCTATTTTACCTCATCCAAAATGTCTGAACATCCAGGTTGCATCTATGCTAGAGTCTATTGGTAGGGAAAACAAATAGTAGTCACAGTCAGCTATACTGGCAAAACATTCAAGGGTATGAAGTAAAATAATTGTTATATTTGTGACAATTTCTATCCCTATATGCCAAAAGTAGACAAAATTAAGTATGTGGCCATGATCCCAGGTGGGTGCTTTTGTTTTTAAAGCTTAATTAAGAGAGACAAGAAACCAGAAGATCTTGGTTCTAATCACCTTCTACTACCAATTGGTCTGTGTGGTGTCTTGGGGAAGTCCTGGCTTTTGTTATATGTAAATTAGAGGGGGTTTGACTAAATAAACTGGTCTGAAAGGATGCAGAGGAATTGGGGTCAGATCTTCTAGCAATAAAACTTGAAATGTGGCTTTGAATGTCGCATCATCTGCCACCTGTTTCAGCCTAGTCCGATAAAACAAAACAAACAATTCAAGAACGGGGAAGAGATTACCTATTTAAAGATAAAGAATAGCTTACTAACAAATACAGAGGATAAGATAGTATGTGTGTGATAAAAATTTTTTGCAGGATTCAAAGCAGAAAAGGAGGGAAAAATAAATGAAACTTTATGAAAAGTCACAAAGACCAGGGAAAGGGTCCTGTACCAATGCCTTGTTTTAAACACTTAAGTACAAACTGACTAGATTAAATTCCTTCAGGGTGATACTTCTGGTACACTAGAAGGTACATTGGTTCTTTCAGGCTTTAAAGATACCTATTTAAAGCACCACAGGGACAATTTATTTATGGCAACCTTTAAATATAAAAAAAAATGCGTGTCTTCTCAAATGTACCTGTTACCCAAGGGAAACTATTTAGTCCTCTGATAAAACAGAGTGAAATTCATGTCCCCACACCCAAGGTACAAACAACTGCAAGTTAAAACAGGTTAGGATTAGCTGCCATAAGGGTAATTTTCAAAAATAATAAACCACTTAGAATAACACACGTTTTTGCTGTAAAAAGAAAACACACATAGAGATAAAAAGCATGTGTATGCAAATGTGTTCATGAAAGAATTTTTATTAAAGTAGATACATTCAAAATGTATGACTTCACAAAAACACCACTCACCCTAAATCCCCAACCGCCTGCCCTCAAACCAAACAATTTTCCACAAATCAAATGTTTCTTAACAAATAGGTCAAACAGTAGACGTTCTATACAAGTATAAGACTGAAAATAGCAATGGGATATTTCTAAAGCACACATAGGGGTTGGTATCTAGAACAATTACAATAATTTACAGCCAACATTTAAAAATACCTAGGAAGATTTAAACAGGAAAAATGCTTTCAGTTAAATCATGAAACAGCACAGTGGCTGTAGGTCTCTTCGTTAAGTGATTGTTGCTCAGTGGCATGCAAGCAGATTAGTCATGACCAGTGCTCAATAATTAAATGTTCATAAAGACTCAATTCTTCTGATTGTGATGCATTTCACTCCACATTATCATAAAAAGCATGTGTATGCAAATGTGCTAATGTATTTCTATGTCCATTCTTACTCTACTTTGTAAACTCAGATACGTTGCAAAACTGTCTAAACACTGACAGACAGAAATAGGTTATATGAGTTAAGGACAGCAAGATGACAAACCCCAATGGAATACAGGCATTCTTCAAAGGCTAGAAATTAAAGTACATTTGCAATTTTAGCATTATCAATGAGGGCCAATTAATGGTGTACTGACAGTCCAATAGCTTGGGTAAGCAGGCAATTCTGAAAATGGTCTTACAGTGTACCTGAGTGTTCTAAGATGTTCTGCTCATGTTCCAGCTTGGCTTCTAGTCACTTACTACAAGCAGATACAACTCCTTCTTGTGTCCTGGCCCCAGTTACACTAAAAATAGGTGGGGGAATAAAGAGAAAATGGAAAGAAGGATAGAAATACAAGTGTGTCACACCAAAAGAAAACTGCCTATAATAAGAACATTATACTACAAGGCTGCATTGGGTTTCCTCATCATTCTTAGTGCAACTCTCAAAATACACCTGCAATAGAAGTTTTTAAATGCTTTAACCAACACATATATTTAGAAAGAAGAAACTTCCACAACAACAACAACAACAACAACAGAAAATGACAAGTTTTGGCAAGGATGTGGAGAAATTGGAACCCTCAAACATTGATGGTGGGAATGTACAATGGTTCAGCTGCTGTGGAAAAGAGTTTGGTGGTTCATCAAAAGATTAAACATAGAATTACTATATGTTCAAGCAATTCCACTCCTAAGAAGAGACCCAAGGAATTAAAAACAGGTATTCAGACAAAAACTTGTACATGAATATTCATACTAGCACTAGGTGAAAACAACCCAAATGTCTATATTGATTAATCTACACAATGAAATATTACTCAGCTATAAAAAGGAATAAAGTGATATGTTCTACAATGTGACAATGTGGGTGAACCTCAAAATGTTATGCTAAGTGAAGGAAGCCAGACATAAAAGACAACATATTATACATGTATTGTATATATATTATATAATCCCATCATATAAAACATGCAGAATAGGTAAATCCATAAAAACAAAAAGCAAATTGGTGGTTGTCAAGAGCTAGGGAGAGGAGAGAATGGGAAGCAACTGCTTAATAAGGATAGAGTTTTCTTTTTGGTTGATAAAAATGTTCTGGAACTAGGTAAGAGTTGCTGGTTGCATGAAATTTGAATGTATCAAATGCCAATAAATTGTTCATTTTACAATGGCTAATTTTATGTTACGTGAATAACTGCAATGAAAAAAGTATGCCCCTCTAATAGCATATCAAAGGTAAAGCTGATAGTATAGCTGATAAATCCATACATCCAATATTTATTGAGCTCCAACTAAGTGCAAGGTACTGGAGCTATGAGTGATGAATAAAAACAGACATAGTGAAACTGCCCCAACTTCCCCATAGAATTAATGGCTATAGTTTTTTGAGTTTTTAAAAATAAGCATTACAATTGGCCCTCCAGGTTTTAAAGCTTGAAACCTACACTTGTCTCTTCTGAGTTCTTTTCTCAAGAAACTTACCCTTAAGCTGGAAGCATCAAGGAACTGAAACTCATCAGATCACTACATCCAGACAATGAGATGCCAGATCCTTCTGTTTACCAACTCTTCTTCCTTACCCCCTCGCCTTAACCTGTTTTTTATATTCCTGTCCCACTATTTAAATATAAACCTCTGACTTCAGTGGGATGGGGTCATTTTTTTTTTGAGTTAGTGTCTCTGTCACCCAGAATGGAGTGCAATGGCATAATCACGGCTCACTGCAGCCTCGACCTCCTGGGCTTAGGAGATCCTTCCACCTCAGCCTCCCAAGTAGCTGGGACTACAGGCAAACACCACCATGCCCAACTATTTGTTTTTAATTTTTATAGAGACATGGTTTCTCTATGTTGTCCAGGCTGCTCTCTAACTCCTGAGCTCAAGCAATCCTCCTGTCTTGGCCTCCCAAAGTGCCAGAATCACAAGCATGAGCCACTATGCCTGGCCAGGAGATAGTTTTGAGAATGAATCTCTTGGTCTCCTTGGTTGATATACCCTAAATAAAAAGACTTCTTTCCTGTCAATACTCATATCTCAGTGTTTGGCTTACTGTGCAGCAAGCCACAGGACCCTGGCTGAACCCCAGTCATTTTGGTAACTATAGTCTCTGCTTTCAAGGAGCTTAGAAAGTAGAGAGAAAGACTGAACATTTATCAAATGCTCATACAAATCAACTAAGTGCCAAGAATGATAGCTGCACAGTACTCTCAGGGTTAACAATCATGTACAACTCAACAATCACATTCAACACAAACCTGATCATACTGTTCCTTTGGCCCCTGCATTAAAGGTTGACCACTGATCTTAAAACTGAAAATTAAAATCCTTACTCTGACCTGCAAGGTTTTGCACAAAGTCTGGTCTCTTCCTCCTATTTGTCTAACTTCATCTTGCCTTAAGCATCTCTACTTTTTGTTCTCTGCTATAGTTCATTGGCCTTCTTTCCATTCCAGTGAGCCTCAGTCCCTCTCCTGTCCCTGGACTTCTATTCTACTGCTTCTCTCAGCATAGACTACTCTTTCCTCTTTACCTACTTATAATCATCTCTTCAGTTTTGTCAACCATCAATTTTTCACCAAGCCATTTCTGATGGCAACTGAAATGAAGACAGATCAGTAACTTGTTATCCAAAAATCTATGGCTGGTACAGAGAATTTACAATGAGCAAAAGCAAAGCATGAAGAAAATCTCAATTCAGCTTCTCAAAAAGCTGTAACTCTCAAGTTTCTCCTAAAGTCTCCTCAAACATACCTGTCAACATTTACCCAAAGAAATTCATTGCAAATTATCTGAATTTGCAGAAAATGTTTTTTAAAAAATCCAAACTTCTGACTAGTTTCAGTAAAAATAAGGCAGTGATTGTGACAATAAGAACTTTGTATAGCCTACTGTAACACTTTAGCTCATTAAACAAAATTTAATGTGAATGGTTATTATGATGTCTTGTTACTTGATTTTATGCATACTTCAGACAATTTTATCCTCAGATTCATTATTTCCAGCTGATTAAACAGTTTATTAAAAATTGTGGTTATGGTTATTTCTATTTTTAAAAAAAGTCAGGCTGTAGGCCAGAAATATAATCCCCAATGTAATATTGTTTCTGTGAAGAAAATCAGATTAGATAGACTTATATTACTTTGACTTACAGGAAATTTTCCATGAACGCATCCTGCTATAAAATACAAACACAAGTTGTAAAAAGTTTTTAGGAGGGCCCATCACCTGCAGCTAGTGTGCATCATAAAACAAAGGCTGGGACCAAAGCAAACACAATTCAAATCAGCCAGCCGTGTGCTGGTCTCTTTTCAAGTTTACCTCATTTAATAATTATAATCTGAAGCAGTGTATTTTCCACAGCATTGATTTCTCTGCAAGCAGAACAGAGAGAATTATTACTAATCTATATAAAGTCGCACTAAAAAAGACTCTGCCAAAGCTCTCAAAGGACATTTATACAATATAACATTATCTCTGTGCTTTTTGGGACATGATAATAAATTACATTTTTAAGAATAACATCTCAATGTTTAATAGATATTATTTGTTAGTAACACTAATAACAAAACTTGCACAAATGTTTACTAATAAATGTCTTATGTGAGTTCTATCCTGAGTTCTTTTTTTTTTTTTGAGTTGGAGTCTCACTCTGTCGCCCAGACTGGAATGCAGTGGTCGCTCCCAGCCACTGCAGCCTTGACTGCTGCGCTCCGGCGATCCTTCCGCCTCAGCCTTCCACGTAGCTGGAACTACAGGCGCGCACTACCACACCCGGCTGATTTTTGATTTATTGTAGAGATGAGGTCTCACCAAGTTGCCCAGGCGGGTCTCGAACCCACGGGCTCAGGCAATCCACTCACCTCAGCCTCCCAAGGCACGGGATTACAGGCTGAGCCACCGAGCCCGGCTTATCCTGAGTTCTTATCTGCCACTATTTCTTAGATCGTTGTCCCCAGGACACTATTGAGTAATTAATTCAAAATCTAGATACTCTACTCCAAGTAGAAAACAAGACTTGTCTCAGTAGTTTTCATCCACAACTCTTAATGTTTATAAATGCAAAATGCTACTTTGTGGGGTGTATCTAAACCCTATTAAGATAAAAGAATTGTTTCTACTTGGTCACAGCAAATACCTCCTCCTATGAAAGAACCTCCTGCAGTGTGGGGTGGGGCAGGGAAGGAAGACTATAGTTTGAAATGGTTGTTGTTACAATGGGTTGGAAAGGAAAGCTATTTTTTCAAATGAAATTCCAAATGAGAATATTAAAACTGAACAATCAAGAGCTGCAAAGCGGTAAGGAAAACCTTCCATTTCATTGATATTAAAAAAAACAAAAAACAAAAAACAAGCAAGCAAATTTTCTCACTTTGGCTTTTGCTATCCCTCCACTGAATCTTTTGTAAAAAACAAAACAAAACAAAACAAAAAAAACTTGAATACATAAGTGGTATATTTCAATCACAATGATTTCTACTTCCAAATTTTTTGGCACCCTGGAATACCAGAAAAGGCAATAAATAATGAAGTTTTAAAAACATTACACATACATACACATCTTGTTCTGGAGTTGAGAAACAATGGAATGTAGAAAGATGATTTTTAAAAAAGTTATTTCCCTAAGGAAAATCATTATTTTTTTTCCTAGTCCCCCTAGTTAATTATGTTCCTGGGACTAGGAAAGTATCAGGTAGTAACTCAAAGAAGATGGGCCTATAGCTCTCTAGGGCTCCACTTATCTTGCCTTGCCGGGTCCAAAGTGCATGAGCAGGTTTTAAATTCCATATCCTCTATGTGCCCTCCAAGGCTACCAATCTTTCCTCTGCCAACTGATATCCAACAGCTCTCCCCCTCCTCTTCCACTCTTTCACCTTTTGTCATTGTGGAAAGTCATCAGTTGGCAAGTAGGTGCAGACTAGGGTGAAGCCCAATCACTTCCCTCCTTTCACCTGTACTCTATCTCTCACTAAAACACAAGGAGGGCATAAGTGAAGGATGCATATAAATATATTTGCAGCACCCTGCTAAGTAAACACAGAGGAAGAAAGGAATAAGGGTTGCTAAATTCCAGAGGCTGACTGGAGCCAGGTGGAGTTAATCTAAAACTTCCAGGAGATTAATTTATCTGAGCCTTAGGTAATTTTGGCCTCTGTTAACCCAGAATACTCTCAAATTAGTTTTAAAATATGTTGTATATTTCACATGTTTCGTGCTCCAAAGCTAGAGTTTGCATACAATGCCAAGGTAATTTTATTTTCAGTTATATACTGTGCTTGGTTTCAGAGCTACTCTGATCTTTCCCAGTCATTCTAACTCCATTTTCCACTAGTAGTCCCCGGCAAGAATGTTCCTGCTCTCACCAAACTGATCTACTTCATTTTCTCTCCAAGTATCTCAGTTTATTTCCAACTGCTGTTCTCTTGGACTGGAATTGCCTGCATAAGTCTCCTTGAAAGTAAACTGAAAGTTCAACTAATGCCAAATTCAGTAGCTTAATTAAGAGTCCCTGTAACATATGGAAAGCTGCAGATACATAAAATTGGCAACCCCTTACAGACTGACTTCCCCTCAAGGTGATCAGTCAGTGATTCTTGAAGCTCTGTATCTTATTCTCGTAGTATATGAATAGAGTTTTCTTCCTCAGTAATGACAAGCAACACCTAAGTGTCTGCTATAAGCAGATGAATTCTGTAGATGGACAGATGGAAACATGAATGGATAGAAGAATTACAAACATGGTTCATTCCTTTGACTAAACCAGTCTGGTTCCAAAATCACAGTATTATTTAGAGTTATTTGAGATAACCAAGAATCATCAAACTATGATCTGAGATGAGAATATAATATGATAAAGAATAGAGTCTCAATGTTTAAATGTCACATCAATATTTTCTAATGAGTGTACTCTTGCTAAAAAATCAGAGGTGCTGGGCACGGTGGCTCACGCCTATAATCCAAGCACTTTGGGAGGCCAAAATGAGAGGACTGCCTGAGCCCATGGGTTCGAGACCAGCCTGGGCAACTTGGTGAGACCTCACCTCTACAATTAAAACAAAAATATTTTTTTAAAAAATCAGAGGTATTCTGAAATTTTCAATTTTAATGGCCTTCTTTCAGAAAGCATGGCAATTACCAGGTTGTTTTGAAGTGGCACATAAGGGATGATGAAGAAGAGAGGATCATGTTGACTTTGTGTATGATTTCTGGAGCCAGATATCTGGGTTCAAATCTTGGTCCTGCCATTTACTAGCTACATGACTTGGGGAAAGTTCCTTAACCACATGATGTCTCAGTTTTCCCACCAGTCTAAGTGAGGATAATGATGTAGATGAATTATTTTAAAGTGATTGTGAAACAGTACTTTCATATAGTAAACACTCAAAAAATGTTAGCTATTGTTGCACAGCACAATGGAATAGCAAATTCCTTTGCAGCCAATAATCTGTTGCTTCTGACAGATACAAAAAATTGATGTCCATTTCAAAAAATATGATCCTAATACAAATAATTGAATACATATACAGAGCTATTACACTTGAAATTCAGTGGGCACAAATGAAATCAACATGAACATTTTTATAACTAAAATAAGAACAGATACAATCTTTGTGAAATAGAAGCGGAGAGAAAGCTTACAAAATCAAAATGACTATGAACAGTACTTTAAATGAACTATGCTACACTAACTGGATAACAATTAGCATATGAACAAAAGACAGAATAGTACATTGTGACTTTACTCAAGACTTCAATGGAACATTCAAAAATACTTGCATAAAGGAAAAGAAAAACAACTTCAAAAGGCTCCCCAAAGGTTATAATAAATGACTCAGTTTAGGAATGAGTAGTTGCAGAAAGTGGACAGCTTTAGGTAGGCACTAGGCTGAAAGCAGAAATAAACAGCATGTGTAATCAAATTTACACAACTGATTTACCATATCAAGTGACTGCAATACCTGCAATGTAGGAAAGGCTAGGTGCCTGCAGTAAGAGGAAAGCACATACACAAGCACGCAATAGGAAGAAACCTCCCATCCTGCACTGGTAGCATCCTAACTAAAGGGAAGACAGTGGTCAGAGAAGCGTACAGCTCTGAACAAAGAGGAACACAGGTTCAGAACTGGAAGTAGCTGGCCTTAGACATTCACCTTCACTTACTATTCTTTCCAAATCAAATAAAATAATCTTTATGTAGGGACCTAAGTATTTGTGATACCCCTAAACCAAAGGCCTATCCCATTTTACTGAAATTTTTCTTTTTGAGTTGGAGTCTCACTCTGTGGCCCAGACTGGACTGCCGTGGCACGCTCCCAGCCACTGCAGTCTCGACCTGCTGGGCTACGGTTAGCCTTCAGCCTCAGCCTTCCAAGTAGTCGGAACTATAGGCGCGCACTACCACGCCTGACTAATTTTTTTGATTTATTGTAGAGACGAGGTCTCGTCAAGTTGCCTGGGTGGGTCTTGAACCCATGGGCTCAGGCAAGCCACTTGCCTCAGCCTCCCAAAATGCTGGGATTACAGGCTGAGACACCAAGCCCAGCCTATTTTTTTTAATTATATAGATGTGGGGTACAATTCAGGGTTGAATTGAATTGAAACAAATTTGAAATAAATATTTAAAGAGCATGAAATGAGCCAGGTACAGTGATAAGCATCATTCCTTTGCTAAATCGGGAATCTTATTTAATCAGAAAACCAACTCTAGATCTCAGTTCCCCCTCTCTAAGTCTCAGTTTTCCCTTTCATAAAATGTAGGAGTTGAATGAGAAGGTTCCTGTTGGTATCCAATATTCTAAAGATTTACCAAAAATTTACCAAGTTAGTATCCTGAAGAAGGAATGTTCAAAATGATAAAATTAACATAAGCAGCTATTTACTTTTTAAAAGGACAGAGCCGGGCTCGGTGGCTCAGCCTGTAATCCCGCGTCTTTGGGAGGCTGAGGTGAGTGGATAGCCTGAGCCCGTGGGTTCGAGACCCGCCTGGGCAGGCGAGACCTCATCTCTACAATAAAATCAAAAAATTAGCCGGGCATGGTAGCGCATGCCTGTAATTCTGGCTACTCGGAAGGTTGAGGCGGAAGGATCGCCGGAGCCCAGCAGGTCAAGACTGCGGTGGCCGGGAGCGGCCACTGCACTCCAGTATGGGCGACAGAATGAGACTCCAACTCAAAAAAAAAAAAAAAAGGACAGATGGTTAGGTAAAGGGATTGTGACTGACATTAGGTCCTGGTGGACAAACTCGTCTGCCTTTCCCTCAGTTTTTCTAGTGCACCCACCTCCCCAGGGGCTGAAACCATCCTTTTCTCCCATCAATGATGAGCCTCAGGCCCAAGGAAATTTCGCTCTGCTTTGGGAACCAAAAACTTCTCTAGTCAGCTCAAAACTGGCTTCCAGCTAGTGCCCCAGCACTAGCTTGCCTTGTTAAAATGCTACGTCCCTAAGCAGCAGTGGCCCTGTGTTTGATTTTAGTGACCAGAGGGCAATGTGAAACAGAAGTAAATCAGAAACTGTTCTGAAACTTTCGGTTAAAAAAAAAAAAAAAAAGATAAAGAAACCGCTTTTTCATTGCTGCATTTATAAACAGCAAATGTTTAAAGTAATTTATTTTTAATATAAGAAGTCAGTGATTTTTAAAAGAAAAATATAAGGGAATAAATGTAGGGGTGGAGCAGTGAGATGAATCTGAATATAGTCCACATACTTAGGTGAGTAGAGAAAATAAAGAGACCTTGATGTGCTTCATGCTAGGTATAAGTTACATTAATTTGAGTATCAAACATTGGAGTACTTAAGTTTACATATTAAAGGCAACATTTTAATAGTAGTCCTGTATTTATCTTTAGGAACTAATATGTTGATTCCTAATTCTATTTAAGGCCCAAGATAGGCTTTCCCAAATAACCGTTCTTGACAAGAGAACTCTGGCTAATTCTCTGCTTTTCTCATTTTTCATCATTATTACTACTAAGACTTAAAAAAAAATTTGGGATCACTTTTAAAACACACTTATGCTTACCAAATACTGTGCCATTCTTTTTTGATGTGTCTGAATGAATTCACTTTAGGAATAATTAAGTTCAAGAAACTGCCACAGCAAGAGGAAAGTTGTAGACCACTATAGAGATTGCTCAGATTGTTTTGTGGGGATCTCTCTCTCATAAAATTCATCATGGATCTTCTGGCTTTACAGTGATTCTTCAAAAATAAGTTTGTATATATTCATATTTAAAAGTGTATATAGTAAAGAATCATGCATTGCTTGACTTTGAGAAATAGGACCTCTTCCATGAACCCAGGTAACCTCTGGCTATTAACCAGTATGTTATATAACAAACTGGAATAAGCTTTGCTAAGAGTTTTCAATTTTCCTTATGTGCAGTTGTTTTCAACCTAGTGAACACTAAATTTCCTTCCTAAATATAATTTTCACTCCCAAAGAATTTCTAAACAGCTAAATTATAAGACTGTATGGTGTCAGCGGCTATAAATCTCAGTAATTATCATCTCTGGACTTGGTTTAGAGGACTGGAGTCTATTTGATAATCAGGATTAAAGAGCTAATCAAAAACGGCTTTGTAAGTGTTTAAGTAAGGTTAGGTTAGCAATTGTCCACAGCATAAGTATGCAATTCACTGTGTGACTTTGAAGGATTTACTATACTTTTGCCACTGTTCTTTTTTATTCTCTTTATAAATAAATAAGCCAATAAGTAGATGAATAAACACCAAACCACCCATATGGTATAGTAAAAGCAGGATTTGGACTCTAATGGTGATCATAAAATACTATGAAGAAATGCCTTCATTCACTCCTAGAAATACACACCTAAAATTTAAAAGTAGCAAAAAGCAAGTATGTTATAAGTAAGAATTTTGGCTCCATTTCTAAAATAGCATATTCATTGTTACAGTATATATTTCTACACAAAGCAGACTAACATTGGTTAGGATAAACATTAGGGTTTGAAGTAGGAAGCACATAACCTAGAACGCTAATAAGGCTCAGACACAGACAGTATCTGCCGAAAGAAAGGTTGGTGAAAACAATTGTCAGGTACTCCTGTGGCACTCTGGATTCCTCACATGGCATTTACTAAAAATGCCTTTACAAAACAAACAAAAAAATGGAACTCAAAGGAAAATTCTAACAACATCTACTCATGACTATCATTTAACTGTCCATCTTCATCCCCTTATTGTTCTGTGTTTCTTTTTTCCACCTCATATACATGACTTAACTATTCTCCTTCCCTCCTTCTCTCCCAATCCATTGATTAAACGATGTCCTATAGAACCCGTCATCATTGTTAATCAAACTGTCTACATCAATAACATCAGAAACCCTTCCCTACAACTACCCACATTCCCTGAGACTTGGCTCTCCTCTGAAGACTCTTTCCCCTGTGAACCTTTTATGTACATCCCTGAGGGTTAGGGGCCAGCTTCCTTTTACTTCCCCCTTGTTTATGCAGTCCATTAATCCAACCTCAAGACATCACCTCTTTAGGCTCACATCATCTGGAGATACCAGCTTTTACCCATCTTCATCATAGTCATTTATATACCTGGACATTTCTCCATTCATTTGGGTCACTGATGGCCTCTCCATCCCATCTCCTGCCATCGTTTGATGAAATTTTAATGTCAATCTCAAAGTATAAGAACCTTAGAAAATGCAGAAGACATCCTTAGGAAATTGGAACTGGCAACCGATTCCTGATGAAAACCCCAAGTGCCCATGCCATAAGAGATAAGATAGACAAGTGGGACCTCATTAGACTGACAAGCTTCTGCAAAGCAAAATAAACCATCAAGAGAGCAGGGAGACAGCCCACAGAATGGGTAAATATATTTGCCAACTGTTTGTCTAACAAAGGTCTAACATCCAGGATCTACAAGGAACTCTCATGTCCCAAAAGTAAAACAAACAAACAAACAACCCCATTACAAAGTGGGCAAAAGAAATGAATAGACATTTCTCAAAAGAAGACATACAAGCAGCCAACAGATACAAGAAAAAATATTCAGCCTCACTAGTCATCAAAGAAATGCAAATTAAAACCACATTGAGATACCACCTAACTCCAGTCAGGATGGCCATCATCAGTAACTCAAAAAACAATAGATGTTAGAGTGGATGGGAGGGGCATGCTTCTACATTGTTTGGTGGGAGTGTAAACTAATACAACCTCTAAGGAAAACAGTTTGGCGATTCCTAAAAGATCTAAAAATCCACCTTCTATATGGCCCTACAATCCCCCTAACTGGGGATATACCCGGAGGAACTCAAATCACTCTATGAAAAAGATACCTGCACACGCATGTTTATTGCAGCATTGCTCACAATAGCAAAACATGGAACCAACCGTGCTGCCCATTGAAAGAGGATTGGATTTTTAAAATGTGGTATATATACACGATGTAATATTACGCAGCCATAAAGAAGGACAAAATTATGAACTTCATAGCAACTTGGATGGACTTAGAGTCTATAATACTGAGTGAGCTATCACAGAAACAAAGAACTGAGTATCACATGATCTCACTCATAAATGGACCTTGAACAATTATTGTAATACTATAAGAAAAGGATTGGCAGTAGTGGGAAACTTCTGGGGGAAACAAGATTGGCAGTAGTGGGAATCTGATGGAGGGGCGCCTCATCAACCAGGGTAGCTGCATAATGAACAATTGTATACCTAACCCTGAATTGTACCCCACATCTTTAAAATAGAAAAGGAAATAAATAAATGAATAACATCATACAAAATGTGGAGAATGCTACCATATTAGACCCAAGGAACAGGTAAGACAGGTAAGTGGTGGCTGACAACATAACATAATAATGGAGCACATGACATCTTCAGTTGGATGACAGAGATTCCAAATCCACCACTAAACACTTTCTGGCCAGGCCACTTAGAACATGTGTTATATTTCTTGGAGCCTCATTTTCCAAATCAGAAAGAATTATTGTTAAGCCTAAATAAAATATGAATGCAAAATGTTAAAACAGTGCTGCCAAATAGAGTACTTTCAGTAAATGTTAGATGCTGAGTTTAGTTAATACTGTTGCCGATGTTGCTGTCTTTTCCAGATTAACTGCTTAAAATATATAAAAAAAGAAATGTTAATGTCCATATTAACCACCCACTCCCTAGTGTTTCATAGTTCTTGGGTTTCCTTATCTCTAGTGACCTTTACTATCCCTTGTCATCTCTATTTGGTCACTAATTGACATTGACTGGAGACTTTGAAACTTGGCTTTCAGTCTTGTTCTTTAAGCCAACTCTTGCCATGGTACTTGGAAATTCTATCATCTATATGGATTCTCCCCCATCCAGAAAAGTAGATAGAAAAGTCCCCAAACTCCTTTGCTTTAAGGATCTTCACCTCTGCTCTACTTTAGTCAACTACTCTATGGTGAGATACTAGGATATCTTATCACCTACTGCTTCATCCCTGACACCTCAACAATAGCTATCTCTCATTTCTCAGCTCTTTCATTCCCACTACATTAGCTTTTTAAGACTTCTCTTCTCTTTTAAATTTGTTTTTTAGAGATCAGGCGTCACTACGTTGCCCAGATTACAGTGCAGTGGCTGGTTATTCACAGGCCTGATCATCATACACTGCAGTCTTGAACATCTGAGCTCAAGTAATCCCCCCAAGTCAACCTCCTAAGTAGTGAGACTACAGACACACATCAGCCTACCCAGCTAAAAATCCCTACTCTCTTAATCCTACCCCCAGTTTCTCAAAGTCATGACCTGCACTTTCCCTATGATGTTGAATACCATATTCACTTGTAAAACCTGTTCTCACCATCCCTCTCAATTCCTTTCCAACCTGGCTTTTTATCATAATTGACCTATTTACAAAGCCATAAATCTAGGACCTATCTCAGAAACTGCTTTATTCATTTCTGCATTGTAGGAAGCTGAGAAGGGTTTTGGTAAAACCACACTAATGTGAAAACTGATGTCATTACAAATTCCTCAGTGCCACTCCACAAACCTTCCACTTATACTTGTTCATCTCACTCTACACTTACCCTAAATGCCCATTTCAAAGTTTCATGATTCTCAAGTCCCCAACCACAATTTTCTCATATGGCTGACCTTGCTCCTACATACCTTAGAAAATCAGGGTCATAGAGGGTACATTCTCTCACAAAGCCCTGTGCATGCAAATCAGCTCTTTCCTTTCAGTTTGAGATCTTTCCTTCAATTCAAGACTGACAAAGAGCTTCCATCCATGTCCTTGATCACCCATCTTCCCATCTTTTTTGTACCAATAATGATCCCATCTCCCCTATAGTGTCAGCCATTTTATCTCTGTTCTCTATCTCCCCATGTTTCCTTAACTTAAACACGTTTAAGTACATCTTTTCTTAAAAAAAATAAAATAAAATTTTCTTGACAATGTACTCTCTTTCTAGCCTTTTCTCCCCCTGCCCTCAATAGGCCCAGAATACAGTGATAAACTTTAAGGCAGAAATTTTGTTTGTTTTGTTCTCTAGCATACCACTAACCGCTAGAGCATTGCCTGGCACATAGCAAGAGCTCAGTAAATAATATAAATGACTAATCTCCTCAAAATAATACACTATCTCTAATTCCTCACCTCTTCTTCACTCTTTTAGCCCCTATCTCTGTAAGCTGGTCCCTGGTCCCAAACTCCCAGAATTCTAACTTGCCAAATCCAGTAGATAGTTTCCAGTCTTTACCTTACTTAACCTCTCTACGGTTTCAATATTCCCTCCAAAACTCATGTTGAAATTTAACTGACACTGTGACAGTATTAAGTGGTGAGACTAGAACCCTTAAGAGGTGATTATGATGAGGACTCAGAAGAAGAGAAGAGCTGTAGGGTAAGTCTGAAACTTCTGAGGGATTTCTTAAATGGGTGTGATCAGAATGTTGGTAGACATATGAACGATAAAGGCCATTCTGATGAGGTCTCTGATGGAAAAGAGGAATATCTTATTGTAAACTGGAGTAAAGGTCATCCTTGTTCTGTAGTGGCAAAGAACTCAGTGGAATTGTTTCCACGTCCTAGGGCTTTATGGAAGGCAGAATTTAAGAGTAATGACCTAATGAACTAGGATATCAAATGGAAAAAATTTCCAAGCAAAACATCCAAAGAGTTTTGTGGCTACTTTTAACCATATATATAGTAAGATGTGAGAAGAAATAATTTAAAGACAGAATTCATAATTAAAAGAGAAGCAGAACAGAAAGATTCCAAAAATGTTCAACTTGGTCATGTAAAGAATGAAAAGCATGTTCAGGAGAGTAAGCCAGGGGGTGTTTTCAGGCAATCTCTGCTAGTAAAATTATTACTAATAAAAAGGACCATCAAGACAATGAAAGAAAGACTCCCAAAGGAATTTCAGAGATCTTTGACGCTGCCCTGGCCATCACAGGCCCAGAGCACTAGGAGGGCAAAATGGTTTGCAGCAGCAGTATCCAACCTTTTTGGCATCAGGGATCGGTTTCATGAAAGACAATTTTTCCTTGGACAGGGTGGGCGGGGGGTGATTTGGGGATGATTCAAGGACATTACATTTATTGTGCACTTTACTTCTAGATCCCTCGCATACACACAGTTCACAATAGGGTTCAGGTTCCTATGAGAATCTAATGCTGCCATTCATCTGACAGAAGGTAGAGCTAAGGCAGTAATGTGAGCAACGGGGAGAGGCTGTAAATACAGAAAAAGCTTTGCTTGCTCGCTACTCACCTCCTGGTGTGTGGTCTGGTAGGGAGGAGGGCCTGCACAGACTCACTGCCCAGAGTCTCTGCTCCTAGTATTCCAGCACAGCACTGCATGGCAGCCCCAGCCATGGTTCAAGGGGGCCCGGGTGTGGAACAACCTGCCGCTCCAAGTGGTAAACCTTGGTGGTGGCTATATGGAGCTAATTCTGCAGCATGCAGAATGCAAGAACTGTGGGGCATGGCTTCCTCCCCTTAGATTTCAAAGGATGTTCAAAGCACCCACTAGAAAAGTGCCAACTGCAAATGTAGGGTCAGAGCCCCCACAGAGTCCACTTTAGGTCAATGGTTAGTGAAGACATAGGAGTGAGACAACTCCAAAGACCCCAGAATTACAGAGTTACCAGCTTACAGTGTCAGCCTGGAAGAGCTGCAGGCTGTCTCCAACAGTGAGAATTGCTGAGTGGACTGAACCCAACAAAGCCATAGGGGCAGGGCTGCCTGAGGCCTTGGGAGTCCATCTCCACCTCTGTGTGCCCGAGATGCAGGGCATATAAACAATTTTTCTCTAGCTTGAAGACTTATTGTTTTCCCTGAAGGGTTTGACTTATTTGGGACCAATTTCCCTTTTCTTCTTGCTTAGGAGTGGGAATGTCATACCATTGTATTTTGGAAGCACATAACTTGTCAATGTCACAGCTCACAGCTGGAAAGGAATTGACCTCAGTATGAACCATGCTTTAAGCCTCACTTTGGACTTTTGATGCTGGGTTGAGTTAAAAATTTGGGAGCCAGTAAGACGGAATGAATGTATTTTGTCTTTGAGAAGAATACGAATTTTAGGGCATCAGGGGCAGAATGCTATAGTTTTTTTTTTTCTTTTTTTCACTTTTTAATTAATCAAATGATACAAAACAACCATCATTCTGTAAATGCCCAAGCACCCAGCTGGTCCTCTCACCCCAATGTCACACCCTCCTCAGCCCCTTCCCCAGTCCTGGTCTCCCTCCTTCTCAGACCTAGCCTAGGGAGAGAGTTCCAGAGGGGGCTGGGGCAGAACTGGAGGCAAGAAGGGAGAGCAGTGGACAGACAGCTGCAGTTAGGGTTGGGGAAAGAGATTAGGAGGGGGTAACTTCTTAAAGACCCTATTTAGTACCAAATATCCAGCCATGTTCCCAATCCCATCTTAAGATCATTTCCCATGACCAGTGCCTCTCTGTCCTCCCTCCACTACCAAATCCCTTGGCCCTTACATCACATTTATTCTTCCAGCATCCCTCAGCATCCATTCATGACTCGACTCACCCCCTGGGCCTCCCTTTGGTGGGGACTCCCAGACCCATAAGCTCCACAGAGCACTGAGGACAGAAGTAGAATGCAATAGTTTAAATGCCTCTCCAAATCTCAAGCTGAAATTTAATTGCCACTATGATAGTATTAAGAGGCGGGATAAGAACTGATAAGAGATTGGGTCATAAGACTCCACCCTCAAGAATGGGTTGATATTGTTATAAAAATAAATTTGTGGTCTCCTCTTGTTCTTGCCCTCTCTTGCCCTTTTACCTTCCACCATAGCATGACACAGCAAGAAGGCCCCCAGAAGATGCAAGTCCTTTGACCTTGAACTTCTGAACCTTCAAGAACTGTAAAAGTAACTTCTTTTTCATTATCAAAAACCCAGTCTGTGGTATTCTACTATAACAACACAAGTTGGACTAAGACAATCTCTCTCTAGCACTGACACTATTAGCCATTTCTCCCACTTGGAAGACTATTTTTTCCTTTACTCCATGCTACCAGACCTCTCTTACCTTTTTGGACATTCATTTTGAGTTTCATTTGCCAGATGTGCTTGCCCCTATACTAACTGCTGATATTTCTCTAGGTTTGGTCCTAAGCTCTCTGTCCTTCATCACTGTGCTTGATCACCCTGGTATTCCAAATTCAGATGTGTGGCTTTAACTACCATTTATATGTTGATAACACCAAAAAATGTCTCTTTTGAACTCTACATACAATATAAGAATAATAACAACCACTGACATTTGAGGGTTTATGTTCCAAAACACAATTCTAAGCTCTTTGCATATATATATCCATTTAGCCCTCACAACCAACCCATAAGGAATGTATTATTATCCCCATTGTACAGTTGGGGAAGCCAAGGCACAAAAAGAAAAGTAATTTGTCCATGGTTATACAAACAGCTAGTAAGTGGTAGAGCTGATACCTTTTTAAAAACAGCTTTATTAATATATAATTCACACACTAAACAAGAATTCACTCATTTAATAATGCAATGGTTTTAAATATATCCACAGCATTGTGCATCCATCACCACAATCTAATTTTAGAACATTTTCTTTTCTTTTGAGTTGGAGTCTCACTCTGTTGCCCAGACTGGAGTGCAGCCGCTCCCGGCCACCGCAGCCTCAACCTGCTGGGCTCCGGCGATTCTTCCAAGTAGCCAGAATTACGGGCATGCGCTACCACACCCGGCTGATTTTTTGATTTATTGTAGAGATGAGGTCTCGCTGCCCAGGCGGGTCTCGAACCCGCGGGCTCAGGCAATCCACTCACCTCAGCCTCCCAAAGGCACAGGATTACAGGCTGAGCCACCGAGCCCGGCTAGAACATTTTCATCACTCCAAAAAAGAAGCTCAACCCCATGCCCGTTAGCAAGCACTGATATTAGCACTTTTTAATTTTGATTTTAGACATTGAAACTTTAAGATAATTACACTTAAAAATGAAACTCAAACAAGGTATTAAGTCATTTAAGACCAACTTTTTTTACAGTGTACATCTACTGGTTTTATAATACAAAAAAACATTTTTGTGTTTAATTAGAGGAGCTTCCTAAATTAGCTGATCTCATAGAAGTATAGAATAGTGGCCACTAGAGGCTAGGAAGGGTAGGCAAGAAGGGGAATGGAAAGAGGTTAGTTAATAGATACAAAATTACAGCTAGATAGGAAGAATAAGCTATATTGTTCTGTAGTACTGTAGGGTAACTATAATTTAACAATAATTTATTCTATATTCTCTAATAACTAGATAAGAGAATTTTGAATGTTCCCAACATGAATAAATGATAAATGTTTAAGGTGATGGATTACTAATCTGATCATTAAACATTATATACACATATGGCAATATTATGTACTCCATAAATATATGTAATTATTATGTGTCAATTAAAAATGAAATAATTAAAGGGGGCTTTCTACCAAAATTAGGTTTACGCATATGTTAAATCAAATTCAAACAATAAAGAGTTAAATATTCTTATAACGAGACAAACACTACAGCCTTAATGTGGTACCAAAAGGCAGACACATTCAAATCCTCATTTAAACAACAGTAAAAAGATAATACCTTTATGAGACTGAATAAAGAATGACCTCTTCTTCCAAACACAATTGAATACAATGCATGTGTGACTAGTTACATGGAAAATGGAACCAATTGCTTAAAGCCAGAAGGGTATATAAATGGAAATGATCAATAATATATATGGCACCAATGAAAAGAAAGTGCTTACTTAACAAAAGAAAATGGAAAAGACTTTCTTAAAACAGAAGAGCAATAACTAGACTGTTAAGGACTATAATTAGAGAAGGTATTGCTATGTCACTACAGGTAGAAAGATGCAAAAAGAGTAAAACTGCACCATTTATGCCAGCTCTCCTTGCCTAGTGACTTTAAATTATTAATAAGTTATTTCCAATCTAATTTGCCTTTTGAAGACTTGGAAAAGACCAGAAAAAGGAAAAAAAAAAAGAAATATACATAAGTTTGAAGAGATAGGAGCAAGGAATAACCATTGAAGAAAAGCATCAATACTCAATTTTACAAAAGATAATATTTTCCAATATCTGTTTCTGGGTCTCACATAACATGTACCTAATTTGAAGTTCAAAATGTGTTATCTCAAAATAAGTGAGATCCCACAGCTCCTAATAACCTTGAAACTATCACTGGTGTGAATGGGCAGTTCTTTATTTCGATTAGAGATCAAAGTGAGAGGCGAGCGAAGTCATCCACAGCACCACTCCTGTAAACTCTCTGTTCAAATTAAAAATCATTTACCAAACATACTATGCCCCAGACTCTATGTTTTCTGTTGGGGATCAGAGAGTAAGAAGACATTAGCCCTATCCTCACAGTTGAGGAGGAGACATACTTCTAATGAGACAGAATATGAGACTGTGGTAAGCAGTATGGCCTAACAAGACTGTTCTGTTTTTAGACCTACTACCCCAAATTTTTGTTCTAGAAAACATGGTCAGTCTAGCTGCAAATACCATGTGAGTCATGGGAGAAAGAGATTTGTTTCAAGAAAATGAGAAAACAGGTAGATCTGAGAAGCATGAAAGTATTCCTTCACTCACTATTTCATTCATTTCATAAACATTTTAAATTAAACACCAGTGTATCAAGTTCAAAAGATATGAAGAACATTAAGACTTTGGCCAAGCTCTCAAGGAGGTTTCAGATTAGGAGTATAGTAAATGAACATTTACATAGCACAATGACAATTGGAGGTAACTATAATAATGATGATACTAATGGTTAACATTTATTGAAGACTTACCAGGTATTACTCAAAGCACTTCATACGTATTAACTCATTTAATCCTTATAACAACCTTATGAAATAGGCAGCCATTTGTCACCCCATTTTACAGATGAAGAAACTGAAGCACAAAGAGGTTACATAAATTGTCCTAGGCTAGAAAGGAGCAAAGCCAAGATTTGTATCTCAACAGACTGACTCTCAAGTGTGCACACTTAACCACAATATTACACATCTTAAACAAATGCATAAGACAAGTTCATGTAGTCCTGGATAATAATCTTCACAGCAATGTTATGACATAGGTTTTGTCATTCCCTGCTTTTGAGAGAAGAAAACTGAGGCAGAGAAAGGATAACAAAATCACTTCAAATCTACCTAAGTTAGTAGCAGAGCCAGAATACAAATCCCAATTGACTTTAAATCTCTTTATATATTAGAAATGTAAGTTCTAACCAAACTGGAAAAGTAAACCACTATGTATACAGTTCTTCCAAAAAGTAGTTTTCTCTCACACTGAAAACATGTTTTTAAAATGCCTTAGGCACATGGTACCTTAGGGAGTAACTGCTCTAGTATCTGTGTCAGCATTAAACAATTACCACAGAAAGTGATAATTCTTGAAGACCTGCAATACACACTGCACTTTGATTTGTTTTGATAAGAATAGAAATTCCCTAGAGGAAAAAACAAACAGGACATAGGACTGACATTAAAGTTCTGTTGGTAATATAGTTGGATCACTGTAATTATAGTATGTGTTGCATAATGACTTGTTCAGGGATAAGAATTCAATGTTACCTATGGACATTAATTTCAAAGTGATTTTATGTATTAATTCTACCACTTAGAAAAACACATTTCTTTTCATCATTCCTGAGGACTATATAAAATAGCACTCATCAGGACCACACAGCAGCCCAAATGGTATGCAATTACTAAGATACTTTATTCAAATTTAAATGACTGAATGACATATACAAATACTGCTCCAAAGTTAGTGCAGATACTAGGAAACTTCTATTGATGGAAAGTGCATCATTTCCAAAAAATGTGGAAGCCATTAAAATAAAAATCAAAGCATTGTTTAAGAAAAAAAAATATTAGCCCCAAAAATTGCTTAAGAATAACTGAAACATATGCAACCATGTTAAGGATCCTTTGCACATCTAAAATAATTTTGTAGTTTATATAACACAAAATAAATCAGCATATGTATAATGTAAACACTGACATACAGTTTTACAGCTATTAATTTTTGATTTGCTCACTGAATATATTTTACAGTATATTTTTAGGACTTAACTTCTTATAAATGGAGCTACAAACCTCTCAAGCTTTAGAAATCCAAGATTCTTTTTAACTTTGTGCCAGTTTTTGAAAAGCGGCAAAAACCTGACAATAAGACAAATTATCAACATCTGAGATGAACAATAATGGTAAAATTTATCAACGAAGTAGATGGTAGATACAGAAACGGGGTAAAAAAAGAACTCAGATCAAAACCCTGGCTCTGCCACTTATTAGCAAGGAATGTTATCTTTGGCAAGTTACTTAACCACTCTGAGCCTGCCTCAGTTTCCATATGAGTAAATTGGGGACATACTATATTCCTATAAAGATTTCATAAAATAACATATATATAGTTGCCTGGCCCATAGTTGGTATTCAGTAAACATTAATTTTCATCACCAGCAACCATACTCTTATTTTCTGAAAAGATGCCAAGGAAAAATTATTAAATACTACTTTTGACAGTGGTTTTCTGCTTTTTCTGTAACAGATTATTGAAAACTGAAGATTTGGTTACCTTGACTACATGTCAATTTTTACAGACCTGGAGCAATTTATTTCCTGGCTGCAAAAGATAGAGGGCTCTAAAGCAGGTGAAAATGTATCAAGGAGTTAAAAAGTGGAATAGATCAACTAGCTCAAACACAGTCTGGTTTTCTGTGATAGTATTCATACATCTCAAAAATTGAAGGGGCTTCTAACCTCAAACTCTGATGGGCTTACCAGTCTAATCAAGATCAAAGCTCAAAAGTTCCCATTTTGGTCTAAAATATTCACAATTTTCACCTTTAGGTATTCACATATCTAATTTAAATTAAAATTACTATATTAATTATCAAAAATCCAAAATACTAGTTTAAAGAAAGTGAAGCAATAATTTTGACAAATCTGTTTAAATTCCAGCTAGGTGCAGTGGCTCATACCTGTAATCCCAGCATTCTGTGAGGCTGAGGCAGGAGGATTGCCTGAGCCCAGGAGTTCAAAACTAGCCTAGACAACACAGCAAGACCTCGCCTCTACAAAAAAAAAAAAAAAAAAAAAAATTAAAAACTTAGCCAGGCATGATGGCACACAACTGTTGTCCTAGCTACTCGGGTTGCTGAGGCAGAAAGATTGCCTGATCCCAGGAAGTTGAGGCTGCAGTGAGCGGTGATGCTGCCACACACTCCAGCTTGAGCGAGAGTGCGAGACCCTGATTAAAAATACTTTTACATGCCCGGGCTCGGTGGCTCAGCCTGTAATCCCAGTGCTTTGGGAGGACGAGGTGAGTGGATTGCCTGAGCCTGTGGGTTTGAGATCCACCTGGGCAACTTGGCAAGACCTCATCTCTACAATAAATCAAATTAGCTGGGCATGGTAGCGTGTGCCTGCAGTTCCAGTTACTTGGAAGGCTGAAGCAGAAGGATCGCCAGAGCCCAGCAGGTCGAGGCTGCAGTGGACGGGAGCGGCCACTGCACTCCAGGCTGGGTGACAGAGTGAGACTCCAATTCAAAAAAAAAAAAAAAAGAGAAAACCCAAAAAACCAAAAACAAACAAACAAAAAACTTATACATACATACATAAAAATACACTGTATTCAAACATTTATCTCACAAAAAATTATTTCATACTTTCGCGTGTGCAATACCAGGCCAGGTTCTGGAAATGCCAAGATAAATACATAGCTATATTAGGTGTCTCTAAGGTCAAATTGCCAAGAGAAGAACAATAATAATACCTTACACTTTTTGAATGCTTACTATATACTAGGTAATCTTGTAATATGTTATATAGACCTACTTATTTTATCCTCATGACAACTCTATGCAGTAAATATGACCATTAGCTCCATTTTACATAAAAGAAGACTGAGGCACATAGAAATTATGTGACCTGCCCATGGTTCCACAGATAAAAAGCTGCAGGAAGAATCTGAAGTCCAGCAGTCTGGCTCTAGATACTACACTCTTAATGTGGCCTCTAAGGTGGCTAATGCAAAAATTATTTCAAATTATTTAACAAATATTCACTGAGTGTTTACTACATATGTGGTATAAGTTTAAGCAGTGAGAATAAAGCAATTAAAAAAGATAAAGACCCTTTCCCTCAAGAAGCTTACATTCTAGTGGGAGGAGAAAGACAATAAACAAGATAAGTAAATATATATAGTATCATAGACAGTAATGAATGCCAAAAAGAAAAATAAATCAAAGAATGGGGATGAAAAGTATTGAGGGAGGCTGCAATTTTAGATAGCGTTGTGAAGGAAGGCATCCTTGAGGAGATATGGCTAAAGGGGAGACCTGCTCTTCATTCACACACAGATACAGGGAAGCTCAGTAAAGATTCCCCCATAATTGCAATCTTCCAGAACTCACAATCTGGTAGAGAAGAAAGGCACGCAAATAGATCATTATAACAGTGTGGTGAATATAACATTAGATGGGCTAGAGGCAATTGGGGGAAAAGAGAGTGCCTAAATTCAAGCCCAGTCAGGGGTCAGCAAAGTCTTCCTGGATGTGATGCCTGAAGTCTTCCAAAGATGAGTAGAGGTTCAGACAGATAAAGAAGAGGGAGGATTTAGCAAAGGAGCAAGCATGTGCAAAGACGCAAAGTCAGGAGATGGCATGGGGTAACTGAATGACCCACAAGGAGTTCACCTATTGCTGAAGGGGAATATATAAGGAGAAAGTCAGCAAGAGTCTAGGACAGACAGGGTATCAAGTCACACTGGGATGCATGCGACTGCATTTGTCTAGGTAAGAACTGTTGAGGACCTGGACCATAGCTGTGGCTATGAGAATGGAAAAGGAGTATATGAAGTTATGAGAGAGAGGGAGGAAAAAAAAACTTATAGGACTTGGATATCTATTGTTTAGATGACAGAGTAAATGAGGACATCATTACCCAGACAGAGAATACAGAAGAACCAGATTTATGGATGAAGATGATAATGAACTGTTTTGGACACACTGCTATGTCTGAGGGGCCTGTTGGAAAGTCAACTGGACCTCTTTAGTAGGCTGTCCCAAACACAGTGTATAGGTCAGGGGAGAGGGCTACACTGGAGAAGGGACAGATTTGTTATTTAATATTCTCAATTTAGCAACTGAAGGCATGGCCTTAAATGAGATCAACCCACAAAGGAGGGTCAAGGACAAACCTCTAGGGTTAATAATATTTTAAGGGCCACCTATAGTTTTATAATGCTGAACAATATATACAATCACTCATTTAAGAAGTATAGTTCAATGGTTTTTAGTATGTTCAAAGAGTTGGTAGCTCAGCCTGTAATCCTGCGCCTTTGGGAGGCTGAGGTGAGTGGATTGCCTGAGCCCGTGGGCTCGAGACCCACCTGGGCAACTTGGCAAGACCTTATCTCTATA
Source organism: Cephalopachus bancanus (assembly GCA_027257055.1). Taxonomy (NCBI): domain Eukaryota; kingdom Metazoa; phylum Chordata; class Mammalia; order Primates; family Tarsiidae; genus Cephalopachus; species Cephalopachus bancanus. The sequence continues at coordinate 54,254 of JAPVLO010001138.1, read as the reverse complement.
ATAAATAAAAAATTAGCCAGGCGTCGTAGCGCGCGCCTGTAATTCCAGCTACTTGGAAGGTTGAGGCGGAAGGATCGCCGGAGCACAGCAGGTCGAGGCTGCAGTGGCCGGGAGCTGCCACTGCACTCCAGTCTGGGTGACAGAGTGAGACTCCAACTCAAAAAAAAGAGTTGGGCAACCATCACTGCTATCCAACTTCGGGACATTTCAACCTCATAAAGTGAAACTCTGTAACTGTTAGCAGTCACACGCCATCACCCTATCTATCTCCCATACACCCCAAGTAATCACTAATTTACTTTCTGCCTACTATGGGCCTTTAAAAATAATTGGAATCATATACTATGTGGTCTTTTGTGCCTAGCTCTTTTACTTAGCATGTTTTCAAGGTCCATCAATGTTATGGGATCCACCAATACTCCATTCCTTTTGCTGTAGGGTCAAATAATATTCCATTATATGACTAAAACACACCTCATTTACTTATCCATTCAAAAGTTGGTGAACATTTGGATGGTTTCTACATTTTGGCTATCATGAGTAGTTTTGCTAAGAATATCCATGTACAAGTTTTTGTGTGGACATATGTCTTTATTTCTCTTGGGAATATATCTAGGAGCTGAATTGCTACGTCATATGATAATTCCGTAATTAACTTTTTGACGAACTGGCATAATGCTTCCCACAGAAGTTTCACCATTTGATATTACTATCAACAAGGTAGGAGGGTTCGAATTTCTCTACATCTTGATCAACACTATTTTCAGTTTTTATTTTTTATGGTTGTCCTAGCAAGCAGTTGTAATTTGCATTTCCTTAGTAACATATGATGTTAAGTATCTTTGCATGAATTTATTGGCCAGTTGTATACACACTTCGAGAAATGTCTTTTCAAGTTCTTTGCCTGTTTTTCAACTGTGTTATTTGTATTTTTATTGGTGAATACAAACTGTTTTGGAGTCCTTGCCCTAATGCTTACTACCTGTGGGATACTGGACACATAATTTAACCTTTCTCTATTCAGTTGTCTCATTTATACATGGGAAGAACAAAAGTAACTACTCCAAGACCTTAACTAAAAACAATCACAAGAGACATAGAAGAACATCAAGTAACGTAAAAAGGATCAATTAATCCTAATATAGCAATTATAAATATATGTTCACGTAACACCAGAGTACCTATATACCTATACAAAGTAAATACTGACAGATCTGAAGGGAAAAATAGATAGCAAATCAATAACAGTAGAAGACTTCAATGCTCTCTTTTCAATAATGTACAGAATATTTAGGCAGAAAATCAACTATGAAACAGTGCACTTGAACAACACTGTAGACCAAATGGACATAAAAGATATATATAAGCCGGGCTCAGCGGCTCAGTCTGTAATCCCGTGCTTTGGGAGGCTAAAGTGAATGGACTGCTGAGCCTGAGTGTTCGAGACCCACCTGGGCAACTTGGCGAGACCTCCTCTCTACAATAAATCAAAAAATTAGCTGGGCGTGGTAGCGCGTGCCTGTAGTTCCAGCTACTTGGAAGGCTGAGGCAGAAGCACAGCAGGTCGAGGCTGCAGTGGCCAGGAGCGTGCCACTGCACTCCAGTCTGGGCGACAGAGTGAGACTCCAACTCAAAAAAAAAAAAAGATATATACAAAATATTCTACCCAAAAGCAACAGAATATATATTCTTCTTAAGTGTACATGGAATATTTTCCAATATAGATCACATATTAGAGCACAAAACAAGTCTTAACCAATTTAAGAACACTAAAATTATACCAAGTATTTTCTCTAAACACAATAGTATGAAACTAGAATTATTAGAAGAAGAAGTGTGAAATGCAGAGATGTGGATATTAAACAGCAAACTCCTACAATGGGTCAAAGAAGAAACCAAAAGAGAAATCAGAAAAGATCTCTAGACAAAGGAAGATGAAAACATAAAATACCAAGCTGGGCTAGGTGGCTCAGCCTGTAATCCCGTGCCTTTGGGAGGCTGAGGTGAGTGGATTGCCTGAGCCCGCGGATTCGAGACCCGCCTGGGCAGCGAGACCTCATCTCTACAATAAATCAAAAAATCAGCTGGGTGTGGTAGCGCATGCCTGTAATTCCGGCTACTCGGAAGGCTGAGGCGGAAGGATCGCCGGAATCCAGCAGGCAAGGCTGCGGTGGCTGGGAGCGGCCACTGCACTCCAGTCTGGGCGACAGAGTGAGACTCCAATTCAAAAAAAAAAAAAGAAAAAAAAGAAAACATAAAATACCAAAATATATGGGATGATGCAAAATCAGTACAAAAAGTGAAGTTTATAGCAACAAAAACTTCCATTAAAAAAGAAAGAGCTTGGCTGGGCAAGGTGGCTCACTCCTGTAATCCAAGCACTCTGGGAGGCCAAGGCAGGATTGCTAGAGACCAGGAATTGCCAAAAGCCTAGTCTACGCAACACAGAGAGTATATCCACACACACACAAAATTAGCCAGGCATTTTGGCATGTGTCTGTAGGCCGAGCTACTTGGGGAGCTGAGGCAGAAGGGTCACCTGAGCAAAGGAGTTTGAGGTTGCGATAAGCCATAATCATGCCACTGCATTCTGGCCAAGGTGACAGAGTGAAAACCCAACTCAAAAAAAAAAAAAAAAAAAAAAGACATCTAATAAACAGTCGAACTTTATACCTCAAGGAATTTTAAAAAATTAGGACTAAGTCCCAAGTTAGCAAAAGGAAATGAATAGTAAAGATAAGGGTAAAAACAAATGATAGAGACTAAAAGTACAATAGAAAAAAAAACAAGGAAACTAAGAGCGGTTTTTTGAAAAGATAAATAAAAGTGGCAAACCTTTATCTACACTAAGAAAAAAGGAGAAAAAAATGTAAATAAAATCAGATATGAAAAAAGACATTACAACTAACTATAAAAGATTACTATAAATAATTATATACTAAGAAATTGGATAAACTAGAAGAAATGGATACATTCTTAGAAACATACAACCTACCAAGACTGAATCAGGAATAGAAAATCTGAATACATCAATAATGAGTAAAGAGATCTAATCAGTAATCAAAAACCTTTAACAAATAAAAGCTGAGGACCAGATGGCTTCACCAGTGAATTCTGTCAAAAATTTTAAAAAGAACTAATGCCAACACTTTTCAAATTCTTCCAAAAAATGGAAGAGGAGGAAATACTTCCAAAGTCGTTTTATGAGGCCAGCATTCCCTGATACCAAAGCCAGACAAGGACACAACAAGAAAATAAAACTACAGGCCAATACCCCTGATGAACATAGATACAAAACTCCTCCACAAAATACTAGCAAGTACTGGAAGTCCTAGCCAGAACAATTCAGCAGTAAAGAGAATTAAAAGGCATCAAAATCGAAAAGATTTAAAATTATTTTCAGATCTGTTTGCAGATGATATGATTTTTTAATGGACTTTACACACACACAAACCTGTTAACTAAGAAACTAATTGAGTAAAGTTACAGGATATGAACTCAGCATACAAAAATCATTTCAGCTTCTATACACTAAAAACAAATGCCTGAAAATGAAGCTAAGAATACAACTCCAATTATAATAACACAAAAAATAATAAAATACTTAGGAATATATTTAAATAATGAGGTAAAAAACTTGTACACTAAAAACTACAAAATGCTGATGAAAGAAATTTAAAAAGACACAAATAAATGGAAAGATATTCCATATTCAAGATTAGAATACTTAATATTGCTAAAATATTCGTCCTGCCCAAAGCAATCTACATATTTTGTTTGTTTGTTTGTCGGTTTTTGTTTTGTTTTGTTTTGTATTTGAGTTGGAGTCTCACTCTGTCGCCCAGATTGGAGTGCAGTGGCTGCGCCTGGCCACTGCAGCCTCGACTTGCTGGGCTCCGGTGATCCTTCTGCCTCAGCCTTCCAAGTAGCTGGAACTACAGGCACATGCTACCACACCCTGCTAATTTTTGGTTTTTGTTTTTGAGTTGGAATCTTGCTCTGTTGCCCAGGTTGGAGTGCAATCATGGCTACCACAGCCTCAACCTGTTGGGTTCAGGCAATCTTTCCACCTTACCCTTCCAAGTAGCTGGGACTACAGGTATGCATCACCACACCCAGCTAATTTTTTTAATTGTAGAGACAAGGTCTTGCCATGTTGCCCAGGATGGTCTAAAACTCCTGGGCTCAGGCAATCCTCTTGCCTTGGCCTGCTAAAGTGGTAGAATTATAGGCGTGAACCACCATTACTGGCTGCAAACTATATATTCAATGCTATTTTCATCTAAATCCAATGACATTTTTACAGAAATAGAAAAATCCTAAAATTCATATGAAACAAAATGAAAAAAAAAAAAGCCCAAAGTAGCCAAATCACTCTTGAGAGAGAAGAGCAAAGCCAAATATGTTCTGAAATCACATTTACTGATTTCAAAATATATTACAAAGCTACAGTAACTAAAACAGTATGGTACTGGCATAAAGACATAGAAATCAATGGAATAGAGAATCCAGAAATAAATCCAGGCATATGTGGTCAAATGATCTTCGAGCAGTGTACCAAAAATACATAGTGGGGAAAGGATAGTCTCTTCAACAAATGGTGCTGAGAATATTAGATAGCCACATGCTAAAGAATGAAACCAGACCTTTATCTTCCACCATACACAAAAACCAACATAAAATGAATTAAAAACTTAAACATAACACCAGAAACTGTGAAACTCCTATAATAAACCATTAAAAAAACGATCTTGGTAAAGATTTTTTTGATATAACCCCAAAACAGCCAACAAAAGCAAAAATACAGAAGTAGGACTACACCAAACTAAAAAGCTTTTTTCCCCTTTTTTTGCGCAGCAAATGAAACAACAGAATGAAAAGGCAATTTATGGAATTGGAGACACTATTTGAAAATCATATGTCTGACAAGGGGCTAATATCTAAAATATTTAAGAAATTCCTATAACTTAATAGCAACAACAAAACAAATAACCCAATTTAAAAATAGACAAAGGGGCTGAACAGACATTTCTCCAAAGATGACATACAAATGGCCAACCAGTACACAAAAATGTGCTCAACATCACTAATTATCAAGGAAGTATAAATCAAAACCACAATGAGATAGCACTTTAGACCTGCTAGAATGGCTACTAAAAAAAATCCAACAGGTAAGAAGGGTCAACAAAGATGTGGATATATTGGAACCCTTATAACACTGTCGGTGGGAATATAAAATAGTGTGGTTGCTATGAAAACCAACATGGCGGTTGCTCAAAAAAAAACACAAAAAAGGATTTCTGGCAAGATGGCAACGGGACAGTTTGGACTGTGAGAATCTCTATAAAAGCAAGTGTCCATAAAACTTGATCAGGCTTGGAGGCTCAACCTGTAACCCCAGCACTTTGGGAGGCTGAGGCAACTGGACTGCCTGAGCCCGCGGGTTCAAGACCAACCCAGGCAACTTGGTGAGACCTTGTCTCCACAATGAATCAAAAATTAGGTGGGTGTGATAGCCTTGCCTGTCATTCTGGGTACTCGGAAGGCTAAGGTGGAAGGATCGCCAGAGCTCAGCAGTTCGACACAGGGTTGGCCATGAGTGTAAGTGCCACTGCACTCTATCCTGGGTGACAGAGTGAGACTCAAACTCAAAAAAAACAAAAGCAAAAACAAAATAGACTCTCTGCATTAGTGTGTGTGTGCCAGTGGGTGAGTGAAAGTGCATCCGAGGAGAGACTTGGGTTCATGTACCCGGGGTTCTCCTCTGGAGGTGACTGCAACCCAGCACTGCCTTAAATTGGAGCCGTTGGCACACGCAGGATTGTCTGCTGTTCTCGGGGCTCTCCTGAGAAAAGCCTGCCAAATACAGTTGATCCTCATCACATGGAGTCCGGCCCACACCATCACCTGTAACAGTAAAGTGGCTGGAACTCTGGATCCATGGAGAGAGCAGTCAGGGTTAGCTGGAGAGGAGCCCCACTACCAGTGAGGAAACGACGGCCTTCCGGAGCCATTTTCGCTGTCCTGGGACCAGGCAAAGATCTGCTTTGTTCTGCTCAGCTCCACTCAGACTCCAACCAGGTACCTAGAGTTTATCTCACCAAACTCGGAGAGACAGATGCCCCTCCCCAACGCTGGAACAGGCACAGACACATAAGATCTGAGTGGGAGTCTTGACAGCAGCAGGCGGGTGAGTACAGATCCAGATCTGATCTATCCTCCTCCCACAATAGGCCATGGGGCATCTGATGCTCACTGAGAGCAACCCTATCAGCTTGCACTGAGAACAGAGAGGAGGGGCTGGAGACCAGAGCTAAGAGAAAGCTGAAGCTAGAGGAACTGTATCACAGTGAGTTTTTTTTGTTTTTTGTTTGTTTGTTGTACCTGGTTTATATTGTTCGTTTGTTGTTTTAGTTTTGAGTTTTTTTCTTTTCCTCTTTTCTTTCTGTTTTTGATTACATTTTCATACTCGCTTTGTTATTTTACTGTTTTTTTTTTTAAACTTCCTGTTTATGTATAGGTATTTTTGAGAGACTGTACAACAATAAGGGGGTTTTGTCAGTTTCTGTGTTTGTATGATTGTATGTTTTTGGATTTTAAATCTTTTCTTTTCTATCTTTGTGTCTCTTTTCATTTGTTAGTTGGTACATCTGTCTGCTTTCCCTCTTGTTCTCTCTCTCCTCCTTCTTCTCGTCCCCTCCTTCCTTTTTCCATTCTTTTCCTTTTTCTTACCTCATTTTGCTTTCGGGGGCAAACCTATATCCCCATTGCATGGACAGATTGCAAGGCAGTGGGAAAACAGTTCCAGGAGGCACACACACCTGTCAGTGAATACTGGGATCTGCAGATAGTTTCTGAATCACAGCTCCCTTCTCAATTAAATCTCAAAACTACAAAAGTACAGCCCCCCACCTACAGTAAAGATGCATCATTGAACAAAGCCAGAGGATCCACATAAGGAACAGGAGAGTGAGCAAAGAGAAGTAAAAGCTATCCCTCTCATCCCTGAATAACAGAATTAAAGAAGGGGGCAAAAAAAAAAAAAAAAGGAGGGAGAAAAATCTATACAAATGAAGAAAAATGAAAAGAAGTATATGGGTCTCACACAGACCCCTGAGAGGTCAGCCACTGAGGATAGACTTCAGCATGCAAACAATGAAGAGCCCTCAGAATGAATGGTCTCAAATCACAAAGATATCAAGACATTAATAGAGAGAACAAATAGAATTGAGGAGAGACAAGAGGAAAGAGTGAAGAGGTTGATAACCAAGATAACAGCAATAAAGAATACAATGAATGAAATAAATAACAAACTGATAAACATGGAAAGCAGAATTAGCCAAGCAAAAGAAAAAAAATCTCAGACTTGAGACCAAATATAGAACTCAAATAGTTAAAAACATAGAAAAGAAGCTTCACAGTAGCAAGAACACAGAACCAATCGTGCTGCCCATCAAAAGAGAACTGAATAAAAAAATGTGGTACATACACACAATGGAATATAACACATAGCCATAAAGATGAACAAAATCAAGAACTTCACAGCAACTTAGATGGATTTGGAGTCTATAATACTGAGTGATTTTTCACAGAAACAAAGAACTGAGTATCATATGTTCTCACTCATAAGTAGACTTTGAACAACTATCATAATACTATAAGAAAAGGATTGACAGTAGTGGGAATCTGGGATGTTGAGGGGGCAGGGAGGTAGGATTGACAGTAGTGGGAATCTGCCTGGGGAAGGGGAGGCACACCTCATTAACAAGGGTACCTGCATAACGAACATTTGTATACCTAACCCTGAATTGTACTCCACATCTTCAAAATAAAAAATAAATGAATAAATAAATGAAAATTTTTTAAAAATCCAGTGTTACATTCATTCATTGAAAATCTCTTTCCTCTCATTTATTTGTGATATTCTCCTAAATACGTCATGGTATTTTTAGTTAAATATTTACCTTCAGCCTTCTTGATGATTCTCTGAGAGAGAGAGAGAGAGAGAGAGAGAGAGAGACAGAGAGAGCGCGAGAGCGTGCGCGCGCGCAAGAGAGAGGTCTGATCACAGCAAGAGTAAAATTATTTTGTTTAAAATGTTTTTCCGCCGGGCTCGGTGGTTCAGCCTGTAATACCGCGCCTTTGGGAGGCTGAGGTGAGTGGATTGCCTGAGCCCGCGGGTTCGAGACCTGCCTGGGCAGTGAGATCTCATCTCTACAATAAATAAAAAAATCAGCTGGGTGTGGTAGCGCATGCCTGTAATTCCGGCTACTTGGAAGGCTGAGGCGGAAGGATCGCCGGAGCCCAGCAGGTCGAGGCTGCGGTGGCTGGGAGTGGCCACTGCACTCCAGTCTGGGTGACAGAGTGAGACTCCAACTCAAAAAAAAAAAAAAAAAGTTTCCCCCCCCAAATCTGTAAGATAGCAACAAAAGCAGTATCCAAGATTAGATAGTCATGTTTATGAGTGGATATTTTCACACACTTAAAAAGTCTGCTTCTGTATAAAGAAGCAAACCCCCCTCCACACACACACAATTCTAGAAAGCATCTAGATAGATACCTGCATTTGTTGTCTGAACTATTTGCTTCTTAGTTAGGATTGCCAGATCTAATGGTGTCTTTCACAGATGACTTGGGAGCTAGGACTTGTGCCTTCTTACAGAGTGAGAAAAACCTACAACATTGGTTTGAGTGAATATACCTGGAAGAACTCAAATAAATCTATAAAAAAGATAACTGCACACATATGTTTATCGCAGCATTGTTCACAGTAGCAAGAACATGGAGCCAACCATGTTGCCCATCAAAGGAGGACTGGATAAAAAAAATGTAGTACATATACACGATGGAATATTATGCAGTCACAGTGAAGAACAAAATCATGAACTTCACAGCAACCTGGATGGACGTAAAGTCTATAATACTGAGTGATCTTTCACACAGAGAACAGAGTATCACATGTTCTTACTCATAAGTGGACCTTGAACAATTATAATACTATAAGAAAGTGTCTCTTCACTCTCTTGATGGTTTCTTTGGCTTTGCAGAAGCTTTTCCATTTAATGAGGCCCCACTTGTCTATCTTATCTCTTATGGCATGAGCACTTGGGGTTTTGAACAGGAACTGGTTGCCAGTTTCAATGTCCTAAGGATGTCTTCTGCATTTCCTAAGGTTTTTATACTTTGAGTTTTTACGTTTAGGTCTCTGATCCATTTAGAGTTGATTTCTGTGTATGGTGATAGGTAGGGGTCTTGTTTTAATTTTCTGCATGTGGTCACCAGTACTCCCAGCACCATTTACTGAATAGGTTGCCCTCCCCCCAGTGGTTGGTGGTGGAGGTTTTGTCGAAGATGACTTGGTTGAAAAATTGAGGTTTTGCTTCTGGAAATCCTGTTCCAATGATCTGTAAGCCTGTTCTTGTACCCATACCAGGCTGTTTTGATTATTGTAGCTTTATAATAAAGTTTACAGTCTGGGAGTGTGACACATCATGTTTTTTTTTTTTTTTGGCTGAGAATTGTTTTGGCAATTCATGGTTGTTTATGTTTCCATATGGATTTCTTTATCGTTTCCAGGTCTGAGAAGAACACTGCTGGTAATTTAATAGCTATTGCGTTAAATCTGTAGACTGCCGTTGGTAGGATGGATATCGTAACAATGTTGATTCTACCAATCCATAAGCATGGAATATTTTTCCATTTATTTGTGTAAGCTTTGGTTTCTTTGTGCAGTGTTTTGTAGTTTTCATTGTAAAGGTCTTTCAAATCTCTGGTTAGGAAGATGCCAAGATACTGGATTTTTTTGTGGCTATTGTGAATGGGACTGTCCTTTTTATGTGGATTTCTGTTTGCTTATTGTTGCTGTATAGAAATATGAGTCTCTCTTGCACATTTATTTCATACCCTGAGACTTTGCCAAAGTACTTTATCAGTGCAAGGAGGTTTTTGACAGATTCTCTTGGGGTTTTGAGGTGTAGCATCATGTCGTCTACAAAGAGGGATAACTTGACTACCTCTTTTCCTATTTGGATACCCCTGATCGCCTTCTCTTGTCTGATTACTCTAGCTAGGACTTCCAAGGTTATGTTGAAGAGGAGGGGTGAGAGTGGGCATACTGTCACGTTCTGGTTTTCAGGGGAAATGGTTCCAGTTTCTGTCTGTTTAGCAGTATGTTGGCTGTGGGTTTCTTGTCAATGACTCTTACTATTTTGAGGTATGTTCCATCTATTCCTAGATGCTCGAGGGTTTTTATCAAGAAGGGGTGCTGGATTTTATCAGAAGTTTATTAAAATTTTAGCATCTACGTTCATCAAGGATATTGACCTGTAGTTTTATTTCTTTGTTGGATCGTTATCTGGTTTAGGTATTAACGTGATGCTAGCTTCTTAAAATAATGTGGGGAGAGTTCCATCTTTCTCAATTGCCTGGAATATTTACAATAGGATTGGTATCAGCTCCTCCTTGCATGTTTTGTTTTTTTTTTTGAGTTGGAGTTTCACTCTGTCACCCAGACTGGAGTCCAGTGGCCGCTCCCGGCCACTGCAGCCTCGACCTGCTGGGCTCCGGCGATCCTTCCGCCTCAGCCTTCCAAGTAGCCGGAATTACAGGCATGCGCTACCACGCCCGGCTGATTTTTTGATTTATTGTAGAGATGAGGTCTCGCTGCCCAGGGCGGGTCTCGAACCTGCGGGCTCAGGCAATCCACTCACCTCAGCCTCCCAAAGGCGCGGGATTACAGGCTGAGCCACCGAGCCCGGCTCCTCCTTGTATGTTTTGTAGAATTCTGCTGGAAGGTCATCTGGTTCAGGGCATTTTATTATAGGTAGTTTTCTTGTGACATAGTCAATTTCCAGGGTTGTTTTGTGCTGTTACAGGGTCTTGATTTCTTCTTGTTTCAAGCTGGGGAGGCTGTATAATATGAGAAAATCCTTCATTTCACTCAGATTATTTTGAGTTTGTTTTCATACAAGTGTACATATTAGTCTCTGATAATCATCTGTATTTCTTCAGGGTCAGTTGTGACTTGATCTTTTGCATTTCTGATTGTGTTTATTTGGGCTTTTTCTTTCTTCTTGGTCAGTCTAGCTAGGGGACCATCAATCTTGTTTATCCTTTCTAAGAACCAGCTTTTTGTTTTGCTGATTTTTTGTATTATCTTTTTGTCTTCTATGTCCTGAATTCGGGCTTTTATTTTGGTGATCTGGATTCTTCTGCTGAAGTTAGGGTTTTGGTGGTCTTCCTTTTCCAGCTCCCTTAGGTGATTTCTTAGGCTGTTATTTTGGGATCTTTCCATTTTCTTCATGTGTGTTTATAGAGATATGAATCCTTTTCCTCATGGCATCCCAGAGGTTTTGGTAAGATGTTTCTTCATTTTCATTTTGTTTCCAGGTATCTTTTAATCTCTGTTTTGATTTTCATGCTGACCCGTGAGCTGCTTAGTATCATGCTGTTTAGTGTCCATATCTTTGTGGGTTTTGGGGGAACTGTGTTGGTGTTGATATTCATTTTTATTCTACCATAGTCTGAGAAGGTGCATGGCAGGATTTCAATCTTGTGAAATTTGTTTATGCTTGATTTATGGCTGAGGATGTAGTTGATCTTTGAATACATTCCATGTGGTGATGAGTAGAATATATTTTCTGTGGTTGTTGGGTAGAGTGTTCTATAGGTATCAATTAAGTCCATTTGGTCAAGTGTCACACTGAGGTTGTGGATCTCCTTGCTGATTTTTTGTCTTGATGATCAGTCTAGGGTCGTGACTGGGGTATTTAAGTCCCCAGCTATGATAGCGTTACAGTCAGTATCTTTTTTATGTTTGCTTAGAAGCTGCTTTATGAAAGTTGGTGCTCCTATGTTGGGTGCCTATATGTTCAGGATGGTTATTTCTTCTTGATGGATTGAACCTTTTATCATTAGAGTGACCTTCCATACCTTTTTAAATTTTTGATAGTTTCAAGAGAGAGTTTGTAGTCGGGCTCGGTGGCTCAGCCTGTAATCCTGCGCTTTGGGAGGCTGAGGTGAGTGGATTGCCTGAGCCCGTGGGTTCGAGATCTGCCTGGACAACTTGGTGAGATATCATCTCTACAATAAATAAAAAAATTAGCCAGGTGTGATAGCGCATGCCTGTAGTTCCAGCTACTTGGAAGGCTGAAGTGGAAGGATCGCCAGAGCCCAGCAGGTCGAGGCTGTGGTGGCTGGGAGTGGCCACTGCACTCCAGTCTGGGCGACAGAGTGAGACTCCAACTCCAAAAAAAAAAGGTATTTTGTCTGATATTAAGATTGTTATTCATGCTTTCTTTTGTGTTCCGTTCGCCTGAAATTTTCTTTCCCATCTTCGTTCTTTAAGTCTGTGAGTGTCCCTTCTGGTGAGATGAGTCTCTTGCAGACAGTATTGTTGTCTCATGACATTTTATCCATTTTGCCATTCTTTGTCTTTTCAGTGGTGCATTTAGCCCATTCACATTCAGGCTAATTATTGAAATGTGAGAGTTTATCCCTGTTGTGAAATTCATATAGAGCTTGTTGTTGTTTTTGCTGTTTGTTTTGTTTCTTTTGATTTTTAGGTTGATTCATGTGTGTTTTTAATCTTTTTCCTGCATTCTTGTGAAGAGTGTTGTTCTTTTTTCCCTTTCTTCTGTGTTTAATGCTTTCTTAAGTGTTACTTGTAGAGATGGCCTGGAGCCAGCATAAGCTCTTAGGGATTGAAAGTCTGGGAAAGATTTTAATTCTCCATCACTGGTGATGCTTAGCTTAGCTGGGTAGATAATTCTTGGTTGAAATTGTTTATCTTTGAGAACTTTGAAGATTGGGCTCTAAGCTCACCTAGCCTGAAGTGTTACTGTGGATAAGTCTGCTGCTATCCCAATTGGTCTTCCCTGGTAGGTAGTTTGGACCTTTCTCTCTTGCTACCTTATAATTTTTTCTTTTATACCTACTTTGTGTAGGCAAATTATGATGTGTCTAGGAGTTGGTCTACTCATCTGTCGTCTCACAGGGGTTCTCTGAATCTCTCGTGATTAAATGGTCATGTCACTGATGAGATGAGGGACGTTTTCTTGGATAATTTCATGGAATGCTTGTTCCAGGGTAGTCTCTGTCTCTCTTTCTGCCTCAGGAAGTTCAATTAATCATAGGTTTGACCTCTTGAAATACTCGCTTATCTAGAAGGTTTTGCTCTGTCTTTTTTTTCTTTTCTATGTTATTGACAGTTTTGGTTAGTTCCTTATTTTGATCCTCAAGCTCTGAGATTCTTTCTTCTGCTTTGCTAATTCTGCTTTCCATGCTTATCAGTTTATTTAGTTCATTCACTGTATTCTTTATTGCTGTTATCTCAGTTATCAACTCCTTCATTCTTTCCTCTTATCTCTCCTCGATTCTATTTATTCTCTCTATTAATGTCTTGATATCTGCGTTTGTGGTTTGAGATCTGTCATTCTGGGGGCTTGTCATTTTTTGCATTCTGAAGTCTGTATTCTCAGTGGTTGACCTCCCAGGGGTCTATGTGAGACACATATTCATCTTTTGGTTTTTCTTCATTCGTGTAGATTTCCCTCCCTCCTGTTTTTCCCCCTCTTCTATAATTCTGTTGTTCAGGGATGGGGGGGTAGCTTTTATTTCTGTTTGTTCAATCTCCTATTCTTCCTTATGTGGACCCTTTGGCTTTGTTCAATTCTGAAGCTGAACTGTGGATGGGGGCGTTGTACTTTTTGTCATTTTGAGATTTAATTGAGGGGAGGAGCTGTGATTCAGTAGATCCCAGTATCCACTGACAGGTATGTGGGCCCCCTGGAACTCACTTCCCACTGCCTTACAATCTGTCCATGCAGTGGGGATATAGGATTGCCCCCTGAAAGCAAAATGAGGTAAGAAAAAGGAAAAGAATGGAAAAAGGAAGGAGGGGACGAGAAAAAGGAGGAGAGAGAGAAGAACAATAGGGAAAGCAGACAGGTATACCAACTAAAAAATGAAAAGAGACACAAAGACACAAAAGATAAAAAAAAACCCTAAAATATACACACAATCATACAAATACAGAAACTGACAAAAACCCCCCTACCCCTACTGATGTACTCTCCCCTCAAGAATACCAGTACATATACAGAAAGTCTAAAAAAAGGCAATAAAATAACAGAAGCAAAGCAAGCATGAAAACATAATGAAAAACAGAGAGAGAAAAAACACTAAAACAAAAAACAAATGAACAAAAAACGAGCAAACAAACAAACAAAAAACCCCAAACTGGCTCTGAGGTTGTTCTGATAAGTCCAAATTCCTTTCCGCTCTGCTCTCCAGCCCCTCCCTTTGCTCTTAATGTAGGCCGATAGGGTTGCACTCTGGTGGGTCAGATGCCCCAGGTCTACTGTGGGAAGAGGGTGGATCAGATATGGAGTAACCTGGCTTGCTGCCTGTCAAGTCTCCTACTCAGATCTGATGTGTGTCTGATCCAGCATGGGGGAGGGCTTCTGTCTCTCCAAGTTTGATGAGATTACCTCTAGGTCCCAAGTTGGAGGCTGGGTGGAACTGGGCAGGGCAATGAAGGTCTCTGCCTAGGCCCAGGACAGAGAAAATGACTCCGGTTGGCATTTCCTCACTGGTGGTGGGGCTCCTCTCCAGTTCTCCCTGATCTTCTCTCTCCATGGATCCAGGGCTCCAGCTGCTTTGCTGTCACAGGTGATGGTGTAGGCTGGGCACCAGGTGATGAGAATCAGCTGTATTTGGCAGGCTTTTCTCAGGAGAGTCTGGACAGCAGCAGATCTTCCTGCACACCGGTGGCTTTGATATCAGGGTGGTGAGAGGTTGCAGTCACCTCTGGAGGAGATCCCTGGGTGCATGGACCCAAGTCTCCCCTCGGACAGACTTTCACTCACCCACCGGCATGCACCCACTCACACAGTCTTTATGGACACTTGCTTTTGTGGATACTCTCACAGATCGACCTGTTCCTTCACTATCTTAATTGTATAAGGCCAGCAACTATTACAATAAATATTTCAACACCATGGACAATTTCCTAGTGTGGTTACAAGATGGAAGTAATTTCGTAGTTCAGAAGTCCATTCAGTACACTGACAATCATTAGCTATGGAGGCTGAGAAGTGCAAAGGGAAGGGGCCACATCTGGTGAGGGCCTTCTTGCTGGTGGAAACTCTACAGAGGGCATCACGTGGTGAGGAGGTCGAGCATGTGCTACCTAAATTTTAAGCTATTATAAAGTACCATTCTGTCCCTGTTTGGTTGACACAATTGAAGTATTTCAAGATAGCCTAAAAAAATTAAAACAAAGGAATGCTATCTTTAAATACCTAAAAATTGACATTGACCACAAAACAGTAACTTTCAGAAAAACAACAGCATCTGAAATCATCTACAGCAAACTTATCTTTAATCTAATATCTTCTGTAGAACAAAGTGTGTAAAAGAAGCTTCTGGGCTGGGATTTTCCCAGGAAGAGAAGAAAAAGCAGAAGGGGGCAAATGGTATCTTCAAAACCTTGAAATAAAACTATTAGGCCTGTGAAACTGCATAAGTCAGTTTTTCTAAGTGTTAGTAGTAAGTAACCTGTGGAAAATTCACTTGAAATAAAAAAAAAAACAAATTGATGTGAGGAAAAAGTAAAGTGGGGCTTCAGTTTTCAAAATCAGCACTTTTAGCATATAATGCTTTGCTTTGTCCATAGCATCCCAGAATATACGATCTTATTACTAAAGTTACTAGGCATAATGGGTTTTTATCCTGATGCAGCAATTTACATTAATTCATGTGACCAGAAATGTATTTATTTTCCAAAGAAACTGCTTTCCCAAGAGCAAATGAATCACTCAGCAATAGGGTTTTTCCTTTTAGTGCAGCTTTCTTATGTGTAACTTGTCAGATTTAAATCTAGTTGTTTTACATAGTGAAGCAGACCTCAAGTCCTTTAAGAAATAAAACTGCTCATTTTTACAGACATGCTAAATTCTACTTAAAATGTCTATGCCTTCTTGTTTCAACACTGAGTATTTGTTTGTAAATCCTGGTTTGATTTGTACTATTTTTTATCTAAAAAATTCAATAGAAAGCTGTTGGCTGTGGAGATTAATGGTATACTCTTAACATAACAGTTGATTGGCTCCATCATAGAGACAAAAAGTAGAACAGTGGTTACCAGGGGCTGCAGAGAGAGAGAGATATGGGGAGTTATTGTTTAATCGGTATAGAGTTTGTTTTGCAAGATGACAAGAGTTCTTGAAATGAAGGGTGGTGATGATGGTGCACAACAGTGTGAATGCCATTAATGCTACAGAATTGTACACTTAAAGTGGTTAAGATGGTAAATTTTGCTATGCATATTTTACCATAGTTTAAAATAATTTTAAAATGTAAATTTGCTTATTTCTGAAACATTAAAAAACAGTTGAATGGCTCCAAAGACAGTGTAGAGTATTAGTCAGAAAGCAGAATGAGTCTTGAACCAAGGATTACTATGATTCCAATTCCATGAACCTGAGAACATTAAGAACCATTAAAAACAAAAATAGAATACAGATTGGAATAGATTATCTGGATAAACTTCCTGCTCTACTCCTAAGTAGCTATGTGATTGGGCAAGTCATTTAACCTCTCTACACCTTAGTTTCCTTATTTACAAAATACCAAAAATAACCAGGTTTTTCTAACGATTCAATGAGATAATACCAGTACAGTGAACATCACAGGGATTGGAGTATAAACAGCACTCAATAAACCTTAGCTATTATTAGGCACCACATGAACATACAAAATTGATTTTCCCAAAGTAAAGAGAGATGCATGTTACCATTTCGGCACAGTTGTCAGAGGACAAGTGGACATGTGTAGCTATATGCCAATATTCAATTTTGATTCTAGGTATTCCACTCCCTGGTTGACCAATTATGGCATTTGTGGGCCTAGTTTGAATCCAGACTTGCTGGAAGGGTGCTTCTGAGAACTCTGCATAAGAATTCCCAGGGAACTTGCTCAAAATGCAGAGCTCTATACCCTAAGCCAAATATAATGAATTCCAATCACTGGAAGTGAGGTTTGGAACTTCCAGTCACACAATGAGGGAAATTCAAGAGAAGAGAAAAAGGGAAAGGGAAAATGAAGGGGATCTGCTCTACAGTGAGGCTTCCTTATTACTCTTGTTTTGATTAACTTTACTAGCAGATGGTGCATGGATCTTGACATCTATTTCCATGATCAACCAAATGTCTTGTTTAATTTAAATTTTCTTCTGTCTCCTACCACCTCCTCTTTCCCCCAATCTCAATCCTTGATGGAAGAGCATACCACACAAATTTAGGACTCAATCCTCACCCATTACACCACTTTTTGTTATCTATTATTTTGCTTTCATTGTGGGAATGAAAGAGGAAACCAAATATCATGTTCTCAAAATAAAATTGCACAAATTTAGATATTATTTTACCTATTTTCAGTATCTACCTGGTTTCTCATCTGGCCACTAAAGTCTTGGTAGTTATTGCTCTCATACGTTTTAACCAAGAAAAGTTAAGCACCTTTGAAGAATTTTCCTCAGGGTAAGCAGGATACCAATCTGGATTTTATTTTGAGAATACTAATAATCGTGGTGCATGAACCTGGAGAACATCATGGCCCTAAGAGAAATGTGCATTTTCTAAGGACACAGAAGGACAACGTTGAGAAATGAAAAAGGAAAAGTCACAACTTACCTCCAAAAGGTTATTCTTTGAGAAATGCTTCTAGCGCATTCTTCCTTAAACAGCTACCTTATCCATTTTACTTGACAAGAAAACACACTACTTCATCTGCAATATTAGGAACTAACAAAAGAGTCAAACTGCTGACCATCAGTCACTAAATCCTTCTATAGTATTTAGACTATAACAGGAAGTTGGGTAGTTTGGGGAAAAGAAATAACAGCAACAACATGTAGCTTCACTCCTATCTGCCCCCCCCAAAAAAAATCCAAGAAAAGTTATTGGTAAAGTATTAATTTGAAGAAAATGCCACAGCCACTTCTCTAACTAGAAGAAAAAACAAGAAGGGTGGGTATTTTTTTTAATCAAAATGATTAGATACAACAGATCATAGAGAAAATCATTATTACTAAAGGCAGTCACCCAGCCCTCAAATATCTTTCAAACGCCCTTTCCAAACAAAGTAGAACCTGAGGCAGAACATGTGGCTCAAATCTTAATAAAACATTTTTTTTTGAGATAGGGAATCACCAGGTTGCCCAGGCTGGAATGCAGTGGCTATTCACAGGCATGATCATTGCACACTACAGCCTTGAACTCCTGGGCTCCAGGATCCCAGCATTTGGAGTAGTTGCCTCAGCCTCCTGAATAGCTAGGGATATATAAGAAGAAATCTCCTTAAATCACAACTGACCCTGAAGAAATACAAAAGTTTATCAGCGATTACAATGTACACCTATATGAAAACAAACTTGATAACCTAAATGAAATGGAGGACTTTCTGACATCATAAAACCTTCCCAGGTTGAAACAAAAAGAAACTGAGACACTAAATAGACCAATAACAACCAAGCAGAATTCTACAAAATATACAAGAAGGAGCTGACACCAATCCCTATTGAAAGTATCCCAGTCAACTGACAAAGATGGAATGCTTCCCAAATCATTTTGCGAAGCTAACATCACACTGATACCCAAACTGGGTAAAGATTCAACAAAAAAAAGAGAACTACAGGCCAATATCCCTTATGAGCAAAGATGCAAAAATCCTCAACAAGATTCTAGCAAATTGGAGCCAAAAACACATCTCAAAAATCATCCTCCATGACCAAGTAAGCTTCATCCCCAGGATGCAAAGCTGGTTCAACATTCACAAGACCATAAATGTAATTAAATACATAAACAGATGCAAAAACAAGAACCACATTATTATCTCATTAGATGCAGAAAACGCTTTTGATAAAATCCAGCATCCCTTCTTGATAAAAACCCTCAAACACCTATGTGTAGACGGAATATACCTCAAAATAGTAAGTGCCATCTACAATAAACCCACAGATAACATATTGTTAAAGGGACAGAAACTGGAAACATTTCCCCTGAAAACTGGAACAAGACGAGGCTGCCCACTCTCACCCCTCTTGTTAAACATTGTGTTGGAAGTCCTAGCTCAGGCAATTAGACAAGAGAAGGAAATCAGGGCATCTAAACAGGAAAAGAGGAAGTCAAGTTATCCCTCTTTGCTGACGATATGATACTATACCTCGAAAATACAAAAGAATCTGTCAAAAACCTGCTTGCACTGATAAAAGACTTTGGCAAAGTTTTGGGGTACAAAATAAATGTGCAAAAGACAGCTGCATTCTTATATAACAAGAAGAAGCAGGCAGAGAACCAAATAAAAAGCATAATCCCATTCACAATAGCCACACAAAAAAAGGAAATAACTTGGCATCTTCCTAATCAGAAAAGTGAAAGACCTTTGCAATGAGAACTAGAAAGCAGTGCTCAAAGAAACACAAGGCACAAACAAATGGAAAAATATTCCATGCTCATGGATAGGAAGAATCAACATTGTTAAGATGTCCATCCTATCCAAGGCAATCTACAGATTCAATGCAATACCCATCACATTACCAACATCATTCTTCTCAGACCTGGAAATGACAAAACAGAAATTCACATGGAAGCATAAATGACCACAAATAGCCAAAATAATCCTTATCAAAAGAAACAAAGCAGGAGGTATCACAATTCCAGACTTCAAACTACAATAATCAAAACAGCCTGATATTGGTAGAAGAACAGGCATATAGACCAATGGAACAGGATAGAGATTCCAGAAGCAAAGTCTCAATTTCTCAACCAACTCATCTTTGACAAAGCCTCCAACAACAACGACTGAGGAGAGAAGAACCTATTCAGTAAATGGTGCTGGGAAAACTGGCTAATCACATGCAGAAGATTGAAACAGAACCCCCTATGGTATCACCATACACAAAAATTAATTCTAAATGGATCAAAGACCTAAACATAAAACCTCAAACTATAAGAATCTTAAAAAATGCAGGAGACACCCTTATGGAAATTGGAACTGGCAACTAATTCCTGATTAAAATCCTAAGTGCCCATACCATAAGAAATAAGAGTGGGACCTCATCAAACTGATGAGTTTTTGCAAAGCAAAAGAAACCATGAAGAGAGCAGGGAGGCAGCCCATAGAATGGAAAAAAAAATATCTGCTACCTGTATATCTGACAAAGGCCTAATATCTAGGATCTATAAGGAACTCAAATATGCTGAAAAGAAAAAAACAAACAGCCCCATTAAAAAGAGGGCAAAAGGTATGAATGGACATTTCTCAAAAGAAGATATACGGGCAGCCAACAGACACATGAAAAAGTTCACAGCCTCACTCATCATCTGAGAAATGCAACTCAAAACCACATTGAGCTACTACCTAACGCCAGTAGGAATGACCATCATTAATAAACAAACAACAACAGATGCTGGTGAGGATGTGGAGAAAAAGGAACACTTCTACATTGCTGATGGGAATGCAAACTAGTGCAGCCTCTTTGGAAGACAGTGTGGCGATTTGTGAAAGAACTAGAAATTGACCTTCCATATGACCCAGCAATTCCCCTATTGGGACTCAAATCATTCTACAAAAAAGATACCTGCACACGCATATTTGTTGCAGCTCTATTCACAGTAGGAAAAACATGGAACCAACCATGCTGCCCATCGAAGCTGGACTGGATTTAAAAAAAAAATGTGGTACATATACACAATGGAATATCATGCAGCCATAAAGAAGGAAAAATATATGGACTTTGCAGCAACTTGGATGAATTTAGAGACTATCATACTCAGTGATCTATCACAGAAAAAAAGAACAGAGTACCATATGTTCTTACTCATAAGCAGACCTTGAACAATTATCATAATACTATAAGAAATGGATTGGCAGTAGTAGGAAACTGCCAGGGGAGGTCAGGGTGTGGGATTGGCAGTTGAGAAAAACTGCCAGGGGAGGTCGGGGTATGGGATTGGCAGTTGAGAAAAACTGCCAGGGGAGGGACAGAACCACCTCATCAGCAAGTGTACCTGCATAATCAGCATTTGCATTCCTAACCCTGAACGATATCCCACATCTTTGAAAACAAAACAAAAAAAAGATTAAATCTTTGGCTGGGTGTGGTGGCTCAGCCTATAATTCCAGCACTTTGGGAGGCCAAGGCAAGAGGATTGCCTGAGCCTGGGCATGGAGATCAGCCTGAGCAACTTGGTGAGACTTCTCTCTACAATAAATCACACACACACACAAAAACTAACTGGGCGTGGTAGCGTGCGTCTGTAGTTCCAGCTACTTGGAAGGCTGAAGTGGAAGGGTCACCTAAGCCCAGGTCGAGGCTGTGGTCGCCCTAAGTGTGCCACTGTGCTCTAGCCTGGGTGACAAGAGTGAGACTCCATCTCAAAAAAAAAAAAAAAAAAAGAATAAATCTTCTAAGTTGCAGGTGATATCCATTTGCATCCTGAGCTAGAAAGCAGAGAAAAAATAGTACCTATTTCAAAGCATTTTTGAGAGGACTCCAGGAGGTAACTATGTTTAGTACTTTAAACAGCACTGGGCATTTGCTAGAGTAACAAAAAGTGTTAGCTGCTGATGCTGCTATTGTTGTTAGTTTTAAGGAATAGTTATGTGCAATAAAGTTTTACACAACAAAAAATTCTAGATAAACCTTGGCAATTCGCTTAAAGGAAAAATTGACTTTAAAAACCAAAATGCTTGGTCAGGCTCCTCAGTGGCTCAGCCTGTAATCCCAGTACTTTGGGAGGTCGAGGCGAGTGGACTGCCTGGGCCCGTGGGTTCAAGACTAGCCCGGGCAACTTGGCGAGACCTCTTCTCTACAGTAAATCAGAAAAAAAAAAAAAATTAGCCAGGTGCGGTAGCGCACACCTGTAGTTTTGGCTATTTGGAAGGCTGACACGGAAGGATTGCAGGAGCCCAGCAGGTCAATGCTGGGGTGACCCTGAGCATTCCACTGCACTCCAGCCTGGGCAACAGAGTGAGACTACAACTCAACAACAACAAAAACAACAACAAAAATCCAAAATACAGTAAAAGAGTTCTTTAAAACAGAAAAGAACCATCAGTAGGTGAGCAATGACATCAATGTTATATACTGACTGGGCATTACTAAGGGGCAAGGACTCAACCAAGAAAGACTACAATTTCTGTCTTAAGCTGACACACTAATGAGGGAAACAGGACAAACACTGACACTACCATATGCATACATGAGACTAGATTTCATGCATCTGTGCTATCGACCCTCCTTCTAAGGACCACCAATGATTCCTCAAATGGCTGAGGGTCATTGCTGCTATCTCAAAGCCAACTCCTCTGGGGCCCCTGGTCTGAATTTCTGCAAGCCTCATGGCCTGTGTGTGGTGTCAACTACTGGGTCATTCCTGAACTGTTGTTCTACTTAATTGCTTCTTTAACTGTTCATAGATTTCCTCTTTGCACCTCAAAGGGACGTTAAGAAATAGCAATTAACATTTATGACCAGTATCATTTTAAATGACACAACTTATCTTTTTTCCAGGTGTGAAGCACATCATTTATGGTGTTAATAACCCTTAAGGCCATAGCCATAAGCTAAATAATATATGTGGCCAAGAAGAGACATACCAATACAAGAGCAACCTCTTTATTTGTGGCTCACTGAGTCATTAACCAAGTTGCCACCTATTTACCACAAGATAAACACAGCTAATATCAGTAGAGCAGGGCAGGACCTTGCACAAAAGCAATTTAGGGAAGGAAGAATGAAGACGTTAAAGAACTGACTAGAATTCAGTTAGGCAATAGGTAGTACACTTTCACGAACTGACAATGCTCTACAGATGTCTTGCAAAAAATCCACTGTTTGCTACCAAGGTAACACTGAATGGTAGAAAGAAGGCATGGGCTTTATATTTATAGATGGATTGCCTAGATTTGTGGACTAAATCTATCCCTTTTTAGTTTTATAACTTTAACTTGTTTAACTTTACTAAGCTTTACTTTCTGACCTGTAAAATGAAAAACAAAAAGGATTATGGTGAGGAGTCAGTAAATAATGTACAGACAGGGCTTAGCACAGGGTCTGGCACATAGTATTCAATCATTAGTTATTATCATCTAAAGAATAAAAATGGTGTACAGGTAGCCAGAAAAGCCCAGAAAGGCCCATTTTACCAATAATGTGGTAAAAATAGCAAATATTTACAAAGAAAAGATAATAAAACCAAATACTGGTAATATTAGTTAATGACAGAAAATTAAATTAACATTTTTTTTTACTTTGTGTGAAATAGGAATACTTAAGGAAAAGCAAGCTTAATCATATGATCAAATATAAGATTTCTGTGTTTATTCTGAAGAAAATTTGACAACCTGAAAAAGCTTCAAAGATGGGGTCATTTATTTAACAAATATTTATTGAGTACCTACAAAAAAAAATCTGTTGGGTACCAGAGACTATGAAAAATATTAATAATAAAAGCACGTGTAAAATGCTGTCATGAACACAGAGCACAGGGATAGGAGGGATTCATTCTGCCTTGGGTATGTCAGAGAAGGGAGATCCAGGGCAGCATATCACAAAACAAATGACACTTGTAATGGATTTAGGATTTTACTGGTGAACAGGCAGAAGGCAACTCCAAAGAGAGGAAACAAGAGCAGTCAATGCCTGAAAGTATTTGGCAAACACCTAGAGGCATCTGAGGTATCTTGTAGCTAGTAAAGATGCAATATGGCTAGATACAAGTATATTGGGGAGGGGAGGAGGTTTGCAGAAAGGAGGATGTAAAGGTAGGCCTGAGAAAACCTGTGAGGGCAAAGCAAGAAAAGACATGAAATCAGTACCTCGAAGGGATATCCCTCATGCTCACGCAGACTCATTCATAATAGCCAAGATACAGTAACAATTTAAATATCTATAAAGAAAATGTAGTATATACATATAATGGAATATTATTCAGCCTTAAAAAACAAACTAACAAAAATCCTGCCACTTGGACAACATGAATGAACCTAGAGGAGATTATGCTAAGTAAAATAAGCCAGACACAGAAGGACAAATATTGTATGGTCTCACCTATATGTGGAATCTAAAAAAGTTAAATTCCTAGAAACTGAGATAACAGTGGTTACGGGGGGGGGGGCGGATGGGGAAATGTTGATCAAAAGACACAAATTTTCAGATACCAGATGAACAATTTCTGGGTCTCTAATGTACAGCATGCCTGGTGATAAATGAGTTAATCAATTTGTGACAACCATTACACAATTTATATCAAATCATCACATTGTATACTTTAAATATATACAACCCTTTATTTGTCAATTAAATATTTTAAGTATTTTTTAAAAACCTGTTAGGGAATTTTAGCATCCCTAGTCTTTAACATAAAGGCAACCATATATGGCAAGACTGATCTTTAAGAAGCACTCTCTAGATAAAGAAATGCAAGGAAATAACTGCTTTAAAAGTCAGGATACTGATTATTTTAGAAAGAGGGAAGGCTTCTGGCTGGGATAGAGCACCTAGAAGGGCTTCTAGGGTGGCTGACAAAGATTTATTGCTTGATCTGGATGGTAATTTCAAGTATGTTTGCCTTATAATACTGTATTAAGTTACACATTTGTTTGATTTTTTTGAATCCTTGCCTCATCTTACAATAAAAAAGCTTAAGAAGAAAAAGAAAACACACTTTTGTCACACTGTGTAGGTTGTCTGGGGTAAAGAGGAACCCAAAAGATGAAGAAAGAAGCTATTACCTTAAGATGGAAGATGATGAGGGCTGGGACCAGGAAAAGGACAGAGGGAATGAGAAAGGAGAAATAAATCCATTTGAGAAACATCTTACTTTTTTTTTTTTTTTCTGAGTCATGGTCTCACTGTCACCCAGGTTAAAGTGCTGTAGCAGCCTGGACCTCCTGGACTCAGGCAATCCTGACTCAGTCTCTTGAGTAGGTGGGACTACAGGTATGCACCACCATGCTTTTTTTTTCCTTCTTGTAGAGAAGTCTTGCTATGTTGCCCAGGCTGGTCTCGAACTTCTGGGCACAAGTGATCCTCTGGTCTCAGCCTCCCAAAGCACAGGGATTACAGACAAGAGCCACTGTGCCTGGCTTGAGAAACATCTTGAGAGTTGACTGCCAGAAACTTCTATAGGGCTCCAGCAGTAGAAGATACAGAGAGTGATTTCAGATTTTACCAGGCACAGTCTAAGCCCTCAGCATGCATTATCTGATTGAATCCTCTACAGCAAGCCCATGAGGTAGGTGCCATTATTCATCCCCATATTACAAATGAGGAAATTTACCCAGGCATGGTGGCTCATGCCTATAATCCCAGCACTTTAGGAGGTGGAGATGACAGGATTGCCTGAGTCCAGGGATTCAAGACCAGCCTGGGCAACTTGGCAAGACCTCTTCTCTACAATAAATCAAAAAAATTAGCCAGGTGTGATGGCACGCACTTGTGGTTCCAGCTACTTGGAAGACTGAGGCGGAAGGATCACCTGAGCCCAGCAGGTCAAGGCTGCAATGGCCATGAGTGTGCCACTGCACTCCAGCCTGGACAACAGAGACTCCCACTCAAAACAAAAACAAAAATAAATGAAGAAATTTGCAAGCCATCAAGTGGTAAACCTGGGGAAACAAGACATGAGGGAGACTGTACAGAATAGACTCAGACCTGGGATAAAAGGAGCGCCTGTCTCCTACATGGTTCAATCCAGACCATCAAAGGTAGAACGTTTCATAAATCTCTAAATCTCTAGTTGCTGATGAAGAGTGATTTTTTTTTTCCGGGCCTTATCCTCAGCATGTTTATCTTTTCTGGCAATATGTGACAGTGGTAGGCGGCTGGTAGCAAGGCTAAGATTTAGGATCCTGGCCAACTCTGTTGCTTTCCATCAAAAATATGACTGACATCTGGCAGAGTCAGCAAACGTCAAGATGAATGGTCTTCTACTAATTCATACATTACAAACTGGATTGTCAAAATTGGTCAAATTCCATTACAGAATTACAGTTCAGCTGCACTGAATACTAGATACATATAAGCCATTAGCTGGGACTTTAAAATCTCTTTGCTCTATGGAAATTCCTATTCTGGTAGTAGTTGTTACATGAGATTTGATCTTTATCACACTTTTCCTGGCAGCAGTAAAATTCCATTTCCATCAACTGTTTCCTTTCAGGAAAGAAGTCTCTCAGGAAATACTCAAAACATTGTTCTCAACAAAGTTCTCAAATATGAATCATTTTCAACTGCCAGTAAGACATTTTCCCCCTCAGTGTTTTGCATCATAATATACTTTCTCTAAAATGACAGCTTTTGGGCAAGATATACTTACTTGAAAAAATACATTTATTAACTACAAACTAAATCATTTATTCTTTTCTCTCTATGGTTCTGCTCAAGCAGTTCACTCTGCCTCAATTCTGCTTCTTCTTCCCAGATATGCCCATCCAATTCCTACCAATGAGTTAATTCAACAAATATTTCCTAAATACCTTCTAGATTTTTGGTCATGTAATAAGTGGTAGGGGTACGAATCAAATAAAAAAAATTATCAAGAACTTTCCAGGCAAAGATTAGATTATAATCATTGCAGGTGATGGAATTATCACGGGCATTCTGAAATTTTCCTTCAATGAAAACATTTTTGGAAGAAACATTTATAGCTAGTCCTTTAAGGTAGCAGTTGGAATTAAATGCAAGAGAAAAGGCATTTATGGCCACCAAGGGAAGGCATCTCAAGGGCCTACAACTACAAGGTACACAACTACAAGAAACACAATTTATTAGGACCCCGTCTGCCTTAGAGATTCAGGCTAGTGTTTATGCTGAAGTCACACCTGCTCTCAGCTAATGACTGAAAAACAGTAGGGATACTAAGTCAGGTTGTTCCTGGAAGTTACAGGACTTCACAGGTACCTGACTTTGGACTCCCTAATAGTTTTCCTGAACCTTCCTTAGGCTACACAGTAGTCTAGAAAGCTTCAGCCTAACCAACTCTCCCTTTCCCCTTCACTAGGGGTCAGACTTGCATCAAAGACTGATGGCACTCCCACCCTTCCCAGGCCTCTCACCAGTCTCTGCCCCTAAAACCCTTGCTGGTTTAATCCTATGTATCTGTTTCTCACAGAACCCAGAACAATACTGCATTCTAGACAGAGGGTTCAGCATAAATACCCAGAGGTATGAAAAATCATGACAAGCTATTAGCACCCCAAGAAGTGGTATGTGTCTAGAGCAAGCTGCAGAAGTGTGGGTATGGAAAAAGAAGCTGGGCCAAATCAGAAAAGGCCTGGCAATGTCCTGATTTAAAAAAACAAAACAAAACAAAACAAAACTAGGACTTGGTCCATGAGAAAATATGGAGCCACCAGAAAGTTTTAAGCAAGAAAAGGGCACATGTTTTGTTTAATTGTACTGCTGGCAGAATGAAGGATGGACCAGATGAAGTAAAAATTAGAAGCACCTCGATGTATGCTTCCCCCTTGTTTACTAGCCTATGAGAGCCTAAAGAATGAAATCGTCTTTTTTTTTGTTTCATTTAAATCTCTATCCTCCTATAATCTTGGGCTCCTCTCATGGCCCAATATTTAAAGTCCTCCCAAAGTTTAATGATCAGCTTTGGGGCATTTCTGCTCAGACATTGGAATGCTCTGTCTAGTCAACCTAGAAAGGGATAGTTATACATATAAAGGATGGAAGAAGTTATTTTCAAAGCTTTGTCTCTTGCCAACTAGTTATTTCATGAACTGCTTTGAAGATGGGCATCTAATCACATTTGTTGATCCTAATTGTGGGGACAAAGGTAGTCATTAGACATTTAGTTTTTGAATGTTTACCAAATCAATAAAGTTTGGAGAGCCAGATCAGGCTCAAGGCCCAGAGGTCTTATCCAAAGAGCACTGAACAAAATCAGAATTGAGTTCTGGATATTGACTCAATGTCCAATGGTGATCTTTGAGAAAACATAGGTCTAGCGTATATTTTACTCTTCATAAAGTGGAAATCAAACCTACCCTAAACTGATGTACAAACTAAGATGAAAATTAAATAAGAAGACAATTTCAATGTGATTTGAAAACAGCAAAATAAATGCAGATGAATATATAATTAGGTACAATAGACAAATCAGAGAGATCAAAATCTAAATATCACCCTATCACAAAAACGTCCTGAATTTCTAAACAAATACCATGAATATAACTTATTTGTTACACTCATTGTGACATCAATGTGCTAATATAAGGCCATTATTAACCACAGAGTTCTTATTTACTTAAGAACTTCAGGGCTGGAAAGAAAGCATTCAAAATAAAGACAATTATTATCAATTCTGATTTTCAACAATATCAAGGGATAGTGTGATATTATCCAAAAGTTCTCAAAATACAATTTATTTTTTTTTAATTTCATGTGTGAAGCAGCACTTTTGGTTTGAAGGGTACTTCTATGAAATCAAATAATCATGGGACTCAATTCCCAAAAGTCTATGGATTGGTGGAGCTAGAACCCACAACCTTCTCAAGGTCCTGGACACTGGAAAGCTTGATGCCCTTCCTCAGATACTCAGTCTTTTTTCTCATTCCTCCCTCTCTGAATTAACTAATAAAGCACATAGATGCTCTTGGACCCTACTTGTAAAAACCAAAACAATCTTACTGGAAAAAGCAATCATTATCTCCAGACAGTCCAAAGTGGTTTGTGTCCCTTAGAAAAGAATGTCTCACAAGTCATAAATTGTAAGATCTACATGGGCTAAGGGACTACAGTTAGTTATCAATGGTTGCTTGCCCATGTAAAATAAAAATGTCATCTCCAGTCTTTCACAATGAGATACTCACTTACAAAAAAGTAGGAATGTCAAAGCATTTCATCAGTGCTTTTTTAAATCTTCCAAACTTGCAACAAATTTAGTAAATACACTGGTGTTGTTTTGACTTGGGAAGAAGAGAGATGAAAAGTAGAGGAAACTAATTTTATTTTTATAAAATTAAGTTTTCACTAGACTATTTTGGCCCAAGAACAAAACAACTATAGAAATCGTTCTACATCTCATTTGGCAACTTCCAAAACCAATGATTAATTATTCATTATTTTCAGTTACAAAATACATTTAATGGTAGGAAATCAATAATGATGATAGCAATGAATGCCATTATATTGAGCACATCCTATATGTGAGACATCTTACATATGTTATCTGTATTCCTCAACAACTCATTGTTAATATTGCACATCTCAATTTTTTTAAGTGAGACTCAGGAGACACACATGTGCCACAAATCAGGTAAATGGCAAAACTGAGCTCTGAATCAAGATATCTAAAAGCTCCGATTTTTTTTTTAGAATTGAACCTAAATCTACACATTGCACTATACATAAAAGTCAATTTGAAATGGATCACAGACTGAAATGTAAATCCTAAAGCTATAAAACATTTAAAAAATAAAAGTAAATCTTCATGATTCTAGGTCAGTTGTTTATTAAAATGAATGAACGAATGATAAAATAAAAAAACTGACAAATAGAACTTCATCAAAACATAAACCTTTTGCTTTTTGAAAGGCGCTACGTAAAAAATAAAAAGACAAGCCGGGCTCGGTGGCTCAGCCTGTAATCCCGTGCTTTGGGAGGCTGAGGTGAGTGGATTGACTGAGCCTGTGGGTTCAAGACCCACCTGGGCAACTTGGCGAGACCTCATCTCTACAATAAATCAAAAATTAGCCGGGCGTGATAGCGTGCGCCGTAGTTCCAGCTACTTGGAAGGCTGAGGCGGAAGGATCGCCAGAGTCCAGCAGATCGAGGATGCAGTGGCTGGGAGCGGTCAATGCACTCCAGTCTGGGCGACAGAGTGAGACTCCAACTCAAAAAAAATAAATAAAATAAAATAAAATGAAATAAAATAAAATAAAAAGACAAGCCACACAAACTGGGAAAAATGCAAAACACATATCTGATAAAGGACCAGTAATGAGAACATATAAAGAATCTTCAAAACTGTGTAAAGAAAACCTTTCCCAGTGAAAAAATATTAACAGATACTTGCTAAAAATAATTAATTAGGAATAATGCAATGAGACATCACTATCCACTTACTAGAATAGCCAAAAGTTCAAAAGATAGACAATAACAACATTGGTAAGGATATGGAGCTACTGGAACCTCATATGTTGCTGTTAGGAATCAAAATTGTACAGTCACTTTGAAAAACAACTTGTTATAAAATTAAATACACACTTATCATAATACCCAGCCATCTCACTTCTATGTATTTAACTAAAAAAAAGATATATGTCTACACAAAAACCTGAACACAGATGTTTACAGAAACTTTCTTTACAACCAACAAAAACTAAAAACAATCCAAATTTTCACCAGCTACTTGGTGAATGGATAACATCTATATAGTGGAATTCTACTCAGTAGTAAAAAGCAGCAAAACTGGATAAATGCAGTGGCACAGGCGACACTCATAGACATTTTGCTAAGTAAAATAAGCCATACTCAAAGGCTACATATTTTGGTCCCATTTATATAAAATTCTAAAAACAAAATTATAAGAACAAAAGTCAGATTAATGGCTGGCATTATAGGGAGGTGATTAACTACAAAGAAAGATAAGGGAATTTTTTTAGGTGAGAAAATTATTATTTTATTTCAGTGGTGATATAACCTTATCGAGATAACTTTGACAAAATTCATAGACTTGTACACATCTGGAAAGGGTGAATTTTACTGTATGTAAATGATACTTCAATAATCTTGGGGAAATATTGTGTTCATTTAAAAAACCCTCAGAAATGCCCAACTATTTTAGGCAGAGATCTACAACTAATTAGAATTGAAAATGCCAATTTCTGATTGTAAATTTAAGATCCATGATTAAAGGACAAGACATGGAGAGCAGGCAAAGCTCATGAAAGTTTTGTGTGTGTATGTCTTTCACTGCTAATTGATATAATTGTGTAAAAAGAGGTTGTGGTAAGGTGATAAATGTGTAATTTAGAACCAAAACATCCCATCTGGTATTTATTCAAAACAGGTTGACAAGATAATAAATGGTCATAACTGCCCTTACCAATTGCTTGAATTTGTAGATGACTCATTCAAAGAACTGCCTAATGAGACAGGAACCTATTCAAGTACTAATTTTCACTTTATAAGAATTCTGATTGAGAAGAGCAGGGATGAAACACTCTTATTCTATGCAATTTCTTCCTCTTGATCAGAGTTCTGAAAAGAAGTAGTAGAAGCTTATCTTGGCAGCAGAGACTGCAGGGTGGGAGAAGGTAAAGAGTTTTCTAAAAACCCCTGAAGGGCAGGTTATTCAGCATCAGTTGGAGGCAGGTATCAAACGGTGGATAAGCCATCGTGCATGGTCCTCGGTTTGCAGGGAGCTATGGTCATTTAAGTACCATTCTCAGAGCCCCAAGGAAGAACTAAACTAAAAAACAGACTACAGAAGACTTGTCTTCACTTATACACTCATTTATTCACCCAGTCATTCCACAAACATTTATCGACTGCCCACTCAGGGCTGATTTTGTGTTAAGCTGAAGACAGAGAGATAACCTGGTCTTCAGTAGTTTATAATCTTCTGGTGGACAAGTGTGAGGGGTGTATAAAGTACAGTAGCAGCCAACAGGCCAGAGTACACTGTAGCAGAAGAAGAAAGCTAGAGCTGTGATTTATTTTTCCTTGTACACCATTTTCTATCAGGTTCTCAGTGACCCATAGTTCACTAAGAAGTCAAAAATGGCAGTCATACTAGGGAGCAGGAACAGCATATGCAGTAGAAATACAGATAAGCAGTGTAGCCAGGGAACTGCATGAAGTTCTGGGATACTGAGAGCCTAATGGAAAATAGTGTGTAATGAGACTGGAGAGGTAGGCATGAATCAGGTTCTGAGCTTTGCACATTAGTTATCACTGTTCAAGGTAGACAATACACATTAGATATCACTGTTCAAGGTAGACAACAGGCAGCCTATGAACAAGAGAGGAGCAAATTAAGATTTGGATGTAGAAAGATGATTCCAAGAACAAGTCAGGGATTGGCAATGAAAAAAGGCAGATGGGGAGTTTCTCTCTTTTTGGGGTAGCTGAAAAGCTGGGGGTGAACTAGAAAGTTGGTGTTGACTAGAGCAGCAGGAAGAACCATGAACCACCCTTCAGTCATGAAGAGAAAATTACCCATTCTCCTGCCCACTGCATGTCTCTAGCTAGCCATCATGGTTGTTTATTTCCCTACCCACATTGGACTAGCAGCTCCTTAAGGACTGGAATGGTTGCACGTGAACTCTCTCTCTCTCTGTTTCTGTCTGTCTCTTTCTCTGTCTCTCTCATGTGTACGTGCATGCACACACACATTTATATCTCCAGTGCCTGGCTAAAGGTAGATGTTCAATAACTGTGTAGATCTGAAGGAATGAGTGAATACATAAATGAATGCATTGATGGTTTTGGCCCCCAAAATGCAGTTGAGAGCTAATACAAAATGTAATTGATGGGTTACCTTGGGAGTTGGCAAGTTACTCATCAGATGGAAAGTTGAAGCGTATGCCTCTGAAGGTCTTTTCCAATATGAGTATTTTATCATTCAACACCCCCACCACTACCACTGTGAAAGTAACAAGTGGCTAAAAACGGGATATGTGAGATCTGTGTTAAAGGAAGACAAAAAAAAAAAGAACCAATAAAAAATGTCTAAGTATAAGTTTATAATACCACTAAATAACATGCTAAGTCAGTTAAAAGCTGATAATAGAATTTTTTTAGAAAGGCCCCAGGGAAAGGAAACCACTGACTGCCATAATTAAGCTATTGAAAGCTGGCAGTGCCAGGAGTGGTGGCTCATGCCTGTAATTCCAGCACTTTGGGAGGCAGAGGCAAGAGGACTGCCTGAGCCCAGGGGTTTGAGAGCAGCCTGGGCAACTTGGTAAGACCTCATCTCTACAATAAATCAAAAAATTAGCTAGGCATGGTGGTGCACATCTGTAGTTCCAGTTACTTTGAAAGCTGAGGCAGAAAGATCACCTGAGCCCAGCAGGTAGAGGCTGCAGAGGCCATGAACGTGCCACTGCACTCCAGCCTAGACGACAGAGTGAGACTCCTACTTGAAAGAAAGGAGGGAGAGAGAGAGAGAGAGAGAGAGAGAGAGAGAGAGAGAGAGAGAGAGAGAGAGAGAGAGAGAGAGAGAGAGAGAGAGAGAGAAAGGAAAAAAGAAAGCAGGCAGTGTAGAAGATTAGACTTTGTAGATGCCTTCATATTGGGAGGAGGGAATGTCAGGGGCTTAGAGGTGGGCCCAGAAGCAAGGAGTAGGAAGAAATCCAAGTAAATAAGAGCAGATTATTAGAAAAGACAGTATAGTAATAAGCAAAGGTCCAGACAGGTAAGCAGTGAGCATCAGAATACTCAGCAAGGAGAACGCAGGCAGAATATAACAGGGAAATCAGGTCAAAGGCAATTAGTGGGTGAGTATCAAGAACATCAGGATTGAGCAGCAAAGACCCACCCACAGGTATGGGTCTCGGCAGAGTGCAAGTTCCTAAGAGGCCTAGCTAAAAGAAAGCATGTTCTTATCCTTGGGGGAACTGGGGTACCAACCATTGTACCCATACAAGGACTTCACAGGGAAGAAACAGAAAAAGGCCTAGTTTCTGGTACAAAAATACAAGGCCACTCTTAATCACAAGGAGCTAGGCAAGAGCAGCCTTACAAAAACCTGACAACGCAAAATCAGATTGAGACTAGCAAACCTGCTGAACTGCTGAGCTAGCAGTCTGAGGTTCCCAAAATTCTCTCCAACTCAGGACAGACTGGGACCCAAAGCCTCATTCAGGGCTGACCTGTCCTAGCTCTGTCCATTGGAAGCTGTGCAGAACAAAAACCAGCAGGTCCTCACAGCCCTCCCAACATTAGACAGTATGAGGCAAGACTATGAGTACAAAAGAGCTGCTAAAAAACTACCAATGAAAGAGAAGAGTCTGTCACGTGGCAAGAACCAGGGAAAAGGAATGAATATAGAATTTGCTGTACAGAGATCTCCTCTGTCTACTTTCTTCTCCTCCCATTTCCCTAATCTACAATATACATCTTAAAAACCTCTACAGAGCATAGATATTACCTAGATATCTATTTATTTTCATATTTGTGGCCATATCTGGAAAAAATAATACAAAACTCAGTCATTTGTCAAGACCACGCTCCCAGCTACATATAAAATGTTTTGGGAGAAAAATCAGATTCCTCTTACATTTTTACCTAATGCATCTTATCATGAGCATAACATGCTATTGGGAAGACAGCCAGCATTGCGACTCTTATTTCCCATTCTGAACCACATATTTAGATAGTGTTAAGGGATTTAAACAATGCTCTGGCCTATTCATCCTCTCTGTAGAGATGAAAATCTGAGGATCACTGAGAAACTACAAAAATTCACAAAAAAATTACACAACAAACTAGTGACAGAGCCAGAAAAGAAACCAGATGCCTCTGTTCCTTCCATGTTTGCAGTATCACCAAAACTGGTAGAGATGCTTGACATTAGGACAATACATCTAGTTAAATGCATTCAGTTATAATTTTTAACCTTTCCCAATGAGCTCATACACAGCCCAACAGAAAATCTTCTCTTTCCATTTGCACAGACGATCCTTGACATATGAGAGTAGAAATCCACTAGAGCTTACACAATTTAGATTGTCTAACTCCAAAACAAGAGAAGGCCACATTTTGCTGCTGTGGAAAATTAATGAAATTAATCCTAGAGGCTCATATGCTGTGAGACACATTCATTCCTTGATATCGAAACTCTCTAACAAATTTCAACACAAGATATGCTGGTACTTCCTGATCATCATCTGTTACCGTGACTAGTTTTTGAAGGAATGTAAATAATAAGGCAGGTGCTTGATCCCTAACATCTACACAATCCTTTGTATCTTTACTAAAGCTGGAAGGATAAAAAAGGTTTCATTTAAAGAAATACTTTTCGGCTAGGTGCAATGGCTCATGTCTGTAACCTCAGCACTTTGGGAAGCTGGAGCAGGAGGATTTCTTAAGCCCAGAAGTTCAAGACAAGCCTGAGCAACATAGTGACACACTGTCTCAACAAAATTTTAAAAATTTAACTGGAAGTGGTGGCACACTTCTATAGTCCCAGCTACTCAGGAGGCTGAGGCAGAAAATCGCCTGAACCCAGGAGGGGGAGGCTGCAGTGAGCCATAATTGTGCCACTGCCCTCCAGCCTGCATGATAGAGTGAAACTCCCAAATTTAAAAATAAGAGAGAGAAGCACTTTTCACTGCAACCACTGAATATAAAATAGGTAAAGAAGACAAATATCACATGTTCTCACTCACAGATAGATTGGTTGTTACCAGAGACTGGGAAGAGGGGAGGGTGGCAATAAAGACAGGTTGAGTAATGAGCACAAACACACAGTATGAAAGAAGAAATAAGACCTAATGTTTGACAGATAAGTAGGGTGGCTATACTTAACAATAGCCTATTGTATATTTCAAAATAGCTAGAAGAATTTTAATGTTTCCAGCACAAAGAAAAGATAAATAAATGTTTAGGGTGATGGCTATCCAAGTTACCCCGATTTGATTACACATTTTGTATATAAAAAATCACACGTACCCCCAAAATATGTAATTTATTACATATCAATAAAAAGTGAGTAGAAGATGAGAAAGTTTAATAACTGGTAAATCATAAATAATTGAGTTGGTCTAACATTTGAAGAATGTGACTTTAATTATTCAATACTATTCATCTGTAATCAAACAGAATTGTGTTGAAAATCCCAGTATATTTAAAAGAACTAAACAAATACACATTGTTTAGAAACTTGACCTTGACCAACATTTTGTTATCTATATAAATATAGTCTAATGCTTAAATATGGTTTAATTTGCCAGGCGCAGTGGCTCATGCCTGTAATCCCAGTATTTTAGGAGGCCAAGGCAAGAGGATTGCCTGAGCCCAGGATTTGAGACCAGCCCTGGCAAATTGGCAAGACCTTGTCTCTACAATAAATAAAAAAAAAAAATCAGCTGGGTGTGGTGGCAGATGCCTGTGGTTCCAGCTACTTGGAAGGTTGAGGCGGAAGGATCGCCCTAGCCCCTCAGGCTGAGACTGTGGTGGCCATGAGCGTGCCACTGCACTCAGCCTAGGCAACAGTGAGACTCCGACTCAAAAAATAAATAATAAACAAACAAATAAATAAATAATAAAAAATATGATTCAATTCTCCAATCAGTAAGAGTGGGCCTGGCTGGGTGCAGTGCTCACACCTTTAATCCCAGCACTTTGGGAGACTGAGGCGGGAAGATTGCTTGAGCCCAGGAGTTTGACACCAGCCTAGGCAACATAGTGAGACTTTGTCTCTGAAAAAAATAAATAAGCTGAGCATGA
The DNA here is from genome assembly GCA_027257055.1 of Cephalopachus bancanus. NCBI lineage: Eukaryota > Metazoa > Chordata > Mammalia > Primates > Tarsiidae > Cephalopachus > Cephalopachus bancanus. The sequence goes on along the minus strand of JAPVLO010001138.1, from coordinate 17,779 downwards.
TGGCATGCACCTATACTCCCAGCTACTTGTGAGGCTGAAGCAAAAGGACTGCCTAAGCTCAGGAGGTCGAGGCTGTGGGAAGCTGTGATCATGCCACTGCACTCCAACCTGAGCAAGAGTGAGACCCCGAATCAAAAAAATAAAATAAAATGGAATGGACCTTGAAGGAACAATCTAAAATTTACCTAAAACCACATTTTCATAAACTCACAATAAATTATGTTGAATGAATAAATGAAATGAACCATCTTCTTCCCCAGAATAACCAAGACAGAAAAACCACTATTTTAGAAGAGTAACTTAACAGTGAAGAAGCCTAACAAACACTACTTCAGACAGGTGATCAAGTTAATATCATTAGTGATAAGTCTTGTTGATAATATGCACCATGGATATGATGTGTTTAGAATGAATGGCTCTTCACCTCTGATCTTCCTCTCAAAAATTCACAACTCACATCTAATGATGAGAAAAACTTCAGACAAATACCACTTGAGGGACATTCTACAAAACGCTTGGCCAGTATTCTTCAAAACTGTCAAAATCACCAACACCAAGGAAAGTCTTAGAAACTGTCACAACCAAGGAAATATAACGAAATACGATGTGGTGTCCTACATGGGATCCTGAAAAAGCAAAAGGCCACTGGGAAAAAAAAAAACTAAGAAAATCTGAAAAGCATGCAAACTTTAGTTAAAAATACATCAAAATTGGTTCATTAACTGTGACAAACACAGCATTCTAACATAAGATGATAATAATGAGGGAAACTGAGTATGGGGCATACATGGGAACTCTCTGTAGAATTTTCCTAAATTTCCTATAAATCTAAATTTATAAATTATTTTATAAATAAATTAATTATAAATTTGTTATTATTATTTATTAATTATAAATTTATAAATACTTTTATTTATAAATTTATTTTAAGACAAATTTATAAATAAAAGTTAAAAACAAATTTTTAAAATGAGTACTAGATTTTTCCATATGGTTAACAGATATAATATATAAAAGATGTGTGTGTGTGTAAAGTGACACTGAGAAAATAAGAATGCAAACCTAAATGTCCTTTAGCTCCCTTTCTGGCATGTCTCTCAAATTCAGGAGATGCCTTTAGACCTCATTAGCCAAAACTTAGATGAATAAATTTGTGCAGAAAAAAAAAATCTCGATTTTTGTCTATTTGCCTTTTATGGTAGATGTACGAGGGGGACCCCCAAAAAACCAGAAATGTATTTATAAAAAATTGTGTGTTCCTTTTTTTTTTTTTTTTTTTTTGAGTGGGAGTCTCACTCTGTCACCTGGAGTACAGTGGCAGGCTCATGGCCACCACAACCTTTATCTGCTGGGCTCAGGCAATCCTTCCGCCTCAGCCTTCCAGGTAGCTGGAACCACAGGCTCACACCACCATGCCCAGATAATTTTTTGATTTATTGTAGAGATGAGGTCTCACCAAGTTGCTCAGTCTGGTCTCGAACCCCGGGCTCAGGCAATCCTCTCACCTCAGTCTCCCAAAGTGCTGGGATTATAGGCGTGAGCCACCGTGCACGGTCGTGTATTTATTTTTACACATTTAAACCTCAGTCACCTTCAATGTACTCTCCATTTGATGCAATACACCCACTGAAACACTTTTTGCAGATTCTTTGCCGAGCTCAAAACAGTTTCTGAACTTGTCAATTTTGATGCCTTTTACTGCCATTTTTTGTTCCACCTCTTTCACACTGACAAAAACGTTCCCTTTGAGTTTTTTTTTTTTTTTTTATCCAGGAAACAAAAAAAGTTGCTCAGGGCAAGTGTAGGGCATGGGGGTCATGCTGTTTTTGGTCAAACTGCTGAACACTCAGCACAGTGTGGGCAGGTGTGCTCGTAAATCACCCATCATGAAATGAGCAAATGCTTTGAATCTCAAAAAAACAAAAACAAAAACAAAAAACTAAATTCACCGAAGCCGAATGCAGCTTCTCACAACAAGGCTAACTGGTACACTGACACCAATGGGTGCCAAAACATTTATCTGGCAAGGGAAGCCTGTACAAGGGGCTCACCCTCCCAAAAATAATTCCAGTTTTTTGGGGTACCCCTTATTTATTTAGTTAGTTGAAATACATCTAAACATAGTGAGGTATGTTGTTCACTAGTTTCTCTACTGGTGAGCCCAACTAGAATCCAAAACTACTAATAATATTCTAAAGGTTAATTACAGTGAAAAATGAATTGTTTACTGTCTGTCACTTTCTTGCTGGAACAGTCTGAGCAGTGTTTTAAGTGCACGTCAGAAGCCAGGGACATGAATTAGGGCTGGGTTAAGTAGGGAGTAAGTGAGACTGTTAGAGACAATGTTCCATAATGCAGACCCTGACCATCAATCAGTCTTTGAGCAAGAACTGTCACTTGCTTTAATTCCTTCTTCCTCATCCTTTGCTCCCTTTGAATCTGACAATTTCTAAGAATGAACTTCCTTTACGATACATGCTGTATATTATTTGGTTTGAAGCAGCTTTGAGTTTATATGAAGTAGAGCAATGTTCTTTTACAAATCTCTGTTAGTTCTTAAGATATCAGAGCCTGCAAAAAACATATGTAGAGCTGTTATTATCCCTTCAGATCAATAACTCAGTCACTGCTATGAGATATAAAGAAAGGAATTAGGAAGACAAGCAAATCTTTAGGGCTGTATCTGTTCTGGCAAAAGAAGCACAATAGAGAAGCATGAAGATATTAAAAACGGTTTTAGCAAGTGAGTTCTTGACAAGCAAAAAAAAAACCTGGGCCATTCTATCTACCCAAATGTTTTTATAAGGATTTAAGCTACCAGGTAATCAAATTCCAGGAGCTACAGACAAATAGAAAAGGCTTGGAGGTCAGGCAATGAGTAGATATGTAGATGAGTAGATATAGGCAACAGCTGCACATGAGCATTTGCAAAAATAGTTAGGTTCCTGCTAAGTGCCACACACACACAAATACAGTATTCACTAACATATTCACTTTAATGTCACATACCTTTATAAGCTGAATACACTTAAAAATTTAAGTAAACATTGAAAAGATGTCAACCACATACACCTGTCTGCTAATTAAGGTTTGTTTTTTTTTTAATAAAAAGATAACAAAAAACAATGAACAAGGGCTCACTCTGCAAGAAATGTATTATTTGGAATCTCCTATTACATAAAAATATCTTGGACTACTCTTAGCTACTTGTTTCCATAGAGCACAAAATAAAAAGAGGAAAAACAGTAAGTCAATAGAGGAGGAACCTCCCACACACTACTTTATATAGGTGATTTAGGGCAATACCAACCAGGCAAAGTCATGTTCATAACATGGACCCTTTATATGATGTGAAAATGGCACTTCAACTCTCTGGTCTTCCTCCCAAACCTCAGTAACAGCAGTCTAATCATGAGGGGAAAAAAATCAGATGAATCCCAAATGAGGAACAGTTTACAAAATATCTAACCAGTATGTCCCCAAAGCTGTCAACGTCATCAAAATGAAGCAAAGTCTGAGAAACTTCATAGCCAAGAAGAGCCTAAGAAGACATGACATATGGTATCTTGGATGGAACTCTGGAAAAGGAAAATGACATAAAAGAAAAACTGAGAAAAATCTAAATAAAGCATAAATTTTATTTAAGAATAAATAAATAAAGTTTATTAGATTAAAGTTTTTATTGTAGAGATGAGGGCTCGCCAAGTTGCCCAGGCTGATCTTGAACCCGTGGACTCAGGCAATCCTCTCACCTTTGCCTCCCAAACTGCTAGGATTATAGGCGTGGGCCAGTGCACCCAGTCAATGTATCAATATTAACTCATTACTAATGCAAGATGCTAATAGTAGGGGAAATGGTTGTAGAGTATATGAAAACTAAACTACATTTGTAACTTTTATGTAAATCTAAAACTATTCGAAAATAAAGTTTTTAAAAATATTTAAAATCTTTTCTTAGTTATTTCAAAAAAGAAAATTCCCCAATCAAAACTGCATTTCTAACCAAGTACTGCATCAGAAAGAGAATCAACCAGTCCTAGACACCTGCTGTGCAAGAAGGAAACCTGAAATTAATTTCCTGTGGGTAGGGCCAGGTGTAGTAGCTCATTCCTGTAGTCCCAATACGTTGGGAAGTCGAGGTGGAAGGTACTACTTGAGGCCAGGAGCTCAAGGCCAGCCAGAGTAACATAGTGAGACCTCTCCCACCACCATCTTTACAAAAAAAATCTAACAATAGAGGGGCATGGTGGCATGTGTCTGTAGAACTAGCTACTAGGGAGGCTGAGGAAGGAGGAACACTTGAGCCCAGGAGATTGAGGCTGCACTGAGCCAAGAATGTGCCACTGCACTCCAGCCTGGCTAACACAGAGAGAGAGAAAGACTCTGTCTCTTTAAAAAAAAAAAAAGGAAGGAAAGAAGGAAGGAAGGAAGGAAGGAAGGAAGGAAGGAAGGAAGGAAGGAAGGAAGGAAGGAAAGAAAAAAGTATATGGTTTACCTAACAGTCACCAGGTGGAGATGGCTTTGTCAAAACAGTCTCTTTGAGTCAAGCATGAAGCAAATTAAGAGTCAGTAGCAAAATCGGGGGATGAGGGACCTGTTTAACAATTCAATCTATCAGCAGTAACAACTTGAAGGTATAGCACAGTCCTAAAGACCAAACATAGCCAAGAACGTGTACATTCAAACCTTGCTAATGCTTTAAATGCTTTAGATATAAAACCAGAAACTACAACAATCTAAGCTTTAGCAAATAAAAAAAATCATTCTGTCCTTATACTATATATATATATATATATATATATTTTAATTTAAAAACAAACCCTTCAACAGTTAATTAAAGAATCATAGGTATTTTTAATTTTACAATCATTTCCTGGATTTATGTGGCACTAGATAAAATTTGGAATTCAGAGGAAGCGGGGGTTGAAAAATACTTAAGTTATTTTTAAAGTTCAAGTTTGAGCTCACTGACCAAGTAGAATTTGTTTGCATTTCAGCTGATATCTGAAGACATCAACTGGAGGAGAGAGAGCTAAAGGTAGTTCATTACCCACTGCTGGTCAAAAACAATTCACTTAATTGTGTAAATAGGTATAAATTGAACTTTATATTTTACTTAGCCAATGTTATAAACTGAATGTGTCCCCTCAAAATTCATATGCTGAAATCCTAATCCCCTATATATTAAGAAACAGGATCTTTGGGAGGGGATTTGGTCATGAGAATGGAACCTCAAGGAGTTAGTGCCTTTATGAGAAGAGGCCAGAGAGTTCGCTATCCCTCTCTCTGCCATGTGACGAGATGGCATCTGCAAACCAGGAAAAGTGCCCTTACCAGACACTGTATCTGCCAGAGCCTTCATCTTGAACTTCCTAGCCCTAGTCTGTGGTATTCTGTTATAGCAGACTAAACTAGGAGTAAATCTTCAGTCAATGCTTTTACAGAACACTGGTTCTCAAACTTTATTATGCATCAGCATCACCCGGAGGGCTTGTTAGACAGATTGCTGGGCCTGGCCCACAGTTTCTGAGGCAGTATGTCTGAATCAGGGGCCCAAGAATTGCATCTCTCACAGTTCCCAGATGATGACAATATTTCCTTTCTTGTCTTTTGTAAACATTCCAACAACAATAGGAAATCTAAGATCAAATGTAAGGTCCTAAACAAAATTTAAAACCAAACTTACATAATCTATGAATGTTTTGCAACAAATATTTTTTGAGAATTTACTCCAGTGCCCAGAACTAGACTAGACATTGGTCATCAGTAGAATAGTGAATAAATAAAAACACACATGCCCTTTTAGATCTTGTTCTAGAGGGAGAAACGGCTAATAACTAGTTTCATGATTTATTACTAATTACAATAGCAGGAAGAGCTACATAAAAGAAGTACAAGGTGCTATGAGACCCTGTAAAACTGGATGGTCTGACCTCAGCTGGAGGTCAGGAAAGACTTCCTTAAGGAAGAGGTGCTTGAGTCTAGTTCTGAAAGAGGAGTAGAAATGGGGTCTTCAGGAGAGCATTCCATACAGTGAAAGAAGCGCAGTGGGAAAAGCATGCACAGTGAGAGCAGCATGCATTAGGAGGGTAGAGCTCTGAGGAAAGGCCAGTGTGACTACAGTGAAGAAGGTCAGTGATACTGTTGCACACATGGGCCTGGCAGGCAGAGTAAGGAGTTAGAGTTGTACTCTAAGTGTGAAGAGAGCTACTAGGGATTTTTAGCATGAAACTGACAATGTATGTTATAAAAAGAATCAGGCTAGCTGCTTTGCAGAGATAGAATAAGAGTTATAAAAGTGGATCCAAAAAATATTCAGGAGTCCACAATGTTTTGAATTTGAAATAGGGTAAGATGGAGTGAGGGAAAGGAGAAAAGATTCAAGGCTAACTTCCATGCTTTTATATAAAATGCTGTGAAACGATCAGCAGTGCTTTTCCAGTCTGACTCAAATTTTTCCCTATAACATAGCATGAGAGAAAAAAATGGATTTTGCCTGTGCCTACAGAAAGACTGAGCTTACAAAAACACTTTTTGTATTTTCAACTGTAGGATGGCCCACCAAATGCATCCCTTTACCAAGGTCAAAAAATGCCCTTTGAGTGTATTATATACCAAGATCATAGTTAACCTTATTGTCTTTTTTCACAATTGTGGAAGCAGGCTGACAGGGTTACTCATCTCATTCCATAGTCTCTGAACTATTGGAGCATCTTATTTGTACCTTCTCATAGCATTTGTCACTTTCTGTCTTGTATTTTCATTTCATATCTAAGTATTTTATCTCAATATTTAAATGTTAAGTTCCATAATGAAACAGTTACTACAAAACTAAGAAATCCCAAGGACAACCTACGTACCCTAACCTAGAAATGCTGAAGGTAGAAAGGGAATTGGAGAAAAAATAGGTAGAAACTTTTGTCCCACTAAACAAATGAGTTGTTCTTAAATTTAAAAAAAAAAGTGATGCAGAAAGAATTTAAAAAGTGCTTATGTATGTTATGTTAAAATACATTTAAAGACCGGGCTCGGTGGCTCAGCCTGTAATCCCAGTACTTTGGGAGGCCGAGGCGAGTGGACTGCCTGAGCCCACGGGTTTAAGACCAGCCTGGGCATCTTGGCGAGACCTCATCTCTACAATAAAAAAAAATTAGCGAGGCATGGTAGTGTGCGCCTGTAAGTCCAGCTACTTGGAAGGCTGAGGTGGAAGGATCGCCAGAGTCCAGCAGGTCGATGCTGGGGTGGTCATGAGCGTGCCACTGCATTCCAGCCTGGGCAATGGAGTGAGACTCAAACTCAAACTCAAAAAACAAAACATTTAAAGCAGCACTCAAATATAATTAAATAAAATAGTAAAGGGTTGGAAAATATTGTCTGCTGTAATTGGAAGGGCTACTAAGCAATATTTAAATAATCAAGGGAAGAGATGAAAATACCTTCACTCTTTTATGTCACAAAATCCTTAAAACTTCATTGACAAGGGCTTAGTGAAATTAACTAGAGTTCTGCAGCAGGCTCAGATCACAAATAATTTCTAACCTTAAAAAATATCTACCTCCCCCCAGAATACCCCTATAATCCAAGTTGTGCAATATTCTGAACTGTGTTATAGAGGGATCGTAAGTCCCTCCCTTCTTTGGGAGCTAAGCTTATCACCTACAAAAAGCCAAGATAAAATCTCTCATTCCAAAATCTCTCACACAGATGGCTCAGTCCAGGCCCTAGCATTATAGATCATTAATTTAGCATTCATTGTTTAAGGCTTTCTTGTATTGCTTGCGGTAAGTGAAACCGTGCCATAATGGTGCCTTTCCACTAACTAAACACTTTACAATGAGGTCTGATTCAGGCATGTTAAAATCAAATCTGTGTTCTAGTAGGTTTCATAACAACCCAGAATAGTATTTCTCCCTCACAAGACTTCATTTGAGGATTTACTCAAATGACACCATCTCAGTAAAGCCTTCTTTTGTCACCCTGTGAAAAACTGCAACACCCACCCTGACACTTCCTATCTTCCCTGTTTTATTTTCCCTTTCTCACATATCATTAGCAAACAATATATTATTTATCTTGTTTATTGTCTGCCTCCCTCCCTACTGGTTGTCCTCCCAAATCTGTTCTTCCTTTCTTTCTGGGCACCTGACTCTCCAACCAGAAAATACACTTCCCTATCTTCCTTGTGGCTAGGGAGGGCCACATGACTAAGATTTCTCCAATGGCATGTGTGCAACAGTAACATGTGAACGTTCCTGGTCATCTTCCTAAAGAAGCTTGTCTTAGACTCCCTTTCCTTCTTGCTGGCTAGAACTTGAAAACCAAATGCCGAGGAAGGCAAGACTGACCTGCTTATCCTGGAACCCTGGATGGGCTCATAAAATAGAGGCTGCCTATATGCACTGGGCTGTTACACGCCAGAGAACCAAACATCTATGTTTGTCTGGCCACTGTATTTTGGAGTTTTGTTACATTACTTTACCCTGTATCCTAACAACACCTTCCCATATTAGAATGCAAGGTCCATGAGAACATAGAGTTCTGTCTTTTTTCATTACCAGTGCATTCCTAGCAAGTAAAATAATGCCTGGCACATAGTAGGGTACTCAATATATGTGTGTGAGTTGATTAAATCGATGACTTCTTTATCATCACCCTCCGCATCTACAAATCATCTTCATGGTTACAAGAAGTTCAGATTACAATATTCAAATTGCTCCCAAGACAGTTCTCCAGAAGTTCCTATATCCCATTCACTGCCATCTTCCCCCTTCTCCACTGAGCATGCCCTTCTGCCCCACTAGTCTCTTTTAAGTTTCTTCAATGTACCCGACTGTTGCCCAACTCAGTCTTTGAACAAGCTGGTTCTCAACCCTGTTTGAAGAACTAGTCCTTATTCCTTCAGTTACCTGTTTGAATGTCATCTCCTAAGACAAAACTTCCTGCAACCCCATCAAAAATAAATCACGTTTCTATTGTTATATCTGTATCTTATCCACTTTATTTTCAATGCTTATGAAAATGATTAATCATAGTATTTGTTGGATTTCTTATCATAAACAAGGACACAAGGCCATGAACCTCTTTTGTGTTTATTCGCCATTTGGTCTCCATTGCCTAGCATATAGTGCCCGACTGGGTATAAAAAGTCAATCAAGGGGTAAAGAAATGAGGTAAAGACATTCACTAAAGATATTGAATGTGTTTAAGTAGGTTGGGGTAACACAAGTTAAAGCATACATAGTTCTTTATAATACAGTATTAAATTTGGCAGTAGCAAGACACTGCGGGGGGTGGGGGCACACAACATCAATAAGGGTACCTGATCTCAAACTAGGCTAACTGGGAACCAAAGGGAGGCCCAAACATCATCTGTATGATGACCACTTATGTACCTAATCCTGAATTGTATCTTCAACTTTACAATTAAAAACAAAAAAACAAATGTCCTTAACCACCAGTCTGGTAATAATAGAAGGGTTTTTTTGTTTGTTTTGTTTTTAATAAGACAGGGTTTCACTCTGTCACCCAGTCTGGAATGATGCAGTGGCATGATCACAGCTCACAGCAGCCCTGAACTCCTGAGCTCAAGCAATCCTGCTGCCTTAGCCTCCTGAATAGCTGGAACTACAGGTGCGTACCACCATACCCAGCTATTTTTTCTACGTTTTGTAGTGTCAGTGGTCTCACTTTTTGGACCAAGCTGCTCTCAAACACCTGGTTTCAAGTGATCCTCCCATCTCATCCTCCCAAAGTGCTGGGATTACAAGCATAAGCCACCGTATCCAGCCAATAATGTAAGTTTTAATTGATGAAAATATAAACCAATGTACAACTTGACATGCTTTTAACTGCTTTCTTAGAAGGATTATAAATCCTCTTTTCCACTACTAGTTTGTAGTTGCTAATAAGCAGGTAGAATTGTAATGACTCCCATTTGTATGGTGGATGAAGAGCAGCCTTTACCAGGATGATTCAAAATAAATGAGTATCACACTTTGGGACAATGCCAACTGGTCTCCCAATACCTCAGACCCAGGACTAAAGTTCCTGTGCTTTCTCAGCCAAAGTTTCAGATCATCAATTTGCTTCTGGATTATAGGACCTGAGATGATCCTCTAGAACTGTGAGGGAACAAGCCAAACTAGGCACTCTAGAACAGTCTGGGGGTACTTAGTGACAGACTTCAAATCACACTTTTTAAATAATGTTGTTTCCTTCTATATCTGGTCTGTGGTTGTAGATACACAAACCAACACATAGGATAAAATTGCATAGTACTAAACACACACAAGCGTACATACATACAAGTACAAAACCAAGAAAATGGGAATAAGATTGGTGGATGCCATTAATGTCAATATCTCGGCTATGACATTATATGACAGTTTTGTAAGATGTTACCTTTGGGAGAAACTGGGTAAAGAGTACACAGGATCATTGTGTATTTTTTCTTAAAATTGCTTGTGTATCTATAATTACCTTAATAAAATTTTACCAAAAAAAATTGCTAGCTGGGCGCATTGGCTCACACCTGTAATCCCAACACTTTGGGAGGCGGAATGGGAGGATTGCTTGAGACCAGGAGTTCGAGACCAGACTAGGCAACAGAGGGAGACCTCATCACTACAAAAAAAGCAAAAGAAAATAGGCAGGTGTGGTGGCAAACACCTGTAGTCCTAGTTACTCAGAAAGCTGAGGCAGAAGGATTGCCTGAACCCGGAAGGTGAGCCATGATCCGTGCCCAGCCTGGGCAAAAGAATGAGACCTCAACTAAAAAAAAAAAAAAATTCTGCTTCAACATAGAAAATAGGATCCTGCAGAATTTACCTGGTCACTTTTCTGAAGAAAATAGCTGGGGAAATGAGAGAAAGAGAAGTAATATAGGAGTAAATACTTAACTTTATAGAGGGAAAGATTACTAAAAGAATACTGCATATTCTGAAAACATACATATTAGAAATCTACTTCAGCCGGGCTCGGTGGCTCAGCCTGTAATCCCGCGCCTTTTGGGGAGGCTGAGGTGAGTGGATTCCCTGACCCCGGGGGTTTGAGACCCGCCGGGGCAGGCGAGACCTCATCTCTACAAAAAAAAAAAAAAAAAAAAAAAAATTAGCCGGCGTGGTAGCCTGCGCCTGTAGTTCCAGCTTTGGAAAGGCTGAGGCGGAAGGATCGCCAGAGCCAGCAGGACGAGGCTGCGGTGGCCGGAAGCGGCCACTGCACTCCAGTCTGGGCTACAGTGAGACTCCAATTAAAAAAAAAAAAAAAAAAAAAAAAGAAATCTACTTCAGATCACAATGTCAAAGAGCAAAATGTTGTTATGGAAAACCTAGTTCAACCCCTGCATTTTAAAGACCTGAAAAGCTGGGCTCGGTGGCTCAGCCTGTAATCCCGCGCCTTTGGGAGGCTGAGGTGAGTGGATTGCCTGAGCCCGCGGGTTCGAGACCCGCCTGGGCAGTGAGACCTCATCTCTACAAGAAATCTAAAAATCAGCAGGGTGTGGTAGCGCATGCCTGTAATTCCGGCTACTCGGAAGGCTGAGGGGGAAGGGATCGCTGGAGCCACAGGTCGAGGCTGCGGGGGCCCGGGGAGCAGCCACTGCACTCCAGTCTGGGCGACTGAGTGAGACTCCAACTAAAAAAAAAAAAAAAATTAAAAGACCTGAAAAATAGTCTCAAAACATAGTTTGGCAAACTTTAAAAGTTTCAAGCTGGATGCAGTGGCTTGTGTCTGTAATCTCAGCACGCTGGGAGGCTGAGGCATAAAGATTGCTTGAGCCCAGAAATTTGAGACCAGCCTAGGCAACATTATGAGACCTCAACTCTACAAGGAAAAAAAAAAACCCAAAATTAGCCAGCCATGGTAGCACACACCGGTAGTACCAGCTACTCAGGAGGCAGAGGCATAAGGATTGTCTGAGCCCCGAAGGTTGGGGCTGAGGTAAGCCATGGTTGTGCCACTGCTCTCCAGCCTGGGTGACAGAATGAGATTCTGACTGAAAAATTAATTAATTAATTAAACTTCTAGGAAAAATAAATAGAAACTAGCTTTCCTACTTTGACATAGGGAAGGATTGCTTAAACAAGATACATAAAGCACTACCCACAAAGAAGGAGACTGAAAATTTTAACTGATTTAATGTAAATTAAGAACTTGTTTATCAAAAGACACCAACAAGAAAAAAACAGTAAAGGGAAAAGTCACAAACTGAGAGAAGATATTCACAACATATATAGCCAACAAAGCATTAGTTTCCTGAATATGAAAAGGACTTTTATAAATAGGTATGAGAAGATAAATAATCCAACAGAAAACAGTCAAATGAAATGAACAAATACTTCAAACAGGAAACATAAATGGCCCATAAACATATGCAAAGTTGCTTCACTTCACTAGTAATCAGAGAAATGCAAATGAATACAAGAGTGAAATAAAATTTCACACAATACACTAGCGAAAAGTAAGAAGTCAAATATTAGCAAGCATTGAGAAAATATAAAGCAATGGAAACTCATACATTGCTAGTGGGAATGCATACTGGTACAATCAATTTGGAGAACAATTTCACCTCTTCTTGTAAAGTTGCACATTTCAAGACCGATCATTATGTGTGTGAGAGACTAGCATGCTCTCACGTGCGCATGCTCGTTTTCTCTCTCTCTCTCTCTCTCTCTCTCTCTCTATATATATATATATATATATATATAGATATATATGTATGAGTGTGTGTATGCATATCCTACACACACACAACGGGGGAAAACCCCTTTTATATACATACACCAAAAGATACATATTGTTCATAACAGCACTGATCATAACAGGAAATAAGAAAACCTGTAAACAACCTAAAGGCCCACTGGCAGAAGAATGGAAACATTCTATTATATTCCAAGTGAAATATTATTCAGCAGTGACAATAAATGGATTATAACTACATAAAACCTTATAAAGGATTGTTAGCAATATAGAGTTAAGTAAAGAGTATGGTAATCCATTTCTATAAAACGCAAAATAAGAAAACGAAATACTATATTATCTAGTTTGCATACATATGTGTTAAAACTATAATTTAAAATAATGGAATGATTATAATAAAAATAAATCTAATGTTTACAGGGTAGGATAGTAGGGGAGGCAGGAGGATGAGATAGGGAAATAGCAAGCACATGGATATCTAGAATTGTATTGCTAGTGTTCTAATTCTCAAGTTGAGTATTGGTTGTACAGGGGTTTATTACTATGCATATGTTTTACACCTGTTCCATATACTCTGTATATTACATTTTAAAATGATGATTTCTTTCAAAAGGAAGCGAGTTTTCCAAGGCTATGTGGCTGATTAGTCAGGCACCATAACAAAGAAGTTTCGAGTCTCATGCCTTAAATATTTTTCCACAATGCTAGGTACATATTGGAAACTAAGTAGATACTTCTTAATGCAACATGAATTTCATGACTACTTAAAATAATTCCAAACATGGGTTCTATAAATTCATTAATAAGTCCTCTGATTTGATTACATTTGATTTTATTTTGATTATATTGCCTTCATTCATATCTTTAATAAGTAATATGTCTGACTTTTTACAAGAATATTTTAAATGCACTGCCTTACATTTTAAAACAGGAATATATGTTCTGCTGATATTTCTCACCAATGTCTAGGGTCTAACCTAAGCTACCAAATTATTATCACTTCTAAAAATAGATTTTATTTACAGATTCCATTTTCTGAAACTGCTCCCCTGCTATGGCTATCATTCTTTGGTTGAATAATTGGCTATAACAAACATGGCACCCAATTTGGCCCTACCAAATAACTATTGACTCTCAAGTATTTACACATGAATTGTCTACTTACTGCTCCCTGCTGTGTCCTAGCAGCTGCCACTCAGCCAATCCAAGGGCTGTCTCACTCTATCCACCAATCTGCAACTAATTGTGTTCATGAGTAGAAATAAGTTGAGAATGTCTTTGGAAAATAATAGCAGGTGACCACTGGCAAAGACAGTGGTGGTGTTCTCCAGTAAGCTTGCCCATAACAGTCTCCCATCAACAAAAATCCTCTCTTCCATTAGAACTGTAAGCTAAGAGGTTAATATAATCATGGTTGGATTTAAACCAGTTCTAAAGTGTACAACTAACAAAGATACAGGTCTACATTTGATCCTCAATCATTCAGGTCAGTGTAAAACTAAAAAGCACAACAACTGGGCTGGGCGTGGTGGCTCACGCCTATAATCTCAGCACTTTGGGAAGCTGAGGTGAGAGGACTGCCTGAGCCCACTGGTTCGAGACCAGCCTGGGCAACTTGGCGAGACCTCATCTCTACAATAAATCAAAAAATTAGCTGGGCGTGGTGGTGCGTGCCTGTAGTTCCAACTACTTGGAAGGCTGAGGTAGAAGGATTGCCTGAGCCCAGTAGGTTGAGGCTGCAGTGACCGGTAGCATGCCACTGCCCTCTAGCCTGGGTGACAGTGAGACTCCAACTCAAAAAAGAAAAAAAAGCACAACAACTCTTAAAAGCCTATAAACAGCACTTCCCCAAAATTTCCCTGCTTCTGTCTAAACTTTAGGCAATTCATTTCAAACTTACTGCTATAAAAGGGGAAACTGAAATTTGGGGCAGAGTACAGCCAGATGAGCTACCAAGAGATGGAGACCAAGTCCTGACGTGGTGTGGCTCACACCTGTAATCCCAGGTACTCAGGAAGCAGAGGTGAGAGGAACTTCTTGAGGCCAGGGGTTCTAGTCCAGCCTGGGCAACAAAGTGAGTCTCTGTCTCTACAAAACATTCTAAAAATTAGCCAGGCATTGAGGTACATGCCTGTAGTTCCAGCCTACAGTCCTATCTACTTGGGGCAGGAGGATTGTTTGAGCCCAGGAGTTTTAGGTTACAGTGAACTATAATTGTGCCACTGCATTCCAGCCTGGGTGACAGGGTGAGATCTTGCCTCTAAAAAAAAGAAAGAAAAATTCCACTCCTGGTCTCTGAAGTCTAAACACAAAGTACAGAATTATAAAGCTGGGAGAGCTGAGATATACATCACCCCAGGAGCCCTCACACAACTCATGGATGAGGAAACTGAGGACACAGGTAATAGAGCTGAGCCTGGAATTCCGTAGTTTTTAATTCCCTAGTTCTAAACTCCCATTCACTGAATAATCTTGGACAAGCCACTTAGGCGCTCTCTGTCCATTTTCTCAGCTATAATAAAGAGGATGGGGTACTAAATAGTTTCTAAAGTCCTTTACCAGTTCTAGGAGTTTCTGAGCCTAACAGACAATCTAGCAGCCCAAGCCCTTCATTTTACAGAAGAGTCTAGCAAACTGTAGTTATTCATGGTAGGTTCTTCCATTCCAGGCCTATAGACATATTAGATTTTTGTATTCATCTTCACATGATACTTGGACATAGGCATAAGTGTGATGGTAAATTTGATGTCTCAACTTGACTAGGCCACAGAGTGCCTAGATTTTTGACCAAGCATTATTTGGAATAAGTCTGTGAGGGTGTTTCTGGATGGGATTAACATCTGAATCAGAAGACTGAGTAAAGCAGATTGTCTTCCCTAATGTGGGTGGGCCTCATCCAATCAGCTAAAGGCCTGAATAGACTAAAAAGACTGCTTTTCTCCTGAGTAAGGGAGAACTCCTCCTGCCTTAGTCTTTGAGCTGAGACACTGGTTTTTTCCTTCCCCGGGAAATTTAACAGTGGCTCTTTCTGGGTCTTAAGCCTACCAAGGCCAGAACTTACATCATCAGCTCTCCTGGGCCTCTAGCTTGCTGACTTCAGATCTTGGGTCTTATCAGCCCACATAATCTCACAAGCCAATTCCTTACAATAAATCTCTTTCTATATACTTATACATCCATTTGTTTCTGTTTCTCTGGAAAATCCTTACTAATAATCAAGGGTGTATAGTGAACTAATGCTCATAAAGCACTTAAAACAGTTCCTTGAACTTACCACTCTAGTATTTGCTGTTATTATAATGGTAAGAAGGCAAAGAAACACAACCTACAATTAAAACAATTGCATAAAAGTGCAACATATCAATGAAAACATGGTTCAGCAATTCAAGACTCTGACTCAAGTAATTACTTCTGCACACATTCTAACAAAATAAAAATGTCTATACTGAATGTAAATCTCAAAAAAGATAAAAATTAAATTTAAAATTTTCATGCATGTAAAATGATAAAAGTATTTCCATCTTCATGTAATAAGGGCTTGAATGAGACGCCACTATCATTTCTGAGTATGTGGTACCCATTAAAATTGCAATAAACTCACAAAAGTAACATTAACAGTATTTGTACCACAATAAAGCTATATTAAAAAACTTTTAAACAAATATTTTAAATATCTAGATTAAAAAGTTATCACAAGGACTTATAAAATGAAAAAATATTTAACTAGTAAATATTTAATTTGGTATTTATGGTGAAGTACTTTTTATAGATATATAATAGTTGTACATATTTTGGGGTATGTGAATACTTTAAAAATATACCTTACACAAAGGTATAAAAATATACTTTAAGATATACCCTTACCTTACACCAGATACAAAAACTAACTCCAAGTGGATAGAAGACCTACATGTAAGACTTATAATATACTATAAACTAAACCCAAAGCCATAAAAAAAAAATTGGAGAAAACATAGGAGAAAAGATTCATGACATTTGAATTTAGCAATGATTTCATGGATATGATATTTAAAGTGCAAGCGAATGTGAAAAAATATTTGCAAATCATATCTCATGAAAGGCAATGTTATAAATGTGTGTACTTGGTGATTTTCATAAATTCAGTTATTCATTAACTACATCAAAGAATATTCAATACCTAAAGTCATAATGAAAAAGAGATATAATGTTGGTATATATTACAAAATAAAGCACTGGAACCTAGAAAATATGGTTTTATTTCTAAAGGTTTTTCTTTTACTTTTTTTTTGGTAACCAAATGCAAAAGTGGTAGCTAACGACCGAACATCACCTCGTCTTTGGTTTCTCAGTCAAGCTCTACTAGCCTATGTTTATAAATGGTAAATAAGATAAGAAGTACAAACAGAAATCATATTTCATTCATTCAGCAAACATTTTTTGAAGATATACTGTACGTCAGGCACTGAGGCATTAGGGATATAATAATGAGCAAAACCAGTCACAGTTCTTGACTTCATGGAGCATACAATGTAGAGGGAAGCTGAATACTAATTAAGTTAGCAAGCAAATAAAATATGCAAATGTAAAGTCAAAGAAAAAAGAATATAAAAGAAAAGTTCATAGTGATATGAGAACCTGGGAACCTGGCATTGTCTGAGGAAAGAATCTGAGACACCTCTGGGAAAGTGATGATTAAGCTGAGCTCTGAAAGATAAGTAAAAGTTCAGGCAGTTGACTATAGGAGAGAAGTGTACTAGAAAGGGAGTATACAAAGGTTCTGTGGCGGATGGAACAAAAAAATGAGAAAGATCTTTCAAAGAAATAGAAAAATCCATCATACAATCCATATGGAATCTCAAGGGACTCCAAATAGCCAAAATAATCTTGGGGGGAAAAAAGAACAAAGTTGGAGGTCTCACACCTTTTTATTTCAAAAGATATTACAAAATTGTGTGTATTAAAGTAATAAAAACCATGTGGTACTACCAGAAAGACAGACATACAGACAAATTGAATAAAATAGAGAACCCAGAAATAAGCCCTCATATTTATGGTCAACTGTTCTTCAAGAAGGGTGCCAAGACCACTTAATGTGGAAAGG
>JAPVLO010001137.1:0-175392 GCA_027257055.1 Cephalopachus bancanus | reverse complement strand
TTCTATCTCCTAGACACTTTGCCACACATTCCACATACCTGATCTTCTGAATCTCCACACTCCTCCTGTGAGGGATGCATTTTCATAGTTTCCTTTTAAAGATGAGAGAATTAAGACTTAGAGGGACTAAATAACATAGAAGAAAATCAACCATCATGCAAAGAAAAACAAAGCTAGAAAATGCAGAAAGAGAGCAACCGAAGCAGAAAAGTGATCATCAGCCCCTCCAGGAAATAATACCTGAAGCCATCGTCATCCCTAAACCTCACAGTTTAATGAACAATGAATTCCTTTTTGTTTGAGTATTTAGAAGAGACTTAATAATACAAATACAAACATCCTTGATGGTTTTTACAGGATAGCTCGACCCTCATGCTCATTATAAACTGAACAGAGACATTAATAAAATGCTACTAATGTCTCCATTGTCCAGTGTCAATACAAATGAATAATGTCAATCATTTTTCTCCTTAGGCCTCAACACAAGGTCGTTGGCAGTAGAATCCATTTTTTTTCCCTCTGCAATTTCCTTTCTCAAAATGTCAGCTTTCTTACAAGGATAGCCTGAAATCTCAGAAGTGAGTATGATGTTCTGTTCTCAGGTGAGGTGGTTGTGTATATGTGTGTGTCAGGGGAGGTTTAAGCAAAACTGGTTCTTCTCAGAAGAGTTGCTGCAGCTTCTTAATATATACACAATTAATTATAATATATATAATTGTTTTTTCTTTGCAGTTGCTCCATTATGGTTAAATTGAATAGGCTTTGTTAGGTTCTGTCTTATTTTTCAAGAACATTTCAGAAATTCTGCAGAAAGACAGTTGAATGCAATACTGTCTTGTCATTGTTAGAAAACATGTGGTGCAATTACCTCATTTTATTCAAAGAGTAATACCATCCTCCGCATGTCCTCCAAATGAGTTCCACAGGAGGGGGATGGTCACATTTCTGCATGCTGTTCTTGCCAATGACTGAGGAGCTTTGCATTCTGTCAATCTGGTTAAGCAGAAATTTGTTGTCCCAAATCCCTAGTCCTGTTCATTTCCAGACGATGACTGACCAAAAAAATTTATTTACACAAGATTTGGGAGATGGAATGAAACCTCAGTCATTACTCATTGACTGTGGTCATTGTGGACACAGATGGTAGATGAGAGCATCTGTGCATGAGGTGCAGGTAGCTTGTTACATATGTGTCTTTTCTCTTTATTCCTGCTCTCGCTCCTTTGATTGTCTGCCAGACTTCCTGACTACCAAAGGCTCAAACCTACCACCTCAAGCCTGAAGGTAGACTTGTAAAAGAAGTAGCAACTCAAAAGGGCACCTTCCCCAGAACATCTCTTCACGTTCTACTCTGCAGCTGGACCTGCCTGCTCCCTAGACTCCCTGAAAGCTCCTTCTCATCCTCAGCCCACATCAGCATCTCAGGAGGGCTGATGAGTGGTTTTCCTCTGTCCCCCAACTCTTATTCCTAGCCCCTTAATTTCTTGCCTCCCCCCCAAAATGTTGTAAAACTTCATTCTAAATATATTCCTTATTTCAGAGTATGAACAGAGGTGCTGCTTCTCTGATTAAAACCTGACTGAAACAGTGACGCTTTTAAAAAAAAATTAATAAACATAATGGCAAACTTAATGATTTATAGTCAATGTGAATTATAGAGCGAAGATAAGCAAAATAGTACTTTCCTCTTTTTCCTTATGCGGTTCTGCTTGTAGACAGTCTGAGTTTCAATCTCTTGGACTCTCCAGTCTAACAGCCAAGCCATTTGTACCACAAATATCAAAGGTCAGAGTCCTAAGCTCCATTAAGGCTGCTACTTAAAATGACAGCACTATTTACGGACTCCTTATTGAAGACAGATCACCCCTGGAGGCAACCACGACCTTGACTCATAAATCAAACATCAGTTGCTTACTGGAGACTAAATACTGCCTCTCCAATGAAGACATGAAGGGGTGTAATATTTGCTCAATTGCTGCCACTCAAGGATTTAGAATTTGTTTACTCTCTTAACCTAGAACAAGCTTGAAACAAGAAAATTCCATTTTTTTCCTTTTTCTTTCTTTACCAGCCACACATGCCAGCCGTTGTTCCCAGGGGACACTGGTAACTGTGGGTGTGTGGAGGCTGAGTTTTGACTTAGAAGGACTAAATAATTTATAAAAACAATATGCCAAAATGCTTTCTTTAAAAATGGAGTAATTATCAGTGTATCATTCCAGGTGCCAAAATAACACACTTACAGCAAATTGTCCTCTTAATTTCAATATTTTATAACAGACTATTTAGAGAATACAGAACAGTGAGGTGGTCTAGATCAGTGGGTTTCAAGCATGGTCAGCTTTCGCAATGTCTGGAGACTTATTTCTAGATAATTTGTTCAATTCCTCTATGTCTCATTTTCTTTACCTTTAGGGAAAATAGGAAACATGGCAATTTCATAAATTTATTTCAAAAAATAAATGCGTTAAAACATGTAAAAACTGCTTAAAACAGTGTCCATTGCTTAAAGTCACTAATGAGTGCTAACTATTATGGTTAGGTATACAAATTGAATTAAAAGAATTTCAGTGCGGTTAATTAATTCCATATGTGATGTAACCTAAGTTCATTTTACTTGTAATCAAATGTGAATATTTATCCAGCCACATCAAGTTATAATACATCTAAAAGGACCAGTGCTGACTTTGAAAGTGGGAGGTAGGGTTAAGAATTTATCCTGATGATTGTACAGTAGTTCATAGAAGGACCAGCTATAGACTAGAATAAGGGACAAGATTGGAAAATCGGGCATCAATCTTAAAATTGATCTCATAAGATAAGTCGCCTGCATATAAGGTAAGTCGCCTGGAGAAGCTGGGCTCCTGCTTCTCCACTGAGGCTGACTCCTCGGAAAGCAACGAACCCATGCAGCACAGGGGTCTGGAGGCTTTTCTATTAGTAAGTAAGAGTAGCAAAACATGATTTGTATTTGTTTGAAGTAGAAAATTAAAGCAAGCGAGATTTGACCCAAATAAACTGGCAAGTGAGAAGCAATAGAGGCTAGTGATGTGTCCTTCAGTACATGTAGAAACCAATTTCTGGGAATACCTGACTTTCATGCCGCCTATGCAGTGAGGGAGGTCATGTGAGATATTGGTCAAAGTTTCAGTTAGCATGGATAAGTTCTAGAGATCTATTATACATTGTGCATTGTGGTGACTATAGTTAACAATCATGTACTGTGCACATGAAAATTGCTGAAAGAACAGGCCATAAATATAATGAAACCTCCTCCAGATGATAACTAGATGAGGAAGGATGTATGAACGGCTTGATGGTGGCAGTTATTTCAGAATGTATACTTGTATCAAACACGTTGTACACCTAAATACATACAATTTTTATTTTTCAATTATACTTCAATAACGCAGAGGGGGAACAAACTTTCTAGAAAATATGAGTTCTGAAGCCAGACTGTCTAAGTCTGAATCTCAGCTCCACTACCTGTATGACATTGAGCAAGTAAGTGGACTTCTTCAAGCATTTGTTTTCTTGGCTATAAAGTGGGTATAATAATAGCAACCTCTTATGGTTTTCATAAAGGTAAAGTGAGTTAAATTCAAGTATTGTACTTATAAGAGCATCTAACAGTACTCAAAAATATGACTGTTATTGCAAAATAGGTGATTTTGATTTAGCATTTTTTGATTGTGGCCTCTTCATTGGTAATATGGAGCTAATAATGTACAGTTTCACAGAATTCAATCATGCAACAAAGGGTCCTGGGTTATAAACAGCGCTGGGCCCTGCTCAAGGAACTGTGAAAGCAGCACTGGGTCATATCCAGTTTCAGGGAGATCACATCAGTACCAGGTAGGGTGACTCTGGAGAAAGGTACTCATCAAGTCAACAGAAGAGTGGGAGCGGGGAAACTCTGGGCCCATTTTTATGACTTTGTTGTTTATATTCTCTTAAAAGAGGAAGAAAGGGTGAATAGGCTATGGATTATGTTTTATTTCTCAGTGAACTGAGGAGATAAATATTCAAGTGCGTGTGTGTGTTTTTGAGCAGAATGAGAGGAAAGGAGAGACAAGAAAAGATCTCTACTGCTTTAGAAGAACAATCTGCCTACATATGCTTTATAACTGCAATTGCTCCTCAAGGTCATGTCCAGTCAAATCAAATCAAGGGCATCTTCGTAAATCGTCAGCAATAAATTGTTATTATACTATTGTTATTTGATATCCAGACTTATTAGAACCCACAATTTGCAAACACCTCATTGATTGGGCTTAGGTGTTGTTACTACTGACATGTTCCCACTGCAGGAAAAGGAAACTAAATTAGAAAACCAGTAAGCTGTCTTCAAGCCCTGCCTGGGACCAGATTTCTCAAAGGTGCTGTCGTGGTGGAGGTGGAGGCATACTCTACCTTGAGTGGGTTCTTCAAGCCCACTCTTCTCTTGGGCCTGCTGAGGGTTACCTCCGGGTGACTGAGTCTGGAGACAAAAATTAATTCTTGGTTGTTCGTATCTTTCTCTTGTTGTCTCTCATTCAGTCATGGGATTTTTATTTAATTTTGAAATGCCTTCCCAGCCCAGGAAGCACTGGGGCCCTCCGATGGAAGAGAATGGTGTGACACTTGACAGGCAGGTTTCCTTGCTGAGGTTGGACTGAGCCAGCTCCAGGTTTGTGTGTGCGAGTGTGGAGGTGGGACTGGGCCCTGCCTCCACAGCACCGGCTCAGAGAGGGCTACCCTGTGGTTTGGGGAGGAGGCCACAGCTGGCATCTGATTGCTGTTTATTCACTGGAAGCAGAGTCAGGATAGGGGCCAGGCTCGACCTCACTCCCTCCAGATCCAGTCAGAACAGAAACGACCCGGTTGGACTTTGGCAAAGGCAACATGAATGAAAGAGAGGTAGGGTAATGAGTGAAAATCGCAGGAAAAGACTGAGGGGTGTTGGAAGATTGGGGTTTCTCCTGCCCGATTCTGCATAACCAAATCCAAACAAAAGAAAATCCCGCAATTATGGGAACACATCTGTGAGGGGAGAAGGTTCTTCCACCCAAATCATGAGCGCACGCGCATTATGTTAAAAACTCAATGAATACACAAAGGAACATAGTACACAGTTGTCCTTTCTTGTCACCAGCCTCTGGTATGTTTCACATGGTGATGTCAGTCTTTACACCCTCTCATCTCAAACACAGGCACACGTCCACTGATGTCAATACGTATGTATCCCTTGTTCACACAGTTCTGCACGCTGCTTTTATTTATTCATTTTTATTTTTTTTTTTTCTTTTCCTCTTAGTGTATCTGGAAGACGCTTCCGTCAACTGTATGGGATTTTGCATTTCCGAAGTCACAAGTTTCCCAGGCAGCAGTAGAACGTGAGCAGCCGTTTAGAGACCAGGAGCGCAGACCTCCTTCCCCCAGTCCCTCTGGAGGTGGGGTGGCCGGGCCCATCTCCGAGTCCAAGTGGCGGGCTCCTGGCAGAACTTGCTAGGGCCGCGCAGAGGAGCGGAGGCAGGAGTCTGCAAACTCCGGTTTCCCAGCCAGAGGAGTAGGACATGCGGTTCCAGCCGCGGGTAAGAGCTGCCCTCTCATCTTCCTTCTCTGGGGCCGCCACCGGCATCTCTCGTGAGGTTCTCCATCCCCGCCGCCCGCGCGCCTGCTTCCCTGGCGCCCGGGCTGGGTTCTCGCTCAGGATCCCGGCTGGGACGGTGCGGGTGGTGGGACGGGGTTGGGAATGGGGGTGGTCCTGGAGCCTGGGAGGTGTGGGAGTCGGTGTAGCAAAGTTGTGAGGTCCCGAACACCGGCTGCGGAGGGAGCGGGAGCCTTGGTGGAGCGGACCGGGCGGGGGCGCAGCCGGAGCGGCTCTCACTGGGCTGTGGGCTGCGCTCCGGACACAGGCAGCCGACTGGGGCCGCGGGCGGGCGGGGATGCGCTCCGAGAATGCGGTCTCGGCAGGCGCAGGCGCTGAGCCGGGTGCGGGGACTCACCTGGCAGAGGTAAGCCCGGGCGGGCGTCTAGGGCGGTGCCCCAAATATAGGGCTGATCTCGGGGATCGGGCAGGGACGTTACGCCCACCAGGAGCGCCTCTGCCAGGTTCCCCTTCCTCGGATGGACAGACCCCGTGGGGCTTCAGGACCAAGTCGCCTGCCTGAGACCTCCCGCGGGGCGCGTGCCAGAAAGGGGTGTGGTGAAGGGTAGTGTCTGTTGTCGTCTTCCACCCCGGGACTTTGCGATACTGTGGAAATGTGAGTGGGGGACCCCGTTCTTGGCACTCTCTTTCCCCCAGTCTTGGGCCCCACGGATGGATCCGGGGGATCCCAGCCCTCTGCACCTGTTTCCCCACTCCCCTCCCCCGTGTGGTCCCAAGAGCAAATGTTGGCTCACAAGAAAAGAGGCGTTCGCAGCGCAGCTCCAGGGAAACCTCGGCTGGCAAAAATAGGGAACCCGAGAATCAGTTCGATGAGGTTTGGAGTTTGTTATGGGCTGTGGGCTTCGGTGGTGCAGGTGGGTAAAAAACTCCAAGAGAAACTGAGGCTTTGCGGAAGCGTGTCCCTGGAGGCTTGTCACCCACTACCCTATCTGTGCAGCGAGATGGATCTTAGAGGAGAGGGAATTTAATGGGCTCCTTAGGCACATGGCTCAGCGCCTGAAGCGCACACAAAATATCTCAGCTTCTGCTATGACAACTGCCATTATTACGCACACGTGGGGCCGGATTAGGGTAGAACAGATCCAGATGATAAAGGGGGGATGGGGCTCCAGGCTCGGGAACTGCCAGCCCCGTGTCCTTCCGCACTGGTAACTAGCGCGCAGTTATGTGGATGACCAGGGGAGAGGTCCCTCCAAGCCTGGGACTGTGGCCTGCCTCTGTTCAGGGTCCTGGGCGCTTGGGGGAGGGAGTGCAGCTGGAATGTAATTTTCCTGCTTCCCACGCGGGACCGAGGGGCTGCAGGGGGAAACTCTGAATGCGGGGAGACCACCTGTTGTTGAAATTCACTCACTGTGCGGTGGGTCCTACTTTAACCGCCACACAGACAGATTTTCTGAGCACTCTCTCTCTCCAGCTGCTTTCTGCCTAAAGCTCTTCAGCTCAGCTGGAAAACTAAGAGGAAGAAAATACTGCCAATTTAGGTAGACAAACAAAAACAAACAAACAAAAACCCAGTATTTGCTTTCCAGAAGACATGCACGGCCTGGATTTTTCAGGAAACCCACTCTCTTGAGGCTGCAGGCTTCCCCAAAAGCCCAAGGGCTTTTTCTTACTGTGTTAAAATACTGCCATTTTCTTTCAAGCATTCCAGGAGTTGAGCAGAGCTGAGGGTGAGCAGACGAAATGAGCCGACACCTTCTCTCTTTTTTTTCCTTTTATTTGAAATGGTAAGAGTGGTCACAAGTGTGAGGGTGAAGAACAGAGCTGGGTGAGGAGATAGTGACAGAACCTATTGGGGTGAGATGGGCCGGGAAATTTTCCCAGGGAGGTGTACATAGGGCAGAGATTGAGTGAAGTGAGGGAGTAGGCCAGGGGCTATCTGGAGAAGATGAGCCCAGGTGGTGTGAAGAATTAGCACCCAGGCCCAGAACCTGTAATTAGCCAAGTGCATTGGAGGAAGAGCAAGACACAAGATACATGGGGTTGGAGCAGAATGAGGATGTATGGGAGTGATGGAGCCAAGTAAGTGGAGAGCCTGACCATGTGGCCCAGGAGAGGGCACATGTGGCTCCCATTAGAGTTATTCCCAGTGTATGCGCTCCCTTTTCTTCCTCAGCAACAAAGGAAGAATGTCAGGCATTCAGCCGGGCACTGCAACACCCAGAATACTGACTGCCTGTGCCAGCCTCTCCTGCAGTGGGCTGTGGCCTTGGGACTCATTTCTGTGATTTGTGGTGTAAAAAGGAGTAGTCACAGGCAACCCCTTCTGGTCCCCTCCCACTGTGGGAGCTTTTCTGTCTTCTTAATAAATCCTGCTTTAAAGAAACAAAAAGTGTTGGGGGGAGGGAGTAGTTACACCTGTAAGTTCCAGGAAGTTACCTTCAGAGAAGGAAACTGCCCTTCTTTGTTGTGACTGGAATATGAACCATAACGATGGGGGCTCGTGCAACCATTTTGGATCTTGGGGTATTCTTGAGAATGGAAACTTTGCCCAGTGGAACAGCAAGAGAAGCTAATCCTGGATTTCTAGTATGACTGGAGTGCCCTGTCAGTCCTGGCTGATGGCTTCTGGACATCTTCAACACAAGAGATAAACAAGAGAGAAATAAACCTGTATTTTATGTAAGGTATATATGTATACTTTTTCCCCCTTTGTGACCTACAGCTGAACTTAAACCTACTTAATACCCCATAGTAAGAACATACACTTTATTGTAACCCACAGGAAACTACTGGAGAGTTTTGAGTTAAGAAGTGACAGGAATTCTTTCGCCTTTAAAAAGACTCAATTTGCTGCAATCTGGAAGATTGGGATCTAAAGGAACAAGAATGCAGGCAGGAAAGGTCAGTTATGTTATGGCAGGTATTTGGGTGCATGATGAGGGTGATTTGGATGGGTGACCATGGTGGAGAGAACAGGAAATAATCATATTTAGGATATATGGACTAGGGTGGGTGTGATAGAGGTAATAACAAAAGTGGTCATCATATATATATAAATATATATATATACACACACACACATACACACATATATATAGGCACATGTATGTGTGTGTATGTATATACATATTATATATGTATATATATGTCATATATATGTCAAGGGTATATTATATATCATATATAATATATATATATAGTCAAGGACATATTATACCCTTGACTCATAAGATGTGTAGATATGATTTTCTTATATAATTTTATTTTTTTACCTGGAGTTTCACTCTGTCGTCCAGACTAGAGGACAGTGGCACGCTCATGGTCACCCCAGTGTCGACCTGCTGGGCTCCAGCGATCCTTCTGCCTCAGTCTTCCAAGTAGCTGGAACTACAGGCATGTGCTACAATGCCCAGCTAATTTTTGATTTATTGTAGAGATGAGGTCTCTCCAAGTTGCCAGGGTTGGTCTCAAATCCACAGGCTCAGGCAATCCACTCACCTTGATCTCCCAAAGTGCTGGGATTCCAAGCTGAGTCACTGAGCCTGGCCAATATAATATTTTCTTAAATAGCTCCTTTAATATTTCACATCTTAGTTTACCTCCCCTTATTTCTAATACTTGACTTAATAGCATTTCACTGTATGTATAAAATCTATCAGTAATCAAGAATTAAAGACTTTTCTATTCTCATATTTACAGTGAAAATAAACAAAACAATGAAAAGTGATGCAATATTTTATAATCATCCCAGTGAATACATGTGACATCTAGTATTAAAGGGTCTGAAAATTAGGCTGCTTCAGTGAGAAGCAGTTTCCTCATAAACAATTGTTAGACTTTTTAAGAAAAAAAAATCAACGCCACATTTATTACTTCATATGTCTATATCCCTCTGTGTCTCCAATAATTCCAACATATGATTAAGCTCATGGTTTCCATCTAAAGTAGCTTTTGATAATATACAGGAAAAGCAGAGAAATATAAGTAGCAAATGTAAAATAGGGCTAAAACAATTGAAAGGGTTTTAAACCCAGGGGAAGTATTGGACCAGGTGTACATGTCATAAGTACTGAGAAAAAGATAAAGATTTATCTCAGGGTTTCCCAGCAAAAGTGAATCACAATTTATCACAGGTTTATCATTGTCCATGAAAAGAAAACATACCAGCTACAAAGGGGCCATGAAAGTGTTTGTGCCTACTGAGGAATCTGAAGAGAAAAATATCATGAGTCACTTGATTTTGAGCAGAAATAATTATACCATAGACAGAGGTGTCTGTGGTTCTCTGATAAGCAATGGAGAGCCAATTTTCCCTTAGAATTTTTTCTAAAATATGGTGACCATGTGTAGTTTTTCTCCAAAGAACAGGTACGTTGCCTTAATTATATTTTAAATAGGGTGTAAAATTGTTAAGCATCATTTATATAGAAAACACTGATAATGTAGCAGGTAGCAGTCTCCAAGCCATAAAAGTTACAATAAATGCAGTGGCAGCTTTTATAAAGCTTTTTCTTAACAGGTTTCTCAGCAAAGTTGAGAATCTGACACTAGATTGCTATTCAGTAAAACGATTTTATTTATATTCCTTATTCTACTTACCTTTCCCCTTTGTTGCTTTTATGATGAGCATATTCTTCTTTTAACTTTTTTTTTTTTTTTTTATTTGGTTTTAGTGTGTCACCCAGCTGGAGTCAGGGGCCGCTCCTAGCTACCAAGGCCTTTTCTACCTTTCTGGGCTGGTGATGGGTTTTTTCGCCTCATTCCTTAATCTGAAAGTACATGGTGCGCTCACAGAATAGCCAGGTGATTTTTGATTTAAGTGAAAAGAAATACAGGTCTGGCCATAAAGTGCCCCAAAAGTTGTGAGTCTCTTATCACTGCGGTGTTCCAAGAAATTGTTACTCATGGATTCCTTTCCAAAGTATTACAGGGCTAAGGACACTAAAGTCTGGCTATTTTAAAATTTGGGCATTTGAAATGATTTTTTTCAAAATTGTGGTAAAAATATAATTTTCCTATTATCTCCCCCATAAAATATTTGGGGTATAGGTTTAAAAATATATGCTCCAGAGCCAGACAGCCCAGCTGTAAATTGTGCCTTTACTACCTTTTCACTGTGTGCTGTGTGATGGGTTGTTTAATGTCTGTCTCTCATTTTCCTTATCTGTAAAGTGGGGGTGCGGTGGGTCACAGAATAGCATCATGGTGATATTGAAATGAAGTAAGTAGTATCAAGCAGACATACCAGTGTCTGGCACATCACAGGAGCTCACAAAGTTGTGAGTCTTTTATCACTGCTGTTGTTACCACAGTCATTGTTATTATGGATTTTCCTTTTGCATATATTATTTACATCATAGAACTGAGTAGGACACATGATAGATCAGGTTATTTTAAAAACTGGGCATTGCAATAAGATTTTTGTTCAAAATATGTGGTCAAACAGATAG
Organism: Cephalopachus bancanus; assembly: GCA_027257055.1. Lineage (NCBI taxonomy): Eukaryota > Metazoa > Chordata > Mammalia > Primates > Tarsiidae > Cephalopachus > Cephalopachus bancanus. The sequence goes on along the minus strand of JAPVLO010001137.1, from coordinate 164,349 downwards.
AAGATGTTTCCTATTATCCTCAGCTCCATATAACTGATCTTGATTGAAGACTGTATAGGTTTAGCTATCACTGTATATATGTCATTGTATATATGCTCACACCAGAAAGAGTGTGAAGGACTGTGGTGTGCAGTATAGAAGACACAGACAGACATACTGACCCATCGTCCACTCAATGTGTCTGTGTCCAGGGAGAGGACATGTTGAGTCCCTACCTTTTTTATTTGTCTTTTTTGAGACTCTTTTTTTTAATCATTCAAATCAGGATGCTGTGTGTGTGTGTGTGTGTGTGTGTGTGTGTGTGTAACTATTTTACAACTTGGGGCCTTAAACTCAAGTCAAGATCTTCAGCTGGGACTCAGCAGAAGAAGCAGCAATCAGTTGCAGTGCTGAAGGAAACACCATCTGTGTTGGATATAAAATGTGGAACTTTTGTGCCTTTATGGGGGCTGGTTTTAAGAGACTTTTCAGGAATAATTTGATGCTATATACATTCAGCATCCATGTGGACTTTAGACATTGAGTCCGTTTCATGTGAGGCTTCACTGAACACTCAAATTGAACTTGGAGATTCCCTGAGGGGAATGGATAAGTTTTAGATAAGATGCAATTCAGGGGGACTGCATAGTTCACCAGTTCTATCTCTGCCCATTCTCACCCCAAACACACCTTATTACCAGATAGATTAATAATTAAATCATCAAAGACAAATGAAAACCACACCTACAATCCTCTCCTTTAATGCCACTCCATTTTACAGTCTCTCTGAGGAACCATTCCAGAGTGAAAATTATCCTTGACTTGGTTATTTTTTCATAATTGTCCTAAATCTCCCTTCAAATATATCTGCACAAGCATACAAACACATGTGTTGTATATATGTATATTATATGTATAATATATGTAATACAGTCAATATCTGCTATTCACAGCAGTTAAATTCCAATTCATTAACAAATATTGAATCATTGCTTCTAAAAAAATAGAGGGTTAGGTTTCTCTGAGCCTATGTTCACAATGTTTTTGATCAGTTGATCAGTATATAACCTTGTTTTGTGTGTACTTCTGTATAGAGACACATGATTCAAAATATGTTTTTGATTCATTAACATTTAATTAATGGTCATAAGTACTATAACTAATACCTGTGCAAAATTTATTTAACACATATATGTTTTCCATAAGGCACATCACAACCTTCTTATGATTAATGAGATGACACAGCACTTCAACACTATTCTTGGGAGCCTTTTTAAGCAAAAAAATATTGCCTACCAAAGCACAAAATTAGAAAAAGTCAGGCATTAAGTAGACCCAGAAAATGATACTTGTTTCTAGTCAGAGCTGGACAAGCAGGGAGAACTTTGCTTCTTTTGACCTTAAGTTGGATGATTCATATTTTTTGTTGTTTTCCTTATGTGTAAAATGACTTCAGAAGCTTCACGAGTATTGATTTTGGGGTTTGAAAATAAGTTTTATTAAGTCAGTAATTTTTTATTGACTAATCTGCAAATATGGAATCAGAATTATGAGGATCATCACTGTGTGTGTGCATTTATGCATACATATGTAGCAGCTGATAAATTGCTGGCCCAATTTAAACTTGTATTGATTTGGTTGGAGCTCATTGTAATCTTTACACGGTTCTGAATAATACATTTTTATTATAGCTGAGGGGAGTCAACTCTCTCTTTTTTAAAGACATCCCCTGCTTTATTAAGTATCATTGACAAGAGTGGATACATTTAAGTTATACAATGTGATGATTTGATATATTTGATGAAAGAGTCATCTGAGACAAGTTGGGCTGGAGCCGGTGTGGGGCCATGGGAATAATACAAGATTACAACCAAGTAAGAAAGTAGAAAGAAGTAAAGTTTTTTATTCACTTTTTTTTTTTTTTTGAGTTGGCGTCTCACTCTGTCGCCCAGACTGGAGTGCAGTGGCCGCTCCCGGCCACCGCAGCCTCAACCTGCTGGTTCTGGAGATCCTTCCGCCTCAGCCTTCCAAGTAGCCGGAACTACAAGGCGTGGGCTACCACGCCCGGCTAGTTTTTGATTTATTGTAGAGATGAGGTCTCATCAAGTTGCCCAGGCGGGTCTCGAACCTGTGGGCTCAGGCAATCCACTCACCTCGGCCTCCCAAAGTGCTGGGATTACAGGCTGAGCCATCTTCACCTTTCACAGACAACTTATACAAAATACCAAAACATACCAAGGTAAAACCTACAAGAGTTTCCTCTTTCAAAGGACACTGCCAACTTATATTAAATTATTCCACTGTCTTATCTGAGATTATTAGGAGTCTTTAGGGGACCACCACTCAGGTCTTTACGATAGAAGTCTTTACGATAGAAGTCTTTACGATAGAAGAGAGTTACCTTTTGGCCACACTTGCCTGAGTGGTGGTCCCCTAAAGACTCCTAATAATCTCAGATAAGACAGTGGAATAATTTAATAGAAGTTGGCAGTGTCCTTTGAAAGAGGCAGCTCTTGTTGGTTTTGCCTTGGTATGTTTTGGGATGTTTGTATAAGTTAAGTTTTATTTAGGATTTCCATAGAAAATTGAACTAGAAAAGGGACAGGCTTGTTTGCTTTGCAGAGTGGTAAGCCATGGTCTTTAATTCTGTCTTTAAGTCACAGGAAAGAATCCAATGTGGGGTTGCTGAATGGATCCAGCACCAAAGGCAAAATTGGGGAAGTGATTACAATTTGATTTGTTTGTTAAGATGTTTGTTCACTAACTCTATAGATAAATATCAAATCAATTAGTTTCTTGTCATTAGGAAGTTTTTACATAAAGATTTGATATTTTGAAAAAGGTTTCAGAAACAGATGCTTCCCTTATAATTTTCTGTAGTTGGTCAGTTTTTATAAAATAATAATGTGTCCATCACGTTTATTCTTTTCTTTTTCCTTTGTTTATAAGAATCTGAGACTCTGTGGTTCATTCTCCCCTCACTTGAGATGGACGTGTTTTTGTTTTTTTTTTTTAATTTTAAACCGTAAGTCATGAGACCTCATGGGCCCCTATGAAACCTTCTTCCACGTGCTTCATGTAGTGTAAAGCTATGTAAGTCCAGGAGGGTCCTTTAATAGTAGTTTCCATGGTGTTGGCTACCCAGGTTCTACAAGAGGCCACATGTAACCTCTGAGTTCCTCATTGGTGGTGGCAATATGACTTTGACAGTCCCAGGCTCTGCTTCCTTTGCATATTTTGTGTAAGAATGTTTCTTCTGACAGCTCCTACCCATGTTCTGGAGGTCACGCTTTCTTTCATCATCTTATATTGGATAATAGACTATGTTGTGGGTTCCCAAGGCTACCAATGATTCTCCTGCAGTAATCAAAGGATTCAGTACATAGGCACACTCACGGTTATCAGCAATTACAATGAAAAGATATCAAGTAAAATTAGCAAAGGGAAAAAAAATACACGGGGCAAAGTCCATTGGAAAGTAGGCAGAAACTTTCAAGAATCTCCTTCTATTGAAGGTATAAAGGAGGCATCAATTTTTCCAGCATCTTCCTTAACAACATTTGTGAAATGTCTACCAGGGAAGCTCGTTAGCACCTCAGCATCCACAGTCCTTAGTAAAGCCTGGCTATATAGGCATGTTCTGCCTATCTCAAACTCCTAGGGAGAAAGTAGGTATGTGACATAAACCACAGGCTTTGTCCAAAGGCACAGTGTACCACTCTTATTGGTTAGGGAATGCTGGAAACCCTTACACAGGTTTCCAGTCGGCAACCCAAAACCCACCTTTCAAAAAGAACTGTCTCAGGCCTACTACATTAACTCTTTTCTGCACATGTAACCATCCTTGATGTAATCGAAATTCAAGTCTGGGGATGAGGGATATGATGTTGCTTTGCTTAAGTCAATTAGGATAACTCCTTATCATGGGGGTACAGAGGATATTTTACAAAATGATTATGACTCACTCACATAAAGGCAGCTGTAAATTGTCCCTAAGAGAAAAAATAGACACTATTGGATAAAAAAAAGAAGCGACTTGTATATTGGAGAGGCAACTAGCCAATACCTGCTAATAAGAAAACGACTCATACGATCCTAGCCCTGCATCTATGCATTTATGGAGAATTAATTTGTAATCTGTGGTTGCTTCTGGTGGAAAGATTTCTTGTGATTCACATTTGGGTTCAGCAAACATCATTTAAGATTCTGCAGAAGAGCCTCTCTGCCCTCCCATTGACCTGTTAACAACAAAGGGCTAAAAACAGTACAGGCTGACCCACTGTTGCCATGACAACCTGTATGGTACATATTTTAGTGACATTCCACTGGGGTGATTCAGGTATTAGGCTTTGGGAAGCGGTTGGTTGAATAAAACTGCAGACATTATGGCACACAGTCGGCTCGAAATGGTGTAGAGAACGTCCAGTTAATGACTGCGGTGATAGCTATTCTTCTTCCACCAAGGGCAGTAGAGGAGGAAATAGGTTTGGGTTGATATGGATTGGCACCTCATGGGAAGAATGGTCCCTACACTCATTATTTAGCTTTCTCATCTCCTGCTTGCTCACAGCCACGGAGCCATGCTTCTGCTGCACTATATAAGGAGCTACCCTCTCCAAGTGAGACAAGTCCATTGCTAAGTGTAATAGCCACTTCTTGATGATTAGGTCCCTTGACAGCTCAGTAGCATTTGACACTCATAATGATTCTCTCCTTGAAACCATCTGCAGCTGTGCTTTTCACACTTTGATCACAGGATCCATTTATACTTAAATTGTCGAGAAACATCCCACACAAAAACTTTTACATTTGCAGATTGATATGTACTATATTTGAAATTAAAGTGGAGAAATGTTATTAGGTTGTTTCTTCAATCAGTTGCAGTAGCCCCTGTCCTAAAGCCTCTGTAATCTCTATTCTGCACTCATGGAACATGAAATGGACAAACCATGTCTTAGTGTCAATGCAGAGAGAGTTTGGCCTGTGTGTAGCCCCTTTTAGGGTCTTGGGAACCCTAGGAGTCTACAGACCTCACATTGAGAATCACTATTCTACCTTATTCCTTCATTTTTTCCTGACAATACCAGCTTCTGTCTTTTCTCCTGCCTCCATGACTTCCCTTCAGTTGTGGGCTCTTCATTGTCCAGGTTCGCACCTCATTTGCATGTTCTCTCTAGGTAATTTCATCCACTCCTAAGGCTTACATCAAAATCCCTTCTGAAGACCCCTAAATCTCTCTGTAGCTTGGAGCTTTAAAAAATGAGATTCAAATCTATATACAGTGTGGTCTATTGGGTGTCAATACCTTTGTACCCACAGGTATGTTATGCTTCTCTCTACTTGTTTCCATCTTCATGGCTAATCTTTCAGGGCCACTGTGCAAGTCCTAGCAGGGCTTACTGTCCTTGACCCTTCCTGCTTCCAGTGCATTCTCCATCATTGTAGTATCAAACTCCAATAGTATTGCTTTCTCCAGGGTAATTGCTTAAATGTCTGGTAGACCCTGGTTGCACTTTGATTTTCTTTTAACAACAGGATTACTGAGATAAAAATGGTATTGCCAGCAATAAGTCAGATTTTACTGTTTTTATTATTTATTTGTGCTTTGGAATGAACACTTATTGATTTTTTTTCTCCTTAACATTCTTTGCCTTTCTTGTCCCGACAGTGTCTGATGATGCTTTGGAAAAATACCGGTCTCTCTACCTCCAACTTGTGTTTAAGCAAAATTGACTCTGTTCGACCTCAGTCGTGGGTTGCATGATATAGGCTGGGATAACCAGCACATTTCTTCTCAGGTCACAGGTGGGTTAGGGATGACGCATGATCTGTTAGAGACAACGGGTGCAATGTGATTTTCTTCTCTATGACTTTGGAAAGGAATTCTTACTAGGTCTTGATAAAATAAACAAAGTTTTGGAGTTTGTGTTCTGTCACACATGGAGATTAAGCAAAAGGTCCACACTGGAAAACAGGCCTGAGAAATAAGTGAAAATGCATCTGGATGCCATCATTAACACCTGAATCCATCTGTGCTGAAGCCATCTACTCCAAGCTTTCAAGCAGTGACTGTGTTTTTCCCGTTTAAATGTAATCAAATGTACACTCATACACGCATACATACACACACACTGCAACTAAAAGAATCCTTACATATATATAATTTTTTTCATATCTATCTGTCTACCTATCTGTCTATTATGACCAAATAAGAGGAAGATTAGACTCAATTAGTGAGAAGTTCAGAGTGGATGGATTCCATCTATGACCTCATCAAAATGGACACAAAGGTTAAAAGCATACTATTAGTTCATCTTGTGGTGTGTTTCCAGTGGGTGGGTAAGATGTAAAGTCCCAATTAATACAAAGACAATAATGAACCCCAGAAGGCTTAAATTCCATAATGTAGGCTCAAGCAGGCCTGGGGCTCCAGCCCAGGTGTCCTGGCCTCTGAGAAGCCTTGGCTGCCTCCCAACCAGATAGCGACAGAGCTGCCAGGATTGCTCAGTCAACACCATATACTAACTTCTAGATCAACAGTTACCATTTTACAATGCTTGCTTATTACATGTCTATTCATCTATTCCACTTTATTTTTGTTTTTTAGTTGGAAGCCATCTTAATTGATGTATAGATTTGTATTCATTCAGCAAATGTACAGTACCTCCCTCTACGCACTTGAGATACAATAGTGAACTATATACCAAAATGCTTTCCCTCAGAAAACCTAGACATTTTTTAGAGCATTGATGGTTAATAAAAAAGTAGGCTGGGCTCGGTGGCTCAGCCTGTAATCCCAGCACTTTGAAAGGCCGGGGCAAGTGGATAGACTGAGCCCACGGGTTCGAGACCCGCCCGGGAAGCTTGACAAGACCTTGTCTCTACAATAAAATAAAAAACTAGCCAGGTGTGGTGATGTGCACCTGTAGTTCCGGCTACTTGGAAGGCTAAGGCGGAAGGATCACCAGAGCCCAGCATGTTGAGGCTGCGGTGGCTGGGAGCGGCCACTGCACTCCAGTCTGGGTGACAGAGTGAGACTCCAACTCAAAAATTAAAAATAAAATAAAAAAGTAAACAAAAATATGCTCAGGTCCTTTTTTTTAAGATAATGATACAGGCTTTGAAGGAAATAAAATTGGATGAGATGACTAGTGACTGATTCTACTAGTCATGGTCCAGCTAGGGAAACAAAAATTCTGCTAGATATTTTAACAGAGGGATTTACAACAGAGGCAGGTGGCTGTGGACATGTGCAAATGGTAGTTGTTGGCCACAGAAGGGTTTTTCAGAAACAAGTCCTTTCAACAAATATGACCATTTCTGGGCAGAATTTGTCTAGAAGTGAGAAGAGGAAGAACTGTCCTCTGGGCATTCCCTTGTCTATGAAAAAGTCATAGTGGCATCTACTTTAGATAGGTGAAAGAAGCCTGTCTGATGGGGGGACAGAGGGGTGAGGAAGCCTGACAAGAGACTGACATCTCTGCACACATCCCGAGTGAGAGCTTTCCAGATTGAGCAAGGAACAAGTGAGAGTCATGAAAACGGCATTGAGGGAAGGTGTGTCCATAAATCAGCAACTGCTATTTTAAACATTGCTGGCTAGAAAGCATGAGAGGACTTACCACCCTTTGCTTCCCCAAAGGGTTGATATCAACTACACCACCTGAATGATGGATATCAAATTATTTCCCAAGTCAACTCCCAGCTCTTGGTGGCAAGACCATGAATTCAGGAGTGTGTGCAACTCTATTGTAAGCAGCCCATCATAACTATACTTGGGCATTTAATGAAGAATTGATCTTGTTGGTGATTTTTGAAAGACTGGCCAGGTGTCTAATTGGAAGGAGATGTTCTGAGCTTGGTTTCCTGTGCCTGAGTTGTCTGGGTATATTACAGAAATGGGCTCAGCTACAGAAATGACATGTATTATTGCCTCCCATTGGTCATGCGACGGTTAATCACCTTTTTTAGACATGTGAGGAGGATGTGGCAGGCCTTCAAGTCTGTGCTTGTATTGGGGGTCCTTGCACCAAAGGGCTTCCTCCATCCTGACAGAGGCACATTTCCAAGGATGATTTATCTGTTCCTCATTTCACAGCTACAGATGAGGGAGTCATGCTTATAGAAGCACTTTGGATCATGAGCTCCTGCCAGGATTCCCAAGTCCCTGTGAGTGGCTTCCATCCAATGGGTCATTAGTTTTCTCTCAAAGCTGTCTTTGAGAGTTCTCTCTAGAGCCAGCTTCTCCGAGCACTGCCAAACCTGAGAATTCTTCACCCACAGAGCTGTCTGGCAAGCCTCATGGATTCACTCATCTTTCTCTGAACCTATGTCCCTGATTCTGTAGCTCATAACCAGGGCAATAATGAGAGGCCCTGTTGACCTGGGCCTCATGAAGACTTTCTTGTTCTCTCCCTAGGACATACTTTATTCATCTGGGTGCTGAAAACCAATCTAGGGCATTAGGGAACTTAACGGGGCTTCATTTCACACTCAGAACATGACTTGCAATAGTCACTTCAACTGTTGATGGAAAAAAGAATTATACTACCTTTTTACATTTTGGATAAAAGAGAGGGGTGTTGGCTTGTCAAGCTAATATGCATTCCTCAAGATATATTCTTGAGGCTTCATAAAAAACTCCTATATTCAAATAGATTTTGTTGAAACCTGGTTCTTGGGAAAAAATGAGACCTTGGCAACTGATGTTTATGGCTTTTCACATAAGCTTTCAGAGAAAATTTATGCTGCATTGTACTTTAGCTATTTCACATAAAGCAGAATGTTTTGCCACAAAAGTGAAAAAAGAAGAAACGGTATTCTTAGGGTTCTTATAAATCAATACTTGAGGTATAAAAATATCTACATAAAAGATAAAGAAGATGAGAAAACTGTCCATGATGAAAAGAAAACCTATTTAAGCTTTGCCTTTACTTTAAGTTCTTTTTCCATATCTGGAATGTGATCAGAATTTTAATCTTTTCTTTCATGCCTCCTAGATTTTAAAAGAAGATAAAACCCGAATAGCTTACCCCACATCTAGTTGACTGCATGTCTTCCAACCTCAGCTGAAGAATCATCCTGCATTTGGTGTTATGCTTGCTAGAAGTCACACTTCTAAATTTCCTTTTCTTTATGAATAAATTGACCTGAAACTTAACTGGACGATTGGAGAAGGCAAAGCAAACCAACTAAACACAACATTGGATTTTACCCACATTCTCTATTAATGTTGCTTGTGCATGACTTTACATTTTAAATATAAATTTTAACAGGTAATTCTTTTAAGAATGATGTCCTAAACATGTCTTCCTCTTAAAACTTTTATCTGAAACTTGCCCAATCTATAGGGTCACATCTTTGTAAAGAAAAAAATATACATATACATATATGTATATTTAGATTGGAAAATATAGTTTATTTAGAAAGTGAGTTAAAGAGAGGAGATTCACTCCCCCAAGGTAGGGGAGGGTGTCAAAGATAGGAAAACATGGCGGCTGTAGCTCAAAGAGCCATGTTAGACACACCAAAATTTAACAAAGCAGTGGCCTCTGGTAAGAAATATTGCTAAGTATTCCCCTTTAAGAATGTGTGACTAATTATGTGTACCATATATATTTACATATATGCATGCACACTTGTAAAGATAATTTTTAAAATAGTTTTTATTACTTTGTACAGTTTTCTAATATCTGCTTTTTCACATAACACATTGTAAATATTTTTCATGATACTGTATTATATTTGAATCATGGTTTTGATGGTGATTTAATATCCTATACATAACATGTCTGAACTATATTTAATCATTTCAATGATGGATATTTAGGAGGCTTTCAAAGGTTTCTTGCTGTCATTAATAATGCTTACTGTGAACATCTTTGTACAACTATCTCCTTTCCAAATGATTATTTTCATAGCATAAGTTCCTGGATGATAAATTACAAACTCATACTTTATAAATGTATCATGATTTATTTATGCAGCATGTCATTAATTAGTGGTCAATAATAATTATGAAAAATACCAATAACAGATAATATTTATTTATGTGTGACCATGTCTCTTCTAAGTGCTTTGACATAGAAGCTCATATGATGCTCACAATAACCCAGTTAGGTAGAACCTATTATCATTCCTTGTTATATGTGAGAAATATTGAGTCACAGGGAGATTAAGCAACTTGCCCACCATAGTTCAGCTAGTAAATATCAGATCAGGATCAGGGACCTGGTTCCAGCATGTTTGCTCTTGATCTTTTTAATGTTAAAGTGATGCAGCAGTTAACATCCTTGTATTTCTATCTTTATACTCTCTCAGTGGCATCTATGAGGGAGGAATTTATAGACATGTAAATACTCAACCATAGCATCACTCTCATTTAATGAAAACTACAGAGATGTCTGAATGCGTCCTTTACAGGCTGCCCTGGTAGATATAACATAAAGGCATGATGGAAATTGGCATACACACTCAAATTCTAAAGTATGAGCATGCCACCAATGACAGTTGGGCTGTCAGATAGTCTTAATAGTATTGGCTGATGAAAAGCTTATTGTGCATATGGTTTAAAATCAAATGTTATATAATTCCTGTTTTTTCCATAGAAAAAGAATCAACGCTTTCTTTCCACAGAATGACACTGTTCAACCATAATATCAGCGAGTCAGTAAATCTTTCTCCCCGTCTGCATTGTCTTTGATAGAAGCCGTAGGTAAATGTACTATATATGACTTTCTACTGTAGGTAGGACTTTGGGTGGCCAATGAGAAGTCTGTTGGAGGTGGTGGGTGGACATCATTTTGTTCACGTTGCATTAATTACTTTTATTTTTCTGCAGCCATGGAGAATCAATCAATTGGCAGTTTACCTTGATTTTTACTCATCTGTCCACAAGCTTCCTAGTCTCTAAGGCAGAGAAGTCCTTCTTGAAAAAGGTCAGTCAGGACCTCCTGAGAAGCTTGCTCTGTGGGTCTGGGTGCAATCATGTATAAATAATGAACCAAGACCCACCACCTCTTGCCACCAGTGGATCCTTTTCATCTGAAAAGATGTTTCCCCAGGAATGAACTCATGCTGACTTCTGTGTTCTTTGGATACATGGAGAATTTTATCTTCCATTAGAAGTTAACATCCCACCTTCTTGTCTTTAGTAATGTTTTTTAACTTCAGAAAAAATTTAAACGTACATGAAATTTGCACAGATAGCACAGAATGTATTCTTTTAATTCTTACCTATTTTTGCCTTTTATTAACATCTTGTGTTACCGTGGTCACACTTGTCGAAACGAATAAACCAACATTGGCACATTACTATCAACTAAACTCCAGATTTCACCAATTTTTCTGTTAATGTTTTCTTTCTGTTCCAGGATCCAATCCAAGACACTACATTGTGCATGTGTCATATTTTCATAGTCTTCTCTGGTCTGTGACAATTTCTCAGTCTCTCCTGGTTTTGAATGACCTTGATAGTTTTGACAAATAGTCATTAATTATTTTATAGAATATCCCTCAGTTGGATTTAGCTAATGTTTTCCTCATGATTAGACAAGAGTTTAGTGTTATTTTTGTAAGAAAGTTACAGACAATACGCAGGCAAATGAAATGACTGTTTTCCTATAAAACTCAACTATGGACACTGAAATTCGAACTTCATACACTTTTCACATCCAAAACTATTCTTTTATATTTTATTCATTTAAAACAATGCAAGAAAAGTCTCTTCATTTGCAGGCAGGGCAGAAATAGGAAATTTTGATTTGGCCCATGGGACATTTTTCTGACATTTGGAATAGAGGAACACTACCTTCACTTTTTATCCTAAAATAATTAAACTCGCATGAGGAGATGAATAAGACTCAGATGTGCAAGTGCCATATATGGGGATAAGAAAACAGCTTGTTTTATAATTATCAGCTAACTATTATTTATTATTATTTGCCTCTTCCTTTTAAGGAGGATACATCACAGTCTGTGATATATGGTTTGAAGATTCTTTTTTTATTGAATAAGATAATTTTTTATTATAAAGATATGGGGTACAATTCAGGGTTAGTTATACAAACATTGATTATGCAGGTAACCTTGTTGATGAGGTATGCTCCTCCCTCCCTCCCCTAGCAGTTTCCCTCAGTTGCGTATCCCACCCCCCCTTCCCTGACAGTTTCCCACTACTGCCAATCACTTTCTAATAGTATTATAATTGTTCAAGGTCCACTTATGAGTGAGAACATATGGTACTCTCTTCTTTGTTTCTGTGATAGAGAACTGAGTATGATCAACTCTAAATCACTGGGCACAATCTTTACTGCTCCCAGTGCCCATAGTAACATGATTGGATCCTGAAAAAATAGGAGACTTATTTTTTTATGATCAGAATACTAATTAAATAATCTTTTATGTTTCTGTGTGTTCTTAATCTCTGTCTTTCTCCCCTCCCTCCAAAGTTATCAGATTTCAATGTGACGTTGGCTTTAAAATCATCTCAGGTAATCACCTAAGATTGGTTTATACCTCACATGCAAAGAGATGTTTATCGAAAGATTTAAGAGGTAGAAATGCCTGAGAAGAGACACTGAGATCAGTGTTCAAGGAGGCTGGGGAAAAGGCAATGTCATTCGACTCTGGCTTTTAAAGTTGGTGAGGTCCTTTTCTGTTTTAGATAAGATGGTGACACTGAGTGTGGAGGAGCAGGTGTTCCTGGCTGACAGTGGCATTTGTATGTGGGGCAGGAGACTGATAAGGACCATGTGCGATGACTAATGTGGAGTGCTAGGAGGTTATCCCTGTCCTCAACTTTCCACTCATTCCAGGAGCAAGTGTGACTTCTTGGACAAGGCCCAGAATGGTCTAAATCCCTACTCTGCTACTGTCCAGTTATGTGCTTGTTTGAGTAGGAACGTACTCGTCTGTCTATACCATATGTTCAAATGCAGTGGCTTAACCAAATTTTCACATGTAGCAAAAAGCTAAACAGTGCTAGATTGCCCTAAAGTGCCAAACCAGGAGATTTGAGGGGAGGAAGGAAGCAGCCAAAGAATTCCCCATGTCACTCTGCCTTGGGTGGCACATCTTGTAGCCCCTTGCTTTCCTCTGTGGTTCCAGCTTCACAGTGGATCTCGGTTCTCTGGATTTAATACCACAATCTTACTCTTTGCCCTTCCATTCTGGCCATGGCTGTGTCTTTCCACTATTGTGAATCTTTAGGGAGCTTCATCGGCCGAGGTTTCTCACACTTGTGTAATCAATGTCCTGGGTTAAATCCCTCTGTTTGAAAGTCTCAGAGTAGTGGGATTCTATCCAGAGAGGCAGGAGCACACCTCGTCAGCAAGGGTATCTACATAATGAACATTTGTATACTTAGCCCTGAATTGTACCCCACAACTTTAAAGTAAAAAATTAATTTTCTAAGAGTAGTCTATGCTTTCCCTATTGAGTTTAGACTGGCAAAGGGGATAAGAGGGACCAAGAGAAACATGAGACGTGTCACCCACCCTGCCAAGCATTGCATATATGTATAGTAAGGATGTTTTAGCTCTGCACCTGCTCAGGGGCATCCCAGCCAAGTATGCTCCATTATCCTTTGGGTGTATAGGACTTTATTTCCTCAGATCATCCACTCACAGGGTCTCCAAATCCCACATCTTTCTTGAAGTAGGAGATTCCAAATATTTGGGGATACTGCAGATTGTGGACAAGTATGTATATATGTTTGTATGTGCATGTGTGTTTGTGTGTGTGCCTGTGTGTGTATGTGTGTGTGTGTAATTTCAGATGTGTAAGTCAGAGAGTGGCTGACCAAAGACCCCTTTGCTGGCATGGTCCCTACTCTTGACCGGTCCACAGAGGGTGGTTCGCTACTATTGATGGAAATACCTGGCAGATGCCACCAGTATGTTAATATGGCCCCTAGGTACAGGTGATGGTAGATGCCAGTCAGAGTGGATGTTGGGGGAGCTTGCTGAATCAGTTCTTCTTGGTGTTATCTTTACAGCTATGTGATGTGTCGTTGACCTGACTATTTATGACTAAGACTTTTCAACCTTCCCTGCCATCCTTGAAGCCAGCCAATTTCCTTACTTACAAATCTCCTTATTTATAAGAGATCCAGAGGGTCTTTCTACTGCTTTCAACCAAAGAACAATAACCAGTGTCCTCCCTTGAGTGTTCAACCAACATGAATATGATTATGTGGTTTTGTTTCCATTGTATCATTCTGTCAATATTTTCATTCCCCTAAAACAGTGAAGAAAGATGTCAATTCTCTTTTCTCTTAAGGCAAATGTGATTTTACAATCTCTTTAGTTTAATTTCTCTATACATTGTGACTGAGATTATTATTTGTATCAATTTTCATTCAGAGAGATGTGTCTAGGAAATATAATAATAACATTATCACCATCTTCAAGACTTACAGCATGGGATGGTGAAAAGAGAAGAGACATTGGAGTGAGCATCCACAGATCTGGCCTCAAATCTGTGTGACTTTTGTCAACTCACTTTGTCTCATAGAGATTCAGTCCCTCATCTGTCAAAAGGGATCAGACCATCAGATCAGTGGAGGTGTGATTAATGCATGAGCCTTTGAAGACTTCGCAAGGCCTGTGTAAATGTGAGGTTGCTGGATTGTGATGACAAAAAAGTCACATTAGACTCAGTTTGATAACATTGTTCATGAAGTATGGTACAGTGTTTCAGTGAAGAACCACCTATGGAATGACAACAGATTAATTTCAATTTTTGTTTTATTTTATTTTATTTTTGAGTTGGAGTCTCACTCTGTCACCCAGACTGGAGTGCAGTGGCCATTCCCGGCCACCGCAGCCTCGACCTGCTGAGCTCCGGCAATCCTTCCACCTCAGCCTTCCAAGTAGCTGGAACTACAAGCGTGCGCTACCACACCCGGCTAATTTTTTGATTTATTGTAGAGATGAGGTCTCGCCAAGTTGGTCAGGCGGGTCTCGAACCCACGGGCTCAGGCAATTCACTCACCTCAGCCTCCCAAGGCGTGGGATTACAGGCTGAGCCACTGAGCCCAGCTTAATTTCAATTTTTAAAAAGGTGCATGAGTTGGTGTGTGTATGAGAGAGATACTTAAAAACATAATTGTGTGTGTTTTAATTTTTTGCGTCTTTTATTTGGCTCTTCTGTGCTTGACAATCATTTTTGTGTGTGGCTTCCCATTTATGGCTGGCCCATGAGTTGCTGGAGATGAAGATGAAACAGATGTTTCCCACCCAAACACATCTCACTCTGGGAACTCCTGGCCTCAAGGACTGAGCAACTGGCATTCTCTCTTTCTCATCAGATTTTCTGTTTCTTCCACAGGTACACATCATGAGAACTATTGCGCAATTAATATTTTTATTTAAATAAGCTCATAGACCTACTTATGTGAATTTATCTAAAACAAAAACTTAACATCACTCCTGTAAATAGAAAACTTGAACTCACTTGCTATAAATAAATGGTAACAATAATAATTATACCAACCCCTCCCAAACCTTTAACACTACTAAGTCAAGCTAGATAATGAAGACTGCCAAAGACTCTGATCCTGAGTGAAAGTTTTCTCTCTTAGAAGGAGAGATGGGCAAATGTTCAAGAGGGTCAAAGACATATTCCCTTCAATGGAGACACCTTTCTTTTTTTGTCAAAGTATCACTCTGTCACCCAAGCTGGAGTACAGTGGCATGCTCACGGTCACTGCAGCCTTGACCTGCTGGGCTCAGGTGATCCTTCAGCCTCAACCTTCCAAGTAGCTGGAACTACAGGAGCACACCCCCTTGCCCAGCTAATTTTTTGGTTTATTATAGAGATGAGGTCTCACCAAGTTGTCCAAGCTGGTCTTGAACCCGTGGGCTCAGGCAATCCTCTCACCTCGGCCTCCCAAAGTGCTGGGATTGATTATAGGCATAAGCCATCGTGCCCGGCCGACACCCTTCTTAGTTTAACCAAAAGTTTAAAAGGGTTGACATGTTTTCTTACTCTGTTAATTACTATTTTATATCAATACATACTAATGTTTTATATATTAACATGTTTTGACATGTTCCCTAATATATTCTCATGAACTGGTTATGGTTTCTCTTCTATATTATAGGACCTGGCTGTCTAGCTAATCTTGTCCTTCAGTTACAGGGTAAAACTTTTCCATCTCTACAAAATTCTCCCCTTACCATGTGCATACCCATGGATTGGTTTGCATGTGGATCATAGTATATAAGAAGTGAAGGAACTTTAAAAACTGTTCTCCTCAAACAGCTCTTTGCTCAGAACAGAGGGAGGTCTTGAAGCAGAAATGACCTATCCAAGGTTGCACCTTCAGTCTGAGCAGAGGGGAGTCACGCTCTGCAGACATACCTGGCCCTGCAGACACAGCCCTTTCAGCTCAGAAGTGGGTGACTTCTTAAAAGAGTGACACAAATTAAAAATTATTCAAAAAGTGGTTTCTCCATAATTATTACCTTCTATTAACTTAAAAATGCATATGCATTCCCCAATCTTTTGACGTGTTGAGC
Organism: Cephalopachus bancanus; assembly: GCA_027257055.1. Taxonomy (NCBI): domain Eukaryota; kingdom Metazoa; phylum Chordata; class Mammalia; order Primates; family Tarsiidae; genus Cephalopachus; species Cephalopachus bancanus. Next base: position 147,847 of record JAPVLO010001137.1, on the reverse strand, counting down.
CAAGGCTTTTATCTGCGGCCAAACTGCAGGGCTGATGTGTTCTCTCCTTCTGTCATAAACCACCTCTTTCCTAACGTGCCATCTGCAGGATCCAGTTGTGGTTTCTCTAACACACAGCAATGACTTGAAGACACTTCAGAAGTCATGTGAGAAAAGGGATCTTCCAGAGTTCAGACAATTTCCTGTAGTCTTTTAGAGTTCTGTTGTCTGTACCTAATTGTCAGAAAGGTGTTTCATTGCTTAGTTTGTAGAATATTTCCATGGCATTCATGCTATTTTTCATAGAAGTGGCTCATTTTGCTCATGGATTTATAAAATATTAGGTTAAATGAAAGCAACGTTATGAAAATATAACACAGAGGCTGGTATTGAACTTGCAGCACATCTGACAAGTATCCAGGCAATTGGAAAGAGACCCAGCAAGTGCCTACATGGGTTACAGAGGACAATGGAGGATGTGGCGTCATTTGGTAAGCAGGTTAAGTAAAGATTATTTCTTAAAACTTTCTGCTGCCTGGCAAGGTGGCTCATGTCAGTGATCCCAGCACTTTGGAAGGCCTAGGCAGGAGGATTTCTTGAGGCCAGAATTTTTAAGATCAGATTGGGCAACATAGCAAGGCCCTGTTTCTACAAAAAAATAAACATAAAAGTAACCAAGCATAGTGGTGCTTGCCTGTCTTCCCAGCTATTCAGGAGACTGAGGCTATGGTAGGAAATTGGAGGGTTGCTTGAGGTCAGGAGTTCAAGGTTACAGTGAGCTATGATCAGAGAGAGACCATATCTCAAAAAAAGTGTGTGTGTGTATATATATATATGTATATATACATATATATATGTATATATACATATAAATATATATATTCTATAACCTTACTGGACACTACAGATGACTTTAGAAATTAGGTTATTTTAATATTTGTGAAGAACTTACTCTCAGTCAGGTACTGATGAAGGGCAGATAATTACAAAAACATCTTAGGCTGCAAGCACCAAAATAGCTGCATTTGGATTTAGAATATGGCTCCAGGGTTGTTCTCTGTGCTATCTATCTATATCTATCATCTATCTATCTATCTATGTATCATTTCTCTGCCTACCTACCTATATCTGTATCTATCAACCTATCTATTTCATAAGTAAATGCAGATTATGTTCTTGGGTCAGCACATGGGGACATTGGGGATTGTTAACTGGGGTAGGGAATCATGGTTTTAGGATGAGACTTTTCAACATTTTAATGATTCAAATGATTTCTCATGATGGTCTTAGGCAAAGAACTCTTTATTCATTCCCAGAATTAAGACAAGGGAGATCCTCTCACTTTTCCCAAAGGTAAGGAGAAAGAGGGTAGAAAGAATGGGGAGATATTTGGATAAGAACCCAAGGCCTGGGCAATGCTCTTGGGTCCCCTTCCAGTGTGGGAGCTTTTTCCATCCTCTCAAAAAATCCTGTTTTCGAAAAAAAAAAAGACAAAACGAAACAGAAAAGAACTCATGATCTGTATTGGAGATCCCGCCCCATGACTTACACACTGGGGACAGTTCTTAAGTGTTTGGGGTCCTATTTTCCTATTAATAAAATAAGAATTATGATAATACCTCCCCTTGTCTGGGGCATATGTAATGATCACAGGAGATAACATGCATCAAAATACTTTGAAAAGCATCAAATACTGAAAATTTCCAACACAGCTATTTAGTAGTGACTGTGTTGGGAGTCTGGGTTGTCTCCCATCTAGCTAACAGTACTTTTATTTTGCTTTTTTTAGTGTTACACCTGCACGTACTTGTTAATGACGTGGAGACTCCAGGCACAGTCCTAGAGTGGGCCGGTTGATATAACTTGTTGCACAGGAGCATAATGGACAATAGCAAAATACCAAAAGATGGACTGAAGATTGAGTGAGGAAATGAACATAGTGCCTGAGCCTCTCCCCACTGTTGGGAATAACTTCAAGCCAGTCCCTCTCTGATGGCTGGTTACATAGGAGAAACGCCTCCATCAAAATAGAAACACTGCTGCACACCCCTTTATTCTTTCTCTAAAGTTGCCATTCTAGCTCTGAACTTAATTCTCCTCTAATAATGCTCAAAAAGTAGAGTAATATAGTATGTTTGTTTTAAATCTGGTAATTAGAATCTGTTTTGCTTACAGTAATGGTGTCTCTGGGGATGGATGCATGCATGATTAAATGTAGCTTAAGGAAAGGAAAATGCTTGATGTTGGTTAAGCATTTTTGATGGCAAATAATAGAAAACTATACAAAAGTCAGCTTAAGTAGAAAAGTAATTTATTACTTCCTATAAATAATAAGCCCAGGGGTAGCAGGGACCATTTATCTAGTAGTAACAATAGACACGGTGCCCAACACCCATTGTTCTAATAAAAGGTTCCTGAAAATATTTTAAGTCTAAATTATTTTAAATTAGAAGAAAAGAAATCAGTATACTAATACTAATATTTTTTAATAAAGAAAGGAGTTCACAAGGCAAAAGTGCATGGAGCACCTACAAGTTAAAACACATCCTTGCAAAATAAGACTGTCTTCAGGATTAATTTGCTGTCAAATATATCACCAAGATGCTTTCACTCCACACCCCCAATCTCTCCCCTTTTTTCCTGTCAGGTCATTGACTCTTATGGACAGGCTTTTCTTTATTTCCTACCATTATTTACTCTGTTTACTATGACTCCCACAAGCCAAGGATGTGTCTGCCTCAGGGTCATTGCACTGATCTTCCCTCAGTCTGACATACTTCTACAGATAACGTCCTCATTTCCTCCAGGAGTATGTTCAGCTTCTCAGAAAGACTCTTTTATTAAAGAAATAAATAAAAGCATGAGTGAAAGATTGATGCATTAACCCAGATTTTACATCCTCAGAATATCAACTCCCATGGGAAAGTCTGAGAATGTTTTATCTAGAAGACTAAAGAATTCTTAATGAATCTCATTAATTCTGTTTGGGTCACATGCCTAAACCTGAGTCAATCACTGTGGAGAAAGTAGCACATTGGTTGACTCAGTCATATTAATCAAATTTCCTCTCTAAGCATGTACTGTGTTCTAGGAGGGCAGAACTGAGTGGTTGGGAAGGGTGAATTTTCAGAGTGATTAGCACCAAAAAGGAAATGAGGGTGAATTTATCTACAAAGCAAAGAATGCATATGTATTAATTTCTACTCTAGAATTTCCTTTGACTAGTTTTCTGTATCTATTTCACCCATACCTTGATTCTGGTAGTTGTTTATACATTATATTTCCCAAATATTAGGCCATTAAATGCATTTTTTCTTAAAATGAATAAGTAGGGACTGTTTAAAATTTAAATAAAATGATAAGTAAATAAAACTATATAGGCATATGGAAAATACAGTGCTGTGTCATATTCTGAAAAGAATTAGTTTCAATGAAAATGAGAATGTAAGGTACCCCAGGCATCTATTTCTTGTTGTAGCTAAAAAGAAGATGTTATCATAATAAGGAAAACTGAATTGTCATGGTGTTATGTTTTGTTGAGATCACAATTAGATTCATTGAAGTACAATCTTCCAGGAGACATTTGCAGGGTCTAAACTTAACAAAATATTGATAGGTGAAATATGCAAACACTTGTACAAATCAATAAGAAAAAGAACAAATCTATCATCGTGTATGTATGATAATGAATACTGCAATGCTCTGTCCGAGGGATTTGTGCTTGGAGATAACCTGGGTACCCACCAACAAGAGCATGGGAGGAAAAATGTGGAATTGGTAAGCAGTGGATTGACCTGAGATTTTCCTTGCCATTGATAGGTCCATTTTCTTATGTCACTATGAAATTTTGTAGAAACGGTTGCATGAGACAAATGTGGGAAGAAAACATGAAGTCAAACCAAAGAGATTCATGAATACAGGTATGTCGATTATTCTGTTTGCTCTTACTACATACACTTGCAAGCCTTCTTTGTCTTGTTTTGTGTCCAGGGACTGGCCCCTAGAGAATTCATCACCTGAACTCCTTTATCAACTGGACTGTGGTCAGTGTTGGCCAATGGGAGACCCCAGCAGGAGCTGGGAAGGTGTAAGGAAAAAGATTAAGTATTTTCCCCCACTTGCTTTCTGCTTTGGAATCATGGCTTTGGCAATGGTTGCAACCATCCCGAGTTACAGTCCCTGTCAGAGGGCCTCCTGATCCTCTTGGGGCTTTAGTAACACTATTTCCTTCCCTGGATCCTTCAGATTCGGGGATAGTAAAGGCTTTCTGTTGATACCAGTTTCTGGGTTTCTCAATACTCTTCTTACGTTCCTCAACCCTATAAATACTCCCTTCACACCTCAAGGTATTTCCTTTGATAAATTATGCTCTACAAATCAATTTGAACTTCCTGCTGGGACCACTACTGCTTCATCAGGCTAGAGTACTTAGATTTCCTTCTAAAAGCAGTAGGCAGAAATGAGAAAAGCCTGGGTTTTGTCATCAGTGTTTGGTACTTTCTGCCTGCAGAAAGACTAGCTCCTACAATATCATATACACTCAGGTTTTAGAACATTTTACATGATGTTCGAGCTGTAAGAACATTGAAAGCTCCTTCATTGGTGGTTCATGACCAGGTCCTGGTCTTTTAATAGAAAAGCCTTTTATTTGTTTAATGCTTTATTGTAGTTGCTTCAAGTAATTTCTATGAACATTCAGTGTGCAATATTGTTAAAAGATAGTTAAGGGAGCTTAATGTATTGAGATTTATTTACATTGCAATGGAACCTGACATTGCATGGCCTCCTGAATTACATTACCTTCACTGCTACAAATGTTTCCCTTGGTTGAGCAGTGGTACACTGCCAACTTTTAACTCCAACTTTTAAAATGGAACAAATTGGAAAATGGACCCTTAGACTTTCTTGATTTAATTTAGCAAACACAGAGAACCAGGTAGAAGAAAATCAGGTTAGTTGTTAATAATTTAGACATTTCAGAAAATCATCAAGAGGAATTGTCAATTTTCTGGAAGGATTAGGTAGTCTGGGAAAAGGGTATTAAACTTCTGGAAAGTAGATTCACCTCGCTTTTGATGATGATTTACACTTTTGTATTGCTTCCTCCACTTATCACTGGAAATATGGTTAACTACTAGTTGAAATTACAAGGCACATCAAACCATATGATACAGAGAAATACCGGGGCTCTGCTTCACTAAGAATTCTCTGCCGTCATTTGGTTGTATTAATTTCCTATTGCTGCTTATAACAAATTAGCAAAACTGTAGTAGCCAAAAACACTAAAAATTATTATCTTACAATTCTGGATGTCAGAAGTCCAAATTATGTTTTAATGAACTAAAGTCGAGGTGGCTGAGCTGCATTCCTGCTGGAAGAGTCAGAGGATAGTCTATGCTTTCCCCCTTTCTAGAAGCTGCCTGTTTTGTTATGTGACACCTTTCTTCTTTGTCAGAGGCAGCAGCACAGTATCTCAATTTCCTGACTCTCACCCTCTGTCTCTGCTTTCACTTCGAAGTGATTACATGGGTCTTACCCAGCTAATCTGGGCTAATCTTTCCATCTCATGATCTCTTGCCTTCCTCACTTGGTACTTTGTGATACTAAACTTTTTCTCTTCTGTAATGGCTGTGTTTGTTTTTTCTGGGCAGTGGGCATAAGAACGCAGTCAGGCTGTAACAATAAAGAAGGGAGAACTATGAGAAAAACACTTATTTCTAGGAGGTTGGAGGACACGTGACAATACAAAGCCTACCTGGTCCACTACCAGGGGGAGTAAGGGCTAGTTAGAAGCCCAGGTGTTACTTATATGCAGCCTAATTATGTAGTAAATCCTCAGTTTTATCTCCAATTTTTATAATAAACTAAACTAAACATAAAAACACTTAAATGATGATTTAATATAAGAAAGAATATTACAAGTTGAAGACTTGGCATTCCTCTATGTGCAATCCATTTCATTGAAAAAAATATACAAATATATTTTAGACCAGCTAGTGTAATTAAAAGCATCCTTCTAGTGAATTTCAAAGCATCCAAATATATCCCTACACTTTATTATCAGTCTATCAAGCATAAAAGCCATTTGGAGGTAGGCGTATTTAATCCTGTGTGAATGGGCTTATCTGTGTGTCTTAGAAGAACAGTATATAACTTTCTGGAAAAGAAATGCCTGTGATTAGGCAGCCATTAAGCAGTGACGTATTACTATGGTTTAAAAAACCCTATCAGGCTAACCTTGTGGTGGAGGAATCCAGAAGTTACAACTGATGATTCAAAATATGATTACATCTGGGAATGGGAGAGTTCTTGACTCTTGACTCCAGGGTCTGGTTCTAAAGTCTGAGTCCATCCTTGATGCAAGAAACTTGAGCTTTGACACCTGACTCAATAGACACTGGGAAAATATAAGGTTGACCCAACATTCTGGGAATAGTCCTGCTACTTTTGACTTTACAATCCATGGGTGTGTTTGGTGGAGGCTTGCATCCCCTAACTATTTGGGGACCAGATTTTCTGTGTTTCTGCAAGAACAAAAGAAAATTTAATCACAATGGAATTGGGTCTGTTAACTTCTTGTATGAGGACATTTTTCCTCATTTATTAAGGGACAATAAATATGAGCATTAATTTTGCCTAAAGACAGAATGTCTGGTATGCCTGATCTCCCAAGGGACATACAATCCAAGTTACTTTGTACTAACTTTGGGAAATAGCTGTCAGAACTACACTGTGACTCAGACTCATGTAGCAGATAAAAAAGGACATGCTTTTTGAGCTACAGTTTAATGATCTTGGGGAAAAAAATCAAAGTCAGGATATTATGGGATATTTAGGGCTATTAGAATCTAAAAGATAATCTTCAGAATCTGAATCTTTATTTATAATTTGAATCTGGAACTCAAAATTTAACCTACCCTGGAGAATTGTCAGGTAAAGTTGTTATAGCCAGATTGGGAGAAATGATGCCAACATGCAGAGAGGGTTAAATTATGAGTCCTTTATTGTCGCCGGCGACCGAGAGCAGACTAGTGTCCAAAGAACTCTCGGCCCAGAACAGAGTGAGTAGTGGTTATTTAAAGGCATAAATTACATAAGCGGTACAGTTTGATTAGTATTTCTTGGAAAAACATTTGATTGCAAAGGGGTACAGATAGCTACAGAATTTGCACACTTAGGGAGTTTCCAAGTACCAAGGGGCACAGGAATGTGGGTGTGCAATATGATTACGGGAAGGTTACATAAGAGGGTTGTTTCTAGGTTAACATAGAAGATCTGTTACAAAATGGAGTTACTTATGTCACACTAGCTATTACAGATTATTATAGGTTTTTCAGATTAGATATTTCATATTTCATTCATTTCAAAGTAAAGACATGAAACACCATTCTGATCCCAGGAAACAGCAATAATTTGAGACTCTAGAATGAAGACAAGAATAGTTTTTAATCTACTCTTGATTGGTAGTGGTTTCATGTTGAGAATGGTTTAACCAGTGAAATGTGTCAGGTTACTTAGCGATATCTGCTATAGGGGGGACGTGAGTGTTTAGTATTAATCCTCACTGTTTCAGGGCAGGGGGACAAGTCAGATGGTGAAACCTCAATTAGATTATCTTCTGGTCATTATCTACTCTTTTGTGAAAACAAAATTTTAGATCTGCTTATATTTCAGAGGCATTGTAGTTTAGTGGAAAGTGCTGATTGGTGTCAGATCTAATGATTAATTCTACCAATTAACTAACTAGGAGAAACCGAGCAAGCCACTTAACATTTCAGGGCCCAGTTTATCACATGAATGTGGGCAATATTAATACAGAGAGATAAGTTAGAATGAAAAAGTCCCAAGGCATCTACTAAGTTACTCAGAGGAGTGCTATTTTAAAAACAAAAATCTTGGAAGAGAAAATAGCTCTTAGACTTATATTTAAATAAATGATAGGAATTAATTTTATTTAATTTGTGTAAGTAGCTCTTCAAGTGCAATTTTCTAAATAGTAGAATTATGATTCTAAAAATATATGCAATTAAACATGTATGAATTATTTTAATATTACATAATTAGACAACCAGTAACATGGAGTGACTGATTTACACAACATTTTAAAGCCTAGTATATGGGGGGCACATAATGTTAATAAGGATACCCAATCTTAAACCAGGTGAAATGGGCACCAAAGGGAAGCCCAAACTTTACCTGTAGGATGACCACACATATGTACCTAACCCTGAATTGTACCCTGCGTCTTTTAAAAAAGAAACATTAGTATATAATTCAAGGGTTACATACAAAAACTGGCTAATGTTCACCAATAATATATCTGGTGGAGAGGAGGGTGTTACCTGATCCACCAAAGAGGAATTATTTGCATCTCTATCAGGAATAAAGAACTTTACTAAGTCTGAAACTTTTACTCAGTAGTATCAGTAAGATGACTGATAACTTCGTAGTTGATTTTCTCCATGGTATTTGCCATAAAATTTCAGTTCTTCATTGACTTTTGACAATGTTTTGGCTACATGGGCCATTTCATAGGGATGACGGAGAGTCTTCCAAAAGTATATCTAGGTTTCCCCAGAGTAAGTGATGTGAGAGAAAGAGAGAGAAAGAGAGAGAGAGAGAGAGAGAGAAAGAGAAAGAGAGCAGTGCCTTTGTATTAGTATAACTTAGCCTAAAAACTACATCTTCTTAATTTTGTTTGTAAATAGTGAATAGCTCATTTCAACTCATACTCACTGTGAAGGAAAACAGACGGCACAGTATATGGGGAATTTGTTAAAGAAAATGTTATGGACATTATAAAGCATCCACATAACAAACAACCTCAGTATCTAATTGCTTTGAAATAATTATGGTTCATTTCTAACTTATGCTGTATGTTCTCCAAGTGTCAGTAGAGAGGTTGTGTTTATTGTAATCATTTAAATGCATAGACTAACTGAAAAACTTGGTCTTTTTTTTGTTTGTTTTGTTTTGTTTTGTTTTTGAGTTGGAGTCTCACTCGGTCGCTCAGACTGGAGTGCAGTGGCCGCTCCCGGCCAACGCAGCCTCGACCTGCTGGGCTCCGGTGATCCTTCCGCCTCAGCCTTCCGAGTAGCCGGAATTATAGGCATGCGCTACCACGCCCGGCTGATTTTTTTTGTTTATTTATTTATTGTAGAGATGAGGTCTCGCTGCCCAGGCATGCACCCACAAGACATGAGGGACACGGCCTCCAAAAGGTGAGAAAGCAGGATTTATTGAGAGGACAGAAAAGCTCCCATAACAAAAGGGGATCCAAGAGGGTTGCCCAACTGTGACCTTGAATACTGCAGATGACTGTGGGAGAATGAAAATGAGTTCTGGAGAGTCTCTGGATTTAAATAAATGGAAAGAAAATCCATGGTCATAATGTGGATAAAGAACCCACCGAAAAACCATAGTAATAGAATAAAGAACAAAGATCACACAATCTTTTCAATATATCCAGAAAAAAAATTTGACAAAATCCAACATCTCTTCATAATAAAACACCAGGAATATAAAAATATTCCTCAATCCAATAAACAACATCTACGAAAGATCCATGTCAATCATCATAGTTAATGATAAGAGACAGAATTATTTTCTGCTAACATCAGGAATAAGACATGACATCTATTCATAACTTCTATATTTAACATTTTTCTGAAGTTCTTGCCAGGGAAATTGGGACAGAAAAAAAATAAAGGCCTCCAGTTGAGAACAAAGAGTAAATCTTTTTTTTTTAGTCCAATAAGATATAACTTTGTATATAGAACATGTTAAGCAATTAATTTAAAAACCGATTTTAGCCAATAACATAGTTCAAAAAATTTTCAAGATAAAAGATCAACATACAAAAATAAATTGTAATTCTATAAGCTAACAATGAACACCTCAAAAATCATTTTAAAAAATATGTGATTCCATTTATAATAGCACCAGGAAGAATATAATACTTGAAGATAAATTTTTAAAAGACAGTGCAAAACTTGTACTCTAAGAACTAGAAAATATTGTTAAAAATTAAAGCAGCCTTAAATTAAAACTCCATGGTCATAGTTTGGAAGACATAATTGTGTTGAGATGGCAGTGCTTCTCAAATTTATTTATAGATTCAACATGATTCTTATCAAAATTCCAGCTGAATTTATTATATAAATTGGCTAAACTATCACAAAATTCATACAGAAATACAGAGGATGTAGGACGTCCAAAACAATTTTGAAAAGTAATAAATTGGGATGATTCACACTTACCAATGTCAAATATTACACAGCAGCAACAATCAAGAGGTGTGCTATTGGCACAAAAATAAGATGTGTAGATATATCTTTTATATCTATATCTATATATCTATATCTATATCTTATCTATGCATAAGATATATAGATTGGCTGTGTCCAGTGACGGGTCCCAGAACTTTGAGAGGCTGAGGCAAGTGGATTGCCTGAGCCCATGGGTTTGAGACCAGCACGGACAACTTGGCGACACCTCATCTCTACAATAAAGCAAAATTTTTTTTTTTTTTTTTGAGTTGGAGTCTCACTCTGTCGCCCAGACTGGAGTGCAGTGGCCGCTCCCGGCCACCGCAGCCTCGACCTGCTGGGCTCCTGCGATCCTTCCACCTCAGCCTTCCAAGTAGCTGGAATTACAGGCATGCGCTACCACGCCCGGCTGATTTTTTGATTTATTGTAGAGATGAGGTCTCGCTGCCCAGGCGGGTCTCGAACCCGCGGGCTCAGGCTATCCACTCACCTCAGCCTCCCAAAGGCGCGGGATTACAGGCTGAGCCACCGAGCCTGGCTAATAAAGCAAAAATTAGCAGGGCATAGTAGCATGCCACTGTAGTTGGCTACTTGGAAGGCTGAGGCAGAAGGATCACAGGAGCCCAGCAGGTAGATGCTGGGGTGGCCGTGAGTGTGCCACTGCACTACAGCCTGGGCGATGGAGTAAGACTTCAACTCAAATAAAAAGGAAAAAGAAAAAAAGAAAAGATGTATAGATCATTGAAATATAATTGAAGCCCTGACAAATTAGACTTCATTAAAATTAAGATTATGTGTATTTCAATGGACACCAAGAAGTGGAAAAGGCAACACACGCCATAGAAGAAAATATTCGCAATCATTTATGCGACAAAGGATATAATATATTCTTTAAAAATTATATATTTAAGCCGGGCTTGGTGGCTCAGCCTTTCATCCCGTGCCTTGGGAGGCTGAGATGAGTGGTTTGCCTGAGCCTGTGGATTCGAGACCCACCTGGGCAAACGAGGCCTCATCTCTACAATAAATCAAAAAATTAGCCGGGCGTGGTAGTGCACGCCTGTAGTTCCAGCTACTTGGAAGGCTGAGGTGGAAGGATCACCGGAGCCCAGCAGGTTGAGGCTGTGGTGGCCGGGAGCAACCACTGCACTCCAGTCTGGGCGACAGAATGAGACTCCAACTCAAAAAAAAAATTATATATTTAAAAATATATAAAAACCCTTACATCTCAATGATAAAAAGACAAGTAATCTAAATGAAAAAGCGAGAAACAGGTTTGAATAGACATTTCTTTAAAGAATAAATGTAAATGGCCAATGAACACATGGAAAGATGCCCAACAATTTAGTCATTCCACAGTACAAATGAAAACCATTGTTTGATAGCACTAAAACACCCAATATGACTTTAATAAAAAATATCAGATAAGTGTTGAGGATATAGATAAATTGGAATTCTCATTGATTGCTCTTGGGAATGTAATCACATTCAATCATTTTCAAAAACATTATGAAATTTTTCCCAATGTTAAACATAGACTTATGATACATCTACTTCTAAGTTTATACCTAAAAGAAATGAAAGCCTATGCCCGCACAAAAATTTGTGCATAATTGTTCATAGTAACGTTGTTCATATTAGCCAAACGTAGAAACAACTGAAATGTATATTAACTAATGGATAGCTAAAATATGGTATATCCATGTAATGAAATAATTAATTAGTTAACTAATTAATTAATTAAAGTATGTGGGGTACGATTCAGGGTTAGGTACATAACTGGTCATCATACAGATAAAATTTGGGGTTTCCTTTATTCAGCAATAAAAAGAGATAACATACTGATATATTCTACAACATAGCCATTTATGCTAAGTAAAAGAAGCCAGTAACAAAAGTTCGTATACTGTATAATACCACCTATACAAAATACCCACAAGGCTAACCTATAAAAACACAAAGTAGATTTGTGGTTGCTTATAGCTGGGGGAGAGGGAATAACAGTTGATGGGAACTGACTGATAATGGGTACATGGTTTATTTGGGGAATGATACAAATATTCTAATGTTAGGACATACTGATAGATGCACAACTGATCAAAATACTAAAACCATCGAAGTGTGCACTTTAAATGGGAAAATTACATGCCATGTGAATCATTTGTCAGTAATGACATTAAAAAAGAGAAGCTGACAAAAATTTAACATGGATCCGGAAGTTAACTTACAACTCTTTGGCTCATAAACATCGCATAATCCTAACCAAGCACAAACGTGACCGGAAATGGAATCATACCATTCATCTTATTAAGTAGAATAATGGAGATAAAATTTTACCATAACCATAATCTGAGAAATATTTGGTTTTTGTTTACTTTTTCATAATTTCCTTCCAGTTGAATATAAACTCCATGTGAGCAGACTTCGTCATGTTCTCCACAGCATTCCTCATGCTTAGAACAGAGCCTGAATCATAACCAGTGTTCTGTGAATTTTTGTGCAATTCATTAATGAGTGTGTTAGATTAAGAAATCAGTCATAGAGTGTACATTTGTGAAATTCTGACAGCATGAGAGCTTATGTATAGATAGCTTAGTATCATCTTGTGTCTTCATGGGCATACTGATCTGGACATACTGGGAACATCCTAACTTCAAATATAAATTTCTATAAGAAACTCACACCTCTCAGAATATTAACCTGAATCTGGGTTAAGAGGATCTCTTTTCAGCCATTTAGACAAAAGAGAGAAGATAGCATATTATTGCCTTAGGGCTAAACAAATTTTTCAAAGAAACTGGTTTTGAGGAAGCTGACCTTGGAAGTTCAGTGCCAAAGTAGAAACTGTCTTTTTGAATGCCAGATTTTTGAGATCAGAATCCCCACCAGGCGATGTGCTTTGTTTCACAGCTTGCTCTTTACCCTGGTCAGGTTAAGGGAGAAGGCATTACTCATGATGAAAATAAGTTTTGTTGAACTGCCAGCTGAGTGGCATAGATCTCCCCTCGTTAGAAAAGAGTGGGAAAAACAAGACCAACTTACTCACCAGAATGGGCATCAACATTTATGTTCCTGGTTTTAGGTCCATGAATTGACTAGCTTGGAGGTGTATGAAAAAAAAATATTGTCCTGGTGCTGAATCACACCCAGATATACTGTGTTCTAGGTTTCATAATCATTTCCTGAAGGAACCATAAGAATGTTGTTTCTGAAAATAAGGCTCTTCAGGTCTTCCAAGTGATTCCCACACTAAGTGTGCAGATACTCCTGCCAGAATCCTGCCTGGAACCCAGAGGTCAGCTACTCAAGTCATGAGTCAGGTGACCATTCCTTATCTTTTGGACCCTATAGTTGGTTACATGAATAAATATTATAAGATAAAAAAGAAAAGTCCAGCTGGGCTCGGTGGCTCAGCCTGTAATACCGCGCCTTTGGGAGGCTGAGGTGAGTGGATTGCCTGAACCCGCGGGTTCGAGACCCGCCTGCGCAGGGAGACCTCATCTCTACAACAAATCAAAGAATCAGCCGGGCGTGGTAGCACACGCCTGTAGTTCCGGCTACTTGGAAGGCTGAGGCGGAGGATCACCGGAGCCCAGCAGGTCGAGGCTGCGGTGGCCGGGAGCGGCCACTGCACTCCAGTCTGGGCGACCGAGTGAGACTCCAACTTAAAAAAAAAACCAAAAAAAAACACAAAAAACAAAAAACAAAAAACAAAAAAGAAATGTCCAGTGGTTTACTTTTTGGTGTTGTTTTTTCTCACTATTTTTCACCACCTTATTCATGGGTTTCATTCAAATTTTCTTAACCATACCGAATTAATTTCTCTTAATCAAAATATGACCTAGGTAGATATATGACATATAGTAGATAGACTACATAGATTTAGTGGGCAAAGGAAAAGTTAGGGAAATTTTGTGCACATAATCCTTTCTATCTGTGGTTGACCTAAAACTTTCATGCTTTAGAACAATTATCACATAAGATAGATTTTTAGGTAGCTATAATGGCTACAGGAGTGCAAGTAGTTGACGAGATGGAATACTTTTTAAACACTTAATTGACACTGGGGAAATTCATGCTTCCAGAAGGAAAGATTCTCATTTAGGAAGATTTATCCACTTTGGCTATTTCTGGAGCCCACAAATCCCTTCCCTTAAAATTCCTCCCACCTCTGAAGGGAATTGAACATTATAAGACATCTGATATAATTTGTGCCCAAATGCAATTTGGAATGTCACTCTTTATGTGCACACATCTTAATTCCCCTGCTAGCTGTGCAAGGCTGTTGATGGCAGAAGCCTGTTGGGGTTCAGCAGTGCTTCTCCCAAAGTGCTTTCTGTGTTGTGTGCACACAGGCAATGTGTGTTCAGTTCCACTTACTAAGTAGATCAGTAGTGGTCTCTGAATGCATGGTCCTATTGTTGTTTTGTTTTTATTTTTGTTTTTGCTTTTGCTTTACATTTATTTGTTTTGGTGGTGGTAAAATAATTACCGGTGTTTTCAAAGTTCTGTGAACTCTAAGATAACTAAATCCAAGGAAACTTATTTATGCATTTGGGCAAAGCTGGTGATCACTGTCATTGGTGATTTGTATTGAGAAATCACCAATGATCTTTATTCTCATTATTTATAGCTGAGCCCTTGCTAACAATACCTGGCATGGTTGTGTTAGCATTTTACTACCTCCTTCCTGATGTACATCTAGTCTAAATTATTTTCTCTTTACTGTTATGGTTCTTCCCATTTAACTGAATGAACAAGTTCTTGGGTTTTTCCCCCTGGAATTGGGTACCCTCCCCTTTTCTTTCCCTAGTTGGTCAAAACCAGGACTGTCTTGGCGCTGATGGGTTTGCCATTTAGCATGCTAAGGAGAGTATACTGTACCTGGAGGTCACTTGCTGGTCAAATCCATTGCCATGTTGGATCCAGTAGGTCTTAGTTGGTTTGACGACATCCTGGGTTTTTTTTTCATGGCTTTATCAGTTCATTGTCTTTACAGCTTATTTCAGTTCCTCCTTGACTGGTCACATGATTTCTTAATTGTTGCCTGGTATTTTTTCTTTTCCCTGCGACCACTCAGTACTCTTTCTAACTCAGCACGATCTACCTTATGTTTAAGCAGGAGTACTCTGGCTGGGGCATGGATAACGTACACAAATGGGACCAGGGTGGAGGAAGAGAAACAAGTCAGTGACTAAGAGAGTGATCCAAGCAAGAGATGCCGATGAGGTGGGCCACTGTAGATGTCTTCATGGTGAGGAAGTGAGAGGACTCTATTATTTCTGTTATTTCCCAGGTAGAACTGATGACCTCTCTTGATAATTTCATATTGACTATTAGGGGAGTGAGAGACAGGAATGATGAAGGTGCTGGCAGTGACCTGCTGACCAGAAGGATGGAGCTGCTATTGATCGAGATGAGGAAACCACAGGAAGAGTGCATAGTGGGGGACGATGGTATTGGTGACACACAGGAGTTTAATTTTGATGTGTTAATTTAGAGTGTGTCCCAGGAATCAAAGTGGAGACAATGTGTATGTAATTTGTATAAAGGAAGCTTCAGTAATCAAGCCAGTCTAGTATTAATGGAAAGATAGACACATAGTAAATGAATGCTTTTTTATTCAAGAGTACTCAAAAATAGTCTCACAGATATATGGTTATTGGTTTCCCCAAAAAAGGTGCAAAGTTAATTTCATGGACAAAGAATAATTTTTGCAACAAATGGTGCCAGAATAATTATGCATACAAAATACATAACAATGAACCTTAATATATACATCACACACCTTTTGCATGCATTAACTCAGATTGGATCATAGACCCAAATGCCAAGCCAAAACTACAAAAATTGTACAAGAAGGCATAAATGACTTCAAATTAGACATAAAATTAGACATATAATTCTTATAACACCAATAACATAATTCATAAAAGTAAAATTTGACAAATTTGGCTTTTAAAAATTAAAAACTTTCAAAGATATTTTTGCGAGAAAGAAAAGACAGTCTATAGAATGGAAGAAAATATTTGCAAAGCTCATATCTTACCTAGACTTTATAAAATAAATCTCAACAAAGTTAGACATTGGTCAGTCTGTGCTTTTCTAACCATATTGAACAGAGATGCCTCCAGAGTGTTGGCAGGATTGAAGGAGGGCTCAGCAGGCGGGGGCCTAGCCTACCCTCCCCACTACTCTCTTCTGTATTGCAGTGATCTTCTAGCTTAACAGGAGTGGGGTCATCAGTAGCCTCTAACGATGGCCTAGAGGCAGCCAAAGGTTCCCATGAAGACTTTAGGAAGACACAGGTTGGAGACAGACACATCATTTTTCCATCCTTCCTTCCTTCCTTCCTTCCTTCCTTCCTTCCTTCCTTCCTTCCTCCCTTCCTTCCTTCCAAAGATGTGGGGTACAATTCAGGATTAGGTAGATAAAAGGTCATGATGCAGGTAAAGTTTGGGCCTCCCTTTGGATCCTACTTCGCCTGGTTTTAGATCAGGTACCCTTATTGATGTTATATGCCCCCTCCCTCCCCTCGCATATTTTAATAAATCAACACAATCGGTTTTCCTTCTAGGTTTAGAACAGTTGCTGGGTTAGTGTAAGTAGTTGGCTTGAGTTTGGACACCATATTACACCACACATGCCTGTGCGCACACACACACATCTACATACACACACACACACACAAACACACACTCTTAAACATTAGTGGTGTACACAATATACAGAGATTTTCGCACTATGAGAAACATTTGAAAAGTATGTGTAATTGAGGAAATAAAAGACTTTCATCTTTTGCCTCTTACTCATTCCAGGATATAGATGTTTTAACCTGTCGTTGTGGTTGACTTTTTTAATACTATTTAGATTATTTTCAGTTCATCCCCACTCTTCCTCTTCCTTTCTCCTCCTCTTGCTTTTTTCCCTTCCCTTCTTTCTTCCTCACTCTTTGTTGACGTTAAATGTGCATATGATATATCTTAAAGTTTCTTGTGAGATTTCATTTGAAGACAGAGTTCTTCAGCTTAAAAATAGTTGGAAGTCACTGTTACAATGTACCATAAGTATGGAAAATTGAGTTGTTTGAAGCCAGGTGTCTTTTGTGAGTACTGAGGGAAATGAATGAAAGAGATAGACCCAGGAACCAGGCTTCCTGAATTTCATTACAGTGCCCTTGCCTCTTTCTATCCACTTTAGTGTCCTTTGGCACTAATTCTTTCTATTCTGGTCATCTCTTAAGTTAACAATCAGAGACAAGCACTCTTACAGAAAAGTCAGAAGTTCAGAACTCAGAAGCAACCTCTCTTCACCTCGTCCCAAGAACATCCAAGTGGGCAAAGCTTGACTATCCCAACCTGGTATCTCGTCACCATCTAGAAACTTGTGTAGGAGACAAAAAAAAAAATCTTTAGCAGGAACACAGCTTGTCTGATATCATAACATACTTTTTCTCTGTCTGTATCTCACTTTTTTTTCCTGGAAAACAATTGTCATGTTAGTTCTGTGCTGGAGTCCTGGAGACAGATAGTTTGGGCACACAATTCCTCTTCAGCATCCTTCCTTCTGCTGTTGTGTATAAGCAGCCAGGCCATGCAGCCAATGTTTCTTACAGGGCCATGGGACTGTCAAGAATCAGGTGATGGGAGGAGGCATGGTGTTTACTAATGGCATGATGTTCGTGGAAGTGGATTTTGGGCAGACAAGACTTTTTGAAATAAAACTCTATCTAGAATACTGAGTGATCTATCATATAAATAAAGACCTGAGTGTCACATGTTCTCACTCATAAGTGAACCTTGAACAATTATCATAATACTATAAGAAAAGGATTGTCAGTAGTGGGAAATTGCCAGGTGGGGACGGGTCGGGGGGATGGATTTGGCAGTAGTGTGATTCTGCTGAGTGGTGGGGGAAATGTCATTCACAATGGTACCTGCATAATGAACATTTGCACACTTAACCCTGAATTGTACCCCACATCTTTAAAATTTAAAATTAAAAAAATAAAGCTCTAACCTTTAGTTTGAGGGGAGAAACAAGAAGCCAGCCTGTGTTACCACTCCACTCCAGGTCTCTGTTCCCAAAACACTAAACACACATAAACACATACACTCACACACACACATGCATGCACACACAAACACTTTCCTGATCCAAATAAAATAAGTGTAATGGCTGAAATAATACTCTGGGTTCATCAAATGGTACTGGTAATTCCTAGATTGTGAATATCCTGAAACACTTTTCTGAAATTAAAAGACTTATCAGAAATAGATCAAGAGTAGACAAAATTAATATTTATGAACTCAATTATATAGAAATGGGCTTTTGGTAAGCATGCCAGCTGCCAAAATTTATAAGACTTCTTTTCTCTGGCTCCTGGAATATAACATTAAAAATACATATAAGTAATTCCAACTTAATTTGATTGTCCTTTTATACTATGTTCTGGCAGAGTTTCTATAGTTGGTTTAGCTTAAAAATTAGAAAGCAGAAAAAAAGGCCACAGTGTACATTTAGTGGGATTAAATGGCCAGTATCAAAGAAAGTTATGCTCCATTTCTTCTGTTACTGAATTTTTCAAAATCTGGTGCTAAAGGAATTATGTATTTTTTTTTGCCACCTCTCTCTCTTCATTATCATCACTTGTCAATGTCAAAGTCAAACAGCAGTATACAAGTCTTGTCTGTGATAGAATTTTTCCATAATAAAAATAGTGAGTATCACTTGCACTATTCACCTGGTGTGCCCTCATCTCGTCCTGTCCTCAAGCACATATACTTCCTTCTCAAATCTGGGAGAGATTAAAGATTGACGCAGGTTGAACAATGATTTTGCATATTATAGCCAAGCCCATCTCAGGCTGATAAAATGAAAGCAGATTTCTGTGCATAGCTTATGGTAGTTTCCCATATCCTGCTTGTTCATCCTCTGTCTCCTAATGTGTCACTAGCAACCGTGGGAACTTATCATTGATATCTTCACATTCTAAGCCTCAGGTAGTTGAATCACTGGTCCATGTCATCTAGCTAGAAATGGCATCACCAGAATCCAGGATAATCCTGAGAACATGAATGAGGGCAACATTTCCTAACTTAGCTTGGGGGCATTTCATAATGTCATTCTTAGATGTTAGCATATATGCATGTTAGGGACAAGGAAGAGAGCTGTGCATGTGACTCCAGCAATAAAATGTTGTATAAAGTTCCCGTTTAACAGGGAAGAGTCTATTTTCCACAAAACCCTGAAGTAAACGACTCATCTGGGAGGTCTACCAAAGGGCATTCCTTCAATTAGGCTTTAGTTACACTGTTCTGCTCTTCTTTGAACTTTACAATTATCCTTGTTAGAATGGAACAGTGTGTCAATGCATTTCATTCTGTTTAATCTTGGCTTTTACATTTCACCATTAATATGCCTGTGTTTGTGTGAAGGCCCAGGTTAACAACACATGTCTAATACTGCTATTCTCAGAAAGTCTTATTTCCAAGGTTGTCCTTTGGCTGGTCAACCAGCCTGAGATCTTGAATTTTAAGAAGATATACTAACTGATGAAAGGGGCCTACTGTCCTTAAACTGATTGTATAGGCAATAATTATGCTGAAAACCTGCTTTTCTTTTGGGAGCCTGGAATTCTGATATACGCTAGGCAGATGGTACTTTTCTGACCAGCACCCAGCACGAGTCTCTCATGAGCTTTTCTGGGTAGAAACATCATATACAGGTTACATTTTTATTGCTAGGAAAGAGTGTGTTCTTTGTGACCCTTATGGTAGGGGGAGAGCATGGGAGGCCTTCTCACTGGGTCCTACAGACTCTGTGTCTTTTCCCTTATGATCTCACTGTGTGTTCTTCCTGCATCTCTGTAATCAATCTTAATTGTGACAACATCTATATGCTAGGTTCCATGCTTATTTCCAGTAATTATCTGAACATAGAGATAGTCCTGGGACCGCTGACACTCTTCTACAGAATAATAGGTTCCATCTTCAAGATTATATATATATTCGTTTATGTTTGGGTTTTTTTTTTTACTTTTAATGTTTTTATTTTAAAGAATTGGGTCCAATTCAGGGTTAGGTATACAAGTGTTCATCATTCAGGTACCCTTGTTGATGAGGTGTGTCCCCACCTCTCCCGGCAGTTTCCCACTACTGCCAATCCTTTTCTTATAGTATTACGATAGTTGCTCAAGGTCCATTTATGAAGGAGAACATGTGATCCTCCGTTCTTTGTTTCTCTGGTAGATCACTCAGCATTATAGACTCTAAGTGGACTCAGAAGGTAATAGCAGCAGGGACTTCATTCAGGCTCAGCTACTGGCCTAGCAGATGTAGCATCTTTGTAGTTCTCTTTCATTTGTCACCGGTCAGAAACACTTTATGGGCACTGTCCCTTTTGAAATGATTTTTAAAAATTAGATACTTTAACAAGCAGGTGTCACAATAAAGGATTTTGTTTTCATTGTTTTAACTATTAAAAGGAACATTAAATATTGTACAGTTGTCTACTTTCCATGTACCTAATGCAAGTTGTTTAAACAAGAAAAATACATTTCAGGAGCATTCAATTTAACAATTACACCACGAGGACTACTGGAACACTATTAAGTTCTTCAATTTAAATTCTTTTTCATGTGTAGGTGTTACTGATCTGGATCCTGTAAAGTCCTCGTGTCCTATTGCCTTAATGTGCATGTACATAAGACTGAGCTCTACAATGAGTGAAGACAATTCCACTGGAATGTATCATGGCACATGGAGGATGCAGCACTTTCCTAAGTGAAGCAACCTGCTAGTGAGCAATCTGCTTTTCTCTGATAATCTCCTGACATCCCAAGGATTAAAAAATCTAAAATGAAACTGCAGTTAAAGATCTTTGTTGGGAACTGACCAGTATCACATGAAAGGATCCCAGGATCCATAAAGCCTCTTTGGGTTTCTGTTTCATGGGGCCCAAAATGACTATATTTCTTCCCTTGAGCTTGGCTGAAGCATCATTCATGACAAGGCTTAGGGACTACATCTGAGAACAGAGTGACAAATGAACTTCCGGAACCTAAGAAGCAAGGTGCTGGTGGATCACAAGAATGACAAACCCATGAGTATGCATTTTGTTTAATCCTTTTTGTCAATCCTACACAATTCCCAGATTTCTCCTATCTTCAGTTTCTCTGAAAATCTGGAACCAAAGACTGGGCTACAAACCTAAATTACCCTGAGGGAATAATTAAGAGGACTCATTATCCATTCACAGCGTGTTAATAGTAACTCCCTAAAATTCATATCCATCTGAAAATACAGGTATAACTTAATATTTGAAAATAGTATCTTTGCAGATGTAATTAGCTCCAGATCTTGAGATTAAATTATCTTGGCTTTAGGGTGGTTCCTAAATCCAATGACTGGTGCCCTAATAAGAAGAGAGAGCACATGGAGACACACAGGATAAAGAAATCCAAGGACTGAGGATGTCTGAGATTTGAGTGCTTCTGCCATGGGATTCCAGGAGTGATGAGGCAAAGACGGATCCTAACTTCGAGGCTTAAAAGGGAATATAAAAGGTATAATCACAAATGCAAGTTTAGTTAGATTCTCATTCTCCCTTTAATGTGCTCAATTGGAATTATCTTGTCCTTGCCTGTGGATGAAAATGGGCAGATCCATGATTTTTGATTATCAACTCCAGTCTCAGTTTAAAAATTATGTTTGTGCTAATCCCAACTCCTGTCTCCATCCAAAGGACAAGATTTTTCTCTTTCCTCAGCTCGAGCTTCCCTGGGAGAAACAGGCATCATCAGCCTCTCTTTCCTTCCATTCCCACCATGATTTCTCTGTGTCTTCTCCTTGTGGGCTGAAGGTCCTGAGTTTAGAGACCAGACACAGATGAATGGGAGAAGATGTGTAAGGAGCAGGAAAGATGACGTTTTATCTTCGACAAAGCCTCCATCAACAACCACTGGGGAGAAGGGTGCCTATCTAATAAATGATGCTGGAAAAACTGGCTGACCACAAGCAGAAGATTGAAACAGATTCCCTACCTATCACCATACACAAAAATCAACTCTAAATGGATCAAAGACTTAAATGCAAAACCTCAAGCAATAAGAACCCTAGAAAATGCAGGAGACATCCTTATGGAAATTGGAACTGGTAACCAGTTCCCTATCAAAACCCCAAGTGCCCACACCATAAGAGGTAAAAGAGACAAATGGCAGCTTATCAAACCAAAAAGCTTTTGCAAAGCAAAAGAAAGAAACCCTTAAGAGAGCGGGGAGACAGCCCACAGAATGGAAAAAAATTATTTGTCAACTCTATATCTGACAAAGGCCTATATCCAGTATCTACAAGGAATTCAAACATGCCAAAAGGAAAAAAACAAAAGGAAAAAAACCCATTAAAAAAGTAGGCAAAAGACATGAATAGATACTTCTCAAAAGAAAATATACGGGCAATCAACCGACACATGGAAAAATGCTCAGCCTCACTAATCATCAGAGAAATGTAATTCAAAACTACATTGCAATGCCACCTAACCCCTGTAAGAATGGTCATTTAATAGAAAAAAAAACAACAGATGTTGAAGAGGATGTGAAGAAAAAGAAATGCTTGCACACTGCTGGTGGGAATGCAAACTAGTGCAAATTTTTGGAAAATAGTGTGGTGGTTTCTAAAACAACTAGACATTGACCTTTCATATGACCCAGCAATTTCCCTACTGGGAATATACCCAGAGGAACATAAATCATTTTACAAAAAAGATTCCTTCACATGCATGTTTATTGCAGCACTATTCACCATAGCAAAAACATAGAACCAACCATGCTGCCCATCTAAACTGGACTGGATAGAAAAATATGGTACATATACACAATGGAATATTATGCAGTCATAAAGAAGGACAAACATATGGACTTCACAGCAACTTGGATGGGTTTGGAATCTATCGTACTCGGTGATCTACCACAGAAACAAAGAACAGAGTACCACATGTTCTCAATCATAAGTGAATCCTGAACATTTACCATAATGCTATAAGAAAGGAATTGATAGTAGTGGGTACTGCTGGGGTGGGTGGGTGAGGGAGACACCACATCAGTAAGGGTACCTGATCTCAAGCCAGGCAAAATGGGGACCATAGGAAGGCCCAGACTTTACCTGTAAGATGACCACTTGTATACCTAATCTTGAATTGTACCCCAAATCTTTAAAATTAAAATAAAATAAAGATGACATTTTATGAGCACAGGTATCAACTGGCATCTGTGTGCTCTCTGGCAGGCATTTTGTGGGGTACTTTGGTATGTTCCTCGGGAAACGTCAATATTACTTCCATTATTAATGATCTCTTACTTATGGTACCCTAGAACTGAGTGCACACTGTATTTCCCATTCAGCTGCTGGTAACTGCATAGTATACTACAAATGTTACCTCTGCTGGCGGTCTAAATTGACTGCAGTCAGCCCCCACTGACCTAGTCTTTCCTTGTTCCAGCCTTTTCCTGTGCAGCAGCAACTATTACCTCCTGGCTTTCAGGGAAGTTCAACCTCCCAACCATCAGACTCCCCAGGAGTGAGTCAGACTCTGGTGCAGTGTGCTCCCCACCGCAGGGAACACATGTCTGAATCTCCACATAGTCATCCTGAAATTCTTCTACGCTGACCTAAGGAAAGTACTTAGTTCCTATTCTCTCCATCTCAGGGCCTGGAACCCACCACACACCTGGCACTCTCTGAAACCTACCCTCTTCCTAAATAATCCTCTTAATTTCTAACACTTACCCTTTTCTGCCCTCAACCTGAGTAGGAGCTGTGAAAACTGTGCACTTGGCTCTTATAACTTTTTTGTAAGTCCTCCATGTAGTCTAGCACCTTCTTTGAACTTCCGAAGTTATTGTATAATTACCCCTTGGCCACAACTGCAGTTTTGCCCTGAGTTTATGCAGGCAAAATTTTTAGGAGAGTGTCTGACATGTGTACTCAGTCAGTGGGAGCTGATGTTGGTTAGTTTGAGCATTTGGAGACATGATCCTTAGAGAATCTTCTCATAGTAGAGGCCTGTCACAAAGACTCCCTGTGATAATCATGAAATACTTTTGCTGTGCTATCCCATGATCTAACTCACAGAGCTGGGTTCTTATTCAGAGTCTGGTTGGTTTATTGTTCATAATAACCTGTTGCATGGAGGAGGAGAACAAGATAGAAAAGCGGAAGCTCATGAACTGAATACCACATGTTCTCACTCATAAGTGGGTCGTGAACATTTATCACGATACTACAAGAGAGGGATTGGAAGTAATGGGATACTACCAGAGGAGGTGGAGGCGCACATAACATTACTTAAGGCACCTGATCCTAAACCAGGGTAAGCGAGGAACAATTGGAGCCTCAAACTTTACCTTTATGTAGACTACTTGTGTGCCTAATCCTGACTTGTGTCCCACATCTCTATAACATAATAAAGTTTAAAAATGGTGGTGGCAGAGGGGAAGCTCATGGAACTCTCAGGAGATTAAATAACCCAGAAATTGTGCTCAGCCTGTAATCCCGCGCCTTTGGGAGGCTGAGGTGAGTGAATTGCCTGAGCCCGCGGGTTCGAGACCTGCCTGGGCAACTTGGTGAGACCTCATCTCTACAATAAATCAAAAATTAGCTGAACGTGGGAGCGCACGCCTGTAGTTCCAGCTATTTGGAAGGCTGAGGCGGAAGGATAGCTGGAGCCCAGCAGGTTGAGGCTGCGGTGGCTGGGAGCGGCCACTGCACTCCAGGTTTGGGGGACAGAGTGAGATTCCAACTCAAAAAAAAAAAAAAAGAATGAGCAGGACACAGTAGCATTTGGAGTAAGGTTGGGATGTTGATACGCACTGGCTAACAGTGTGGACAGCACTTTCCACAGTAAGGAGCATTTCTGGTCCACCCTTCTTTATTTCTAAGCTCTGGGACCAGGGTTTACCAGGTGTAAGGACTGAGCCTGCCTCAGTGGAGTTCCTGGCTGTGTTTGCCCCCACAGAGGTCCTCATCGGCCACCATGTATCTTTGTCACCCAAATCTCCTCATATTGGGCTCTTAAGCTCCTTGGGTAGAGGGCAACTCTGTGTGTTTTGAGCCCACTGCATTACTGTGGGCTTCAGAGTCTTCCTGTTGGACTAATTGGTCCTAGAAAAGTTTCTTGCTTAAACACTGAGGTGCAAAAAGATTAATTACAGTGTCTGGGAGTTGGCCAGGCTGAGTGGCGACCTGTGCTACTGCTGACCTCTTGGTTCACTCTGAAAATTGCCTCTAAAATGATGCTAAGGGACCAAGGGTACTTATTAAATGTCAAAATGACCAGACTCAGTAGATTTATTCTAAATCATTTATCTTAGCTGCCTCCAAATTCCATAAACATGCTGAAGGATAGCCTTTGAGTGCAATCCCTGCCCTCTGTTTTAGAGCAAGGTGGTCACACTTTCTTTAAAGTGGCTCCTACTTGTTTTTGTTCTAAAACGAGACTTGGAGACATCACTGGGAGCTGGTTCTAGACTACTTCTAAATAAAGTAAGGACTGCAGAACCTCTGCACACACAATGAACACTGAGGAAAACAGAGAGAAACAGTAACTATGCTAGCTGGTTATTGCATTTGTCAAGGTCTAATCAGGAGACAAAATAAACTGTTTCACATTTAGAATAGTCATTTTAAGTGCAGGAAATTGGTTGCATTGAGCATCCCAGAGGCCAAAAAAAAAATGCAGGGAGACATCCTAGGGTTTGGCTGCCATCATTCCATTAAAATAAAATGAATAGAGGATCTGACTCTTTCCTTCATGACACACACGTTATGTGGAGACACATTATCCTAATCCATTTAGAGAAACATAGATAGACCATAAAAAGGAGGGTTACATATATTACACATTTTGAATCTGGTTTGGAATTTAGAAGTAAGTTGGTAAAAGTCTCACTTTCCTTTCTGCTCTTTCCTACTTGGGTAGCTTCTTGCTGGTAGGGTCAGGTAGACCCAAACTCTTCTGCTCAAGAGACAGCCTCAGGTGACACAGTATGGTTTTGTTCAATGCATTGGCATATTGCTTCCAAGCCTTCCTACTTGGTCTAGAATTTGGGCTGACAGGCTAGAGAATGTGCATGATGTTATTTTAGGATTGAAACTCTTGTTATCTCAGAAGACACTTTGTCTTCTAAGCTGATTACGGTAACTCAGAAAGACGACTAGGTGATTTTCCTCTTGTGAAACACCCATTTGCTATCCCCACATGCTCTGTTGAAGCCTCTGATCCCCTGGGACTGACTCTGTTGGTTTACTCTGCAGACTCTGTTTGAGAGGCTTCCCACCAGGGAACCAACATTTGGAAAGAATCTTTTACTCTGAGGAGGTGAGTCATGTTGGCCCTGAATTTTGTTACAGTTTTCTGAAATCTTGATTTGACAATGGACATTTTTTTAAAACTTGAAAGTGTGTGTGAGAGAGAGTTTTCTAGTACTGGTGTAAAAATTAATACACGTTTAGTATCTTAAAACAACTTATATTTCTCATCTTACAGTTTTTGTGGTCAGAAGACTGATACAGGTCTTACGGCATATTTTTTGGTATGCAGACATATTTTAAACTGAAAGACATTATATGAGTTGTACTTTGCTTATAATAAGACGTTTGTGAGGATCTTTGAATCAGTATAAATAGCTGTTTACTTTTTAACTGCTGCTTGACGTTTTATACTATAGATATCCCAACATGTATTTAGTCCTACTGATCATTTCGGTTGTTTGCACCTTCAGTTCATCAGGTTTTTTGTTCTTTCTGCTGTAATGTAGCTGTGTTGAGCGCTATCTGGTGCAAATGGTACATTTGCCAACTGGTGACACTTGGAAGCCCATGGCTGAGAAGGATTCTGAGGCAAATCTGGGTTCAACAGGAAGAAGCATTAGGATTGAGCAGCCATGTGGCCTCAGTTACAAGGAATGGGGCAACTGTGCTAATGGCCTTTTGTACCTGTTCTGCATCTTGTTTGTGCACTGTGTGGTGTATTCAGCCCAGCCCTCTGCACCATATCTCCAGTGAGACTGACATCCAGAAATATGACTCCAAAGGCTGTGGGGTGCTCAACAGCCACAAACAGATCTTTTAGCTTTATGGTGTGACTGCGATCTATTTATTAAGAAAAGAAATCGTATATATTTGCAATTTATTTTTGTCTAATTCTTACTCCATAGGACCATGCAGATCCTGCCAGCCTTTTTCTTTTTCTCAAAGCAAGTGTGTCAGTGATTTGTTTGATGCCATATGTCACCACGTGGTCGGTCCACTGTTAACATCAAGTTTTCCAGAATAAACTTCAGACAGATGGCACTTTTATGTTCTCTTATAAGCCAGAATGAGCAAGGTGTTCCACAAACAGCTTTTACTTCGGTTATATACAAGTGGTTTCACAGCTGAAAGGAGTAATTGTAAAATGTCAAGGAGAATGTATGTCCACTGAGTACACTCTGCAAATGACCAGAAATAACCATCTTTGCCCAACCAGGTTAAACACTATGTACTTTCTAAATGTCCTCTGCAGTTACTCAAGAGTGGGTGGCCACATTTCTAACAACCCCAATGGAATTCAACAACCTTCAGCTAAGTATCACTACAGTACATGAGATCTTGTGATGATATTCAGTAAGCCTATTATGCTAATGTTCACATAATAGGATTTAGATATTTCATAATTTCTTAGCACTCATTGAAATATGAAAATCTGAAAGAATAGCTCCTGAAGAGTGGAGTCAGCTAAGTAGAATAGAAGACAGACAAAAACCATGAAGATTCTGGGTCACATTCACCCACCTGTATTCAAGCAAACTTTTGCTAACATGTATTTTCTCAAGGTGGAAGAGGGAGAAAAAGTCAAACTAAACAAGTTCAGGAAAGAAATTTGTCATTGGTGGTGCACGTCAGTAATAGATCCTGAGTACTTCTGTGGCAGAAATAGGACATAGCACAATTTTAAAGAGTAGCCCAATACCATTAATATTTATGATATATTTTAAGCAGAAGAGCTATTGATGGAAAATCTATTAAAGATTTGTTTTTGTAAGCGACGTTTTATTATAACATAGCCATCCTTATACATTTCTGTATTAATTGTGGCCATGTGTGTCCTGCACCAGTCGAGTTGAGTAGCTGAGAGAGTCTGTAGACCCACAAGTGGGAAATATTTACCCGTCTGACTCGTTGCAGAAATAGTTTACTGACCCCTGTTGTAGTATGCTCAACTGTCTAGATTCAATTCTAGCCCCCTATTTGCTAGCTGTGTGACCTGATGAAAGCTACATACATACTAGGGTCTTGGATTCAGAAAGAGGTCAAATAATTCCTGCCAGAACACTTCACTGGTATATTTTGAAGATTAAACATGAAAATACAGGCACAACTATGTTTTAGCATGGTTTAGTAAGAACTTGGTAAATGTTAGAAATCACTTTAATAATTAATTATGTGCACTTTTAAAAAGGGATAAATCTTAAAATATTTCCAGGAAAGGTGTCAGAGCTCCTCCCAATTATAATGGTGGCACAGCTGGTGGCACATCTGTGATGACAGCTGCCAACTATACGCCAGCCCTGCCTGGAGAGACAGAGGAAAGATTATGATGACAACTCCCATGCACAGTGTATTCCAGAGCCCAGCTAACCTCCTTTGAATGGTTTTAATTCTATATAATATCAAGGGGACATTTTTAGCTGCAATTGTGTTTGCTTTATGTCTTAACTATTATTTTACATTACGTTACATTATATTGCATTATATTTTTGTAGAGACAGGGTCTCATTGTTGCCGAGGCTGGTCTCTAAATTTTTATTTATCTTATTTTTTACTCAATATTTTCTGACAAATATAGAGCATGACTCATCTTTTAGGTGTTTTCACTCTTGTTTCCTAGTTTTATTCATGGGAAACTCTGGTTCATCTTCTTTCAAATTACCTGTTCGGTCACACACTTTGCTTTTATCCACGTTCCCCAGGACTTGCAGTTTCCACCTGAGTGTGACTAAGTGAGGGCTCTTTCCTATAGCTTCATGAAGCATCTAGTGCCACAGACAATACATAGAACCTTAAATAATGTGCTGGCTTCCATCAACCACTATTCATTTCCAGTCTGTGGATGGATGGAGGTTTCTGCATTTAAAGTAAAATAATGCTTAAAAAGACTAAACAGCATAGAACAATAAGAGTAAAATGTCTCCTAAATCTTAGCACCCTAAAACAACTATTTTTATTCATTTATTTATTTTACAGTAGTAGGGATTTGCTATAGAAGTAGGTTGCGTGCAGGTGAGGTTTGGGCTTCAAGTTGGCCCTCTCTCCTTTGGGTAGTGGACCAGGTACCCTTTGTGTTGTCACGTGCCTCACCCTCCTCCTTCCCTCACTCCCCTAGCAGTGCCCAGGATCTGCAAACCCATTCTTGTGCTAGTTAGTGTGGCTAGTGTTCAGGGCTCTTATGAGTAAGAACATGTTGTATTCAGTTCTTTGTCTAAAACAACTGTTAGAAGTACTAGCAGGCCATCGTTTTAGTATTTACTAACATTTCTGTATAAGAAGACATGTATGAATGTATAGAAACAAGGATGCTATAATCTATTTAAAATATATACTCAGAGATATTCTTGATAAAAATGTACTAAATTTATTTTTGCTTGTATACAGCAGAAAGCAAAGGATCTTCTAAAATTGAGCTGCTGGACTTGAAATAAATGTTAGTAAACTCCAAAGATATTGGTGTTTAAATATTTTTGTTAAGATTGAGGGGAAAAAAAGGAAGTTTATAATAAAATTAACTTAATGCTTAACGCCATTATTAAAATGTTGTTTCTGTTATTGTCTTAAATGTCTTGGGTTAATTTAAGCTAGTAGACTGAGTTTCATCTTTGGAAGATGAAGGAACTGCCATCCTCTCATTTCTTCCCATTTCCTCCATTACTAATTATTATTATTTGCATTACTTTAAAAAGTTTATATCATTTATATACAGTATTGAATTTTCAGTCTTCACATTCATTAAATCCTAGTTCCATATGAAGATTGCTCTGTCTGTTCCATTATTGAATAAGTTTTCATCTACAGCTATCTTCCAGATGTCTTTTAGCTGTATCCTTTGTCTTCTGTGATAGTCACTAAGTTCCTTCATATATATGGTAGAGGGAGCTTTTGTCTTTTTTATTCCTTTACCATAATTTTACTGTGATCCTGAGGGGATGAGGAGGAGATCAAATCATGTGTTCAATCCACTGTATTGTATTGCACATATCAGCATGTCGGTAAAAAGTAAGGTGTAACATAATTATAAGGACTTTTTACCCATCATCTGTTCAGTAAGCATTGATTGGTGGCCCTGTGTGCCAGGCACCAGGATTGAAGCTGAGCCTTGAGGAAGTTTTAATACTCAATTGTTGGCATCAGTGAGCTCATTAAGGTTCTGGGAAGTGTTTTCTGCATAGTAACAGACTTCCGCTTTCTGGCAGAAATTCCTCTAATGAGAAATGAAGGATTATCTGGTAATTAAAGACTGAGCTTAAAACACTGATACCCTCAAGGGAAGTAACTATGCCTTCATTTATTTAGTCAGATGGAGAAGTGCTGTATTCTTTCCAGTGTAAAAAAAAAAAGAATATTTAGGAAAAACTAAAAATAATTAAAATTAACAATGAGAGAAGTGTATGCTGTAGACCTTAGGGCCTATTTGCCCAATCTTTTAAATTTCCCTAGAAACATGCTTTCTTTTGAAAAGATTGACCTTTGGTCATCGTGGCAGATCATTTATAGACAATGATTATAAAATCATGTACTCTCTCCGGGGATGGGATGCTTGGAGAGAGAGGCTGTAACTTAGCACAGTGAACTGAATGGAACAGAACACAGTCTGATCCCTGAGAGACTCGTACAGCCACTCGCTGATTTTACAACCACATCAGACTTTCCCTGTGAGTGTCCCTCGTGGGGTATTCAGAATTCCCAGTTGAGAGGCAGCCATGTAGAAACCAGGCTCACTTTTACAGGAATGTGAGTTGCAGCTGAGAAGAAGAGACTACTCCTGTTTTCTGTTTGGCAGCCTCCATCTGGATCACTGGTGCCTCTTGGACCTGCCACCAAATGAGGACTAGGACCCTCAGAATTTTGTCCCACAAGGGGTTGTTCTGTCTGCCTACTTCTTTATTACAAAAAAGTGACAGACTACCGCAGAGTAGGGATTCTTCTTAAAAGAATGGCATCAGTCTAATTTTCCAAAATGTAAAGATACGGGACAACTCAAATAGGTAATTGTGTGGGCTGAGTAGTTTCTGTTGTTTTCTCTCTCTCTCTCTCTCTCTCTCTCGTAAACTTCCAGAGCGCATGTTTATAGTCACATGCTGGTATTTTAACGTAGATCACATTTAATCTACAGATTAATTTGAAAATTATTACTATCTCAACAGTATTAAGTTTTCTTATTCACAAACACGGAATTTTCCATTTATTCACATCTTTCATTACTTTCAACAATGCTTTCTAGTTTTTAGTGCAATAATTATATGCATCTTTCATTAAATTTATTCCAATTGTTAGTG
Organism: Cephalopachus bancanus; assembly: GCA_027257055.1. Lineage (NCBI taxonomy): Eukaryota > Metazoa > Chordata > Mammalia > Primates > Tarsiidae > Cephalopachus > Cephalopachus bancanus. The sequence goes on along the minus strand of JAPVLO010001137.1, from coordinate 116,014 downwards.
CTATTATAAACAGATTTGCTTTCTTCACTACATTTTTATGCACAGTTAATATTTATTTATTATGCACAGCTAATATTTATTTATTTATTATGTACAGCTAATATATAGAAATGCATTTGGAATTCATATATTGATCTTGTATCCTGAAATTTTGCTGGGCTTATTCATCAATTCTAATTGTTCATCTGTGAATTCCTTAAGTTTTTTTTTTTTTAAATTTATTTCATGATAGAGATGTGGGGTTAACTACCAAGTAGGCTACATGCAGGTAAAATTTGGGCCTCCAACTGGTTCTCACTTCTCCTGCTTCAGGACCAGGTATCCTTTGTGCTGTTATATGCACCCCCCCCACTTCTTCCCCTGGCAGTGCCCGGGAGCTGCCACTCCCTCCCTTTCGCTAAGGTGACTAGTGTTCAAGGCCCACTTATGAGTGAGAACAAGCAGTATTCAGCTCTTTGTTTCTCAGGTAGATCCCTGAGTATGATGGTCTCCAACTCCTTCCAGTTTGCTGCATGGAAAAAAAAGGCCATGATTTTATTCTTCTTTATGACTGCCTGTGTAAAACATTATGTCATCTACAAATAGAGATAGTTTTATTTTTTGTTTCTAATCCAGATGCCTTTTTAATTATTACTCCTCCCTCCAATTGTGTTAGTGGAACTGCCAGCAAAGTGTTGACTAGAAGTGTTGGGCATGTGTGTTCTTTTTTTGTTCCCAATTTTAAATAATTTTTCTAGTAAGTCTAATGTATAGACCTTCTCAAGGGTATTTTCTATTGACGTTTGTTTTACCCCTGTGCATGGACCATTCTGTACTTTTCTTTACACATCTTATTTGTTGTTTTTGGAAACTACAAATATAATGTAATATATATAACAATTTTGAGAATCAGATCTCCCTCAACCTCCACCCCTGATGAGGATAGGACTTCTTTCACAGAAAGACTCCTCAGCCAGGTCAAGTAAAGATAAAACTCACAAGAGGGGATTTACCAGGGGACTGACAGTCCAGTAGTGACAATTATCTGGGATTTGAGATTTTGGACAGATTCAAACCCAGTGTACCCCTCCAGTGCCTGCTTTGGTGGAGTTTTAATTTTTTATTTTATTTTATTTTTGAGCTGGAGTCTCACTCTGTTGCCAGGTTAGAGTACAGTGGCAAATTTACTGCCACCCCAGCATCGACCTGCTAGGTTCTGGCAATCTTTCCACTGGAGCCTTCTGCTGGAGCCTTCCAAGAAGCCGGAACCATAAGTGTGTGCTACCACACCTGGCTTTTTAATTTTTATTGTAGAGATGAGGTCTCGCCAAGTTGCGTGGGCTGGTCTCGAACCCGTAGGCTCAGGCAATCCACTCACCTTGGCCTCCCAAAGTGCTGGGATTACAGGCTGAGCCACCAAGCCCAGCTGGTGCAGTTTTTAAAGCTACCATGTTTGTGAGTTTGCTTGTTTTGCAGGCTATGGCAGAGCTGTGGCGCGGTTGATGGCGACAGAGAAAATCAAAATGCCACATACCTCATTGTTTTTACCAAATTCAGCAACTTATTTTGATTAAGGTTCCCTCTGATTATTGAAAAACTTTGGTCAATTTCTAGAGTTCTGAAAAAGTTGATTTGGGCAATTTTTGCCAGTGGTCATTACTTTTTTGGTTGAGGGAATTTTGGAGGCATTTGCTCCAGCCTTCAGCAAATTCTTCCTTGTGTTTCGCTTTCAGGTTGGAAAGAAAAGAAAAGCCTCACAATTTGTGACAAATAATGGGAGCTGGGTTTTGAGAAATTAACAAAAGTCATTTGTTTTACTATGGGTTTGGGTCACATACCATATAATTCATTCACTTATGCATTGAGTAATTATTCATTCAGTTGATAATGATTCCATCTGCACAATGCTCCAGGCATCCAGTCAGGCATGGTGAACAGGAATGACAAGGTCTCAGCACTCAGGGAGCTGACACTCTGGTGGGACACAGTAAATGAGGAAGTGGATAAATAAGCAACACTTATTTTAGACGACAATGTGTGCTATGAAGTAAATAAGAAACCTGTGATAGAGAGTGGTTGCAGATGGAGTGCAAGGGGGTAACTTTTTTTTTTTTTTTTTGAGTTGGAGTCTCACTCTGTCACCCAGACCGGAGTGCAGTGGCCGCTCCCGGCCACCACAGCCTCGACATGCTGGGCTCTGGCGATCCTTCCGCCTCAGCCCTCCAAGTAGCCGGAATTACAGGCATGTGCTACCACTCCCGGCTGATTTTTTGATTTATTGTAGAGATGAGGTCTCGCTGCCCAGGCGGGTCTCGAACCCGCGGGCTCAGGCAATCCATTCACCTCAGCCTCCCAAAGGCGCGGGATTACAGGCTGAGCCACCGAGCCCGGGGTGGATAGCTTTTAAGTAGAATGTCAAGGAAGCCCACTCTGGGGGAGTTGAGATTCACAAAAAGTGATTGTCCTAGAGTGAACCTGGGTGGGAGTGGGGTAGGAGTTGCTCTAGGATGTCTGATGAACAAGGACAAAAGTCCCAGGGCAGAAATGATCCTGACCTGTTTGAGGGACAGATATATATATATATATATATATATATATATATATATATATATAGAGAGAGAGAGAGAGAGAGAGAGAGAGAGAGAGAGAGAGAGAGAGAGCGAGTGTGTCACTGGCTTGAGTGCAGAGAAAAGAAAAATATAGCAGATATCCTCCGTTGGAATTTTCCCATTGAAGAGAAACACATAACTACTTTATCTGGAACGTTACATGATATCATCTGCCTTTTACAGATGAGCCACTGGAAACTTTGTTGAGTGGAAAGCTTCTTGCAACAATTCAACAATGATTGCTGAGCCTTAAATGCACATATTCTTTGACTCAGAATGTCTGTGCTGACAAACTTATTTCACAGATATCCCCAAGAAATGGTGCACTCAAGCCTTTGTTCAAAGATGGACGTTGCCTCATTGTTTGTTCAGCAAAAGATTGTACACAATGTAATATCCCCCAGGGGGTCACCTGGATAGAATATGGAGCAACCAGTGCTCAGAGTTTTCAAAAAATCACTTAAAATAATATATATGTATATAATATATGTTTACATATTTATTGGTATTAACTGAGATATTTTAAGTAAGAAAGCAACTTCAGAACACTGTACAATTTGATGCCATTTATGTAAAAAGGAGGAATGTATTAATGTCTGTATTTTTTATGTACAAATCTATCTCCAATCTGTAAGCAAATGAGAGAGAAATTATAAATCTTCATTCTAGAGAGTTAGTGAGACCTTCATACATACATATACACATGCATACAAACATGCATGAGGACAAACATACATGAATAAATGTCAATAAAATGAATACCCACAATTTTAAAACCTATCTTAAGAACTAGGACATCACAAATGTGAACCTGTTTTTCATTGGATAATTGTTAGTTCTTTTATTTTTGTTCAGCATTTACACAAATTACCTTTCAAGAAATAAGATATCAATAAATAAAGAAACAAAAAAGGAATCCAAATATATGTGACTTTTCCAAGATTACGCAGTAGCAGAAACGCTCTGTTTCCACTGCCCATGTTGCAGCCCGAGGAGCCCAAGTTACCTGTTGTGACAACCACTTTTCAACCCTCTTGGGTGAATGCCTTATCCTCGATGTTCACCCAGTAATGAGCATCATTGTTGATAAAAGGTCTGAGCCGGACAATGACCTTGAGTCTAACAATGCTCTTGGTTAAGACACTTGTTAGATTTTCTTTCCCAGATTTTATTTTTGATTCAATAAAGAAACAGTAAAGGAGAGAGAGAGAGAGAGAGAGAGAGAGAAGGAATTCTGGGACAAGACAGGTGGTGGGGAGGGAGCTTGTGGATCTCAATCCTCAAAATCTAATAGAATCATCAGACAGGATGAGTAAGATCTGTCCAGTTAGTACCTTTCTGGGATGCTCCAGCAGGAAGGCGGGTGGGGATGCAAAATAATGTTTCACAGTATTTTTATATTCTTTGAGCCAGCTCATTGTGTTTAATTACATGTGATTTCTGTATGTAGCACATAGATTTATACAAACCCAAACAGCAATGTCTGTAGGGGAAACAACAGCTTCTACTTAATACTTAGCAGGTGCATTGACAGCAGGAGCTACTGCTAGCTCAGTCACTTTGTCACTGGTTGCTTCCTTGTGCTGAAGGCAGAGGGAGGCAGATTAGAAAACAGATGCTTCTGCCTGAGGCTGTTTAGAACCGAATGGAAACATTTTGTCCAGTTGCCACTTTGGCCATTGTCTGTCTCTTAGCAAGGAGGCTTGAAAAATAAATATGCTGAAAGAAAAGCAGAAGGAAACACAGATGAAGAAAATCGTCTCTGAATTAATGACAATCTAGGTTTCAATGAGGTCAAGCTGAGGACAGAAGGTCTGAGAGGTGAAGCATGAAGTGTCCCTGATAACACTTGAGCTCCAGATTCCAGCTGTTCCTGACACCCACACTATTTCAGAGATCTTTCACTGTCCAAGCTGCTTAAGTGTCCTTTTTGCTTCAGCTGTCTTGAATTGGGTCTCTCCCACTTACAGACTCACCAGCTCTCACACCCCAACTATTACAACCCCACTATCTCTTCAGACTTTCTGTTTTTCTTAAATTTATTTATTTATTAAAGAGTTGTGGGGTGCAAGTGAGGAATCACTACATAAGTAGGGTGCATGCAGGTGAAGTTTGGGCTTCTAGCTGGCCCTCACTTCCCCTTGTAATGGACCAGGTACCCATTGTGCTGTCATGTGCCCCTGCCCTATTCCCTCCCTTTCTCACCTAGCAGTGCCCAGTGACTGCCGATCCCACCTTTGTGCTAATGTGACTAATGTTTAGGGCCTACTTATAAGTAAGAACATGTAGTATTTAGTTTTTTGTTTCTGTGATAGTTCATTTAGTATGATGATCTCCAAGTGCATCCAACTTGCTGGGAAAGCCATGATTTTGTTCTTCTTCATGGCTGGGAAAGCCATGATTTTGTTCTTCTTCATGGCTGTGTAATTCAGTAACCAAGATGGCATGGTATTGGTACAGAAATAGGCACATGGATCTATGAAACAGGACAGAGATTCCAAAAGTAAAAACATGGTCCCTCAACCAATTAATCTTTGATAAAGCCGTTAATAGCAATCACTGGGGAAAGGAGACCATATTTACATATTCAGCAAATTGTACTGAGAAAACTGACTAACCACATGCAGAAGAATGAAACTAGATCCCTACTTATAACTATATACAAAAATCAACTCAGAAATGGCAGTTGTGGATGGAGGGAGGGAGGGCATGTAACAGCATGAAGGGTACCTGATCCTAAACCAGGGTAATTGGAGGACCAATTGGAGGCCTAAACTTCATCTGCACATACATTACATATGCACCTAATTCTGAGTTGTACCCCCACCTTTATAATACAATAAGGTAAAAAAAAAATGATCAAGGACTTAAATGTGAAACCTCAAGCTATAAGAATCCTGAAGAAGACATAGGGAACATCTTTCTGGACATCAAATTAGACAATGAATTCATGACCGAGTTCCTAAAAGCAAATGCTACAAAAGCTAAGATAAACAGGTAGGACCTCATCAAACTCTTCAGACTTTCATTTCCCCTAAACCAGAGTCATTTAATTACGGGTAGATAAAATCTGGTGATAATTTAAGTCCATTCCTGGGTTCAGAGTGAGTTCATTCATGAATGAACCTTGGAAACCCTGAAGTTCTGCTCTAGTGTAAGAATGGGTGAGGTGGAGTTACGATGTCTTTCTAGTCTAGGGTCACTTGGGTTGGCATCCCAGACACCTAACTGGACAGAAACCAAGAGTGTTCCAACAGGTAACTTAGCCTAGACATATCATCATGCTTCAATTTTTTGTATGACATTATTTGTATCTATTACCCATAGCCATAACACTGGAGTTTTCATCTTGGAGCCAGAATGGCACCAATCTGTTTAAGAGAAAACAAAAATAAAAAAGCAAACTCAATGAAAGCAACAGTCTGAGACCTCACACATTAAAAAAAAAAATAGCTGTTTTACCCAAATCCAAAATATCAGCCTAAAGTCAGGAGGAAACATGCTTTCAGGAAAACCTTGCCATGAAATAAAGTGGAAATAATCCTGAAGTAAGATTCAGGAAATCCAAGAATTAAGTGATTCTTTAGTTGTGTGATATTGTGGGATTCACATAATCTGGGCTTTAATAATCCTATTTATACATGAAGGCAAACATACTAATCTTGACACATCTTCTAGGGTTACCTGAATAGAGATTACCATGCTTGGAAGTTCTTTGAAATGTCAAAACTTTGCTATAGAAATGTTGCATGAAGTAATTTGCACTGAGATTATATGATCAATGTTCTGCAATGCAATGTCTCATTTCTTACCCATAGTAAGAAATGTAATTTATATTATCAAATAGTTAATATTCATTTAATATTCAACTAAAACAAGTTGTAAAAAACATGCTGACAGTTATTTTCTAGAGATGCACTGTTAAGCTTTTGTTTTCTTTTCTGCTTTTTCTTTTCTTAATATATACTCTCTTCTATCTTATTTTATTCTCTTCTTACACAATTAAAATAGGCTAAATTATGCTGTATTTACAAACCTCTCTAACATCTCAGGTAAACCTCACATGTTTATTTCTTACTTGAGTTGATGTCGACCTCAAGCAACTTGAGGCTCTGCTCAGCATCATCCTCCTTCTGGAAGCTTTAGGATCACTCTGGAACCCATTCTTTATTTGTAAGGTGGACAGTTGTAGAAGTCTTCATACATTTCTCAGCCAGTGTTAATCACATGATTCTATCCAGTCCTGAAGTGGTCAGGAGGTTGGTGTCAGCCATGTAGCTGAATAGAACTGGAAATCACTAGTGACTAATGACCACAACTGATGAGAATCACCTTCAAATCCTGGTTTAGGAAACATTCTCATCAGGATGAGCTAAGTTGATTTCGCCACTCATTAATGGTTGTAATCTATATCTCACTATTTCTTCTCTGTGTCTACCTGACTTTTAAGCTAAAACTGAGCATTGAGGCAAAGATAATCTTCCATGAGGAGGATGATATTCCTAGTCATGGACACAGGGATGTGAGTCCCTAGAAACAGGTGAAGGGCTTGGTGCATGCCAGAAACTGAAGAAAAATGTAGCAAGCACAGGACAAAGTTATAAAAATATAGACCGTGGAGGCAGCCAGGATCTCAAGCAGGCAGCAATACTCTTCTAGGAATACTGGGAAGTTACTAAATATGTTATTTAAATTGTGTATATTGAAGGTATATAACATATAATGTGTTGACAAACATAGTAGCAAATTAATACATTCATCGTCACAAAGTTACCTTCTGTTTTAAACAGTAAAACACCAAAAATCTACTCTCTCAGCAAATGTTTAGTTCATAAGACTAATGTATTACGTATTATTAACTATAGTCCTCATTTGTACATTAGAACTCTAAACTTATTCATCTACAAAACTGCATCTTTTTACACCTTGAACTACATCTCCCCTCCCATCCCTGCCTTGGTAACCAGTTTTCTATTCTGCTTCAATGTATTCAAGGTTTTTGTTAGATTCTTCATGTAAGTCAGATTATGTAGTTTTCTTTCTGTGATGAGCTTATTTCACTGAAGACATTTAGGAGGGAGAGAAGCATGTTCTGATTCATATTTAAGAAAGCCAAACAGAAACTTGCTGAGTGTGTGGGGGGAGGATTGGAGATTGCAATGGCGGTTACTCTAGTCATCCTGGTAAGAGATGCAATTGCTTACCTGAGGAAGAGGCAAAGGAAGTATCACCAGCTGCAAATGCTAAGACCCCTTCTCAAAACCAGAGTTGTCATGAGAGTAAAGCATTTGTAGACTTTGGACAATACTGTGAATTAGAGACAAAGCACCACCGGTCAATTGGGTTTATGTTAGTGGACATCCCCTTGATAGCTGTGTTCAGTCAGCATGAAGTGCTTACCCCAGGGAAGAGTCTAAGAATAAACTTTCTAAGCTACATATGGAAAGTCACTGCACAAAACATATTTTGAAAACTGTTGTGACATATTGTTTATCATTGTGGATCTTTTAAAAAAAGTTTGTCGTGATAACAAGCTATCTGTTGCAACAGCTGTCAAAAATGTTAAGGTTAATCTCTATTAATGAAGAGGAATGTTGGTATGCTTGCTTTCCTGGCTCTCTGACTCTTGAGCTGAGGAAGTTGAGATCTTATAACCACCAGAGCAGGAAACTAGTCTTCCTTTCAGACCCTGAAACTCTAACCATTTAGCAGATCCTTTCAAATGAACAGAATTCTATCAACTTTAGAGCAAAAACATCACATGGATAGTGTTTTATGGGGAACTTAGGGGAATTCTTAGAATAGATCTTGGACTTTCAAGAGCATTTCAGAAGCACTTATTTACATATCCCCAAGTGGGCTTCAGTTTTGCCACAGTCAATTCTTATTTAACCTGATTTATTTAAACAAATCACCCAGGCCTTTAGTGAGCTCCATTTTTAATGAATAAAAGAACACCATTCTTTAAGACTGTTTAATATATTACAAGTACTTAAAAGAAGAAACACTCCATTTAAAAATATTTGTTAATTCAGCTTGTCTGCTTTCAGAATTGAATAAAATATGGAATCATTGTTTGAGCTAGTTTTGAGTGGTCTAGGTACATATTTGAAATCTGTAGTTGTATTAAAGTACACCAGATAAGTCTGATAGAAAAGGTCTCCAGAATATACTCCAAAAATAGTAATTTAGACTTGCCAATGGTCAGTGACTACTCACAACAACATTAATTGGTGCCATTATTCTTATATTGCTCCTCTGTAGCCAAAAGTATTTTATAATCAGATACTGGAGAAAGGAATTAAGTCCATGAGTATTGATCCTAAATGCCATGCCATTTACATGAAACTTCACTGCTTTTCTATCTAAGATTGGACCATTTTTAATTCTCCATTATAAAATAAATGATAAGGGAATTAGCTCAGGAAAATAATTAAATTTGTAAGCATATTTTTTAAATTTGGAAATGAATGCACATCCACTACTAAAATTTGTTAAATGCAGATAAGCATACAGAAAGGAATACATTTTACTTAACATCCTATTGCCTGAAGATAATCACTGTTAACTCTATTATAAAACCATAATAGGGTATATCAGTGAGGTTAAAATGAAATGGGCATTTTCTACACTGTCCATGAGACAGCAGACATGTGATTTATTGCAGAAAATGCTTTCAAAAGCCTCAGAAGCGTTCATGAGTTGTGATCCATTTACCTCCAATTTTTCTTTGTACCCGTTCCATTATGAATAAGTTGAAATCATATTAAATCCACTCCGTTTTTAACATGCTTTGTTTATTTTATTTTTAAGTACATTGTGTACTTTTCCCACATTACTCAATTGTCCCCTAAACAAGATGTTGATGTATCTTAATATCTCAGTCCGTGGTTAAGATATACTTTATTTTATCAATTCTTCCACTAGTGAATATTAAGGAAGTGTCCAAAGTTTGGAGATCATAAGTAATATTCTAATAAAATGTTCTTATACATACTTGCCTACCTCTATCATTACTTCTCTCTGATTATTATTTAAATTATAATCACAAGTATAATAAGTCCTCAAACCCTGAAAGCTTCCTTATGTTATCATAGGCAAGGTTTTGGCTATATATTGCCAGAATATTCTGCAAAATGTGTTACCTATGCATGTTCTCATTGACAGAATATTCTCAATTTATTTTGACCTTACAGTTACAGGGTAGTATCACTCCATAAAAAATAGCTTGCCAATTAGATGGAAAAAAAATGCTATTGCATTTGTTTGCATTCATTTAATTAGTAGAGAGAAGGAATTACAATAATTACTTATTAATGGTATGTATCTTTTCATTACAAATGTCTAATTGTTAAAATCACATTGAATTAATTAAAGTTGGATGTGCATAAAACTGTACAGCTAATAATTCTTTTGCTTATTTAGTCATCCATTATTCAACAGATGTTCATGGAAAGCTGGTCATGTACCAGGGATTTTTCCAGGCACTAGGGATAAAGCAATGGAAGGACAGTGAAAAATCCCTGTCCATGTGAAGCTTACATACCAGCAGGGGGACAAAATCAGTATGAATGCTGTATGTTACACCAGAGAGGGAAAGTGCTCAAGAAAAATGTAAAGCATCTGTTATTTTTTGAATTATTGATAATGGCCATTCTGACTGGAGTTAGGTGGTATCTCAGTGTAGTTTTAATTTGCATCTCCTTGATGATTAGTCAGGTTGAACTTTCTTCATGTGTCTGTTGGCCGCTCATATCACTCTATAAAAAAGATACCTGTACACGTATGTTTTTCGCAGCATTGTTTACAATAGCAAGAACCTGGAACCAACCATGCTGTCCATCAAAAGAGGACTGGATTAACAAAAATGTGGTACATATACACAATGGAATACTACGCAGCCATAAAAAAGAACAAAATCATGAATTTTGCAGCAACCTGGATGGAACTAGAGTTTATAATACTGAGTGATCTCTCATAGAAACAAAGATCTGAGTATCACATATTCTCACTCATAAGTGGACCTTGAACATCTATCGTAATACTGTGAGAAAAAGATTGACAGTGGTGGGAAACTATGGGGGGGCAGGGGGGGAAGGGAGGTGGAATTAATGGTAGTTAATATCTGTCTGGGGACGGGGGGACATCCCTTATCAACCAGGTAGCCTGAATGATGCATATTTGTATACCTAACCCTTAACTGTACTCCACAATTTTAAAATAAAAAATATGTTTAAGCCGGGTTCGGTGGCTCAGCCTGTAATCCCGCGCCTTTGGGAGGCTGAGGTGAGTGGATTGCCTGAGCCCGTGGGTTCGAGACCCGCCTGGGCAGCGAGACCTCATCTCTACAGTAAATAAAAAAATCAGCTGGGCGTAGTGGCGTGCGCCTGTAATTCCGGCTACACGGAAGGCTGAGGCGGAAGGATCGCGGAGCCCAGCGGGTCGAGGCTGCGGTGGCCGGGAGCGGCCACTGCACTCCAGTCTGGGCGACAGAGTGAGACTCCAACTCAAAAAAAAACCAAAACAAAACAAAAATATGTTTAATAATAAATAAATAAATAAATGTAAGGCAGGAAGGAATACAGAAAGAATTGGAATGGGGAGGCAATTTTGCAGTTCTAGAATGGTGGCCAGAAAATCCTCACAGAGAAAGTGGCATTTTCAGAATAACTTGCAGGTAGTGAGCAAACATGCCAGGCAGGCAAATGGGCCAAGAGCATTGTGGGTAGTGGGAGCAGCAGGTGGAAAGGCTTTGTGACCTTGAGGTTGAACAACTCAAGAAATGAAAAGGAGGCCAGTGAAGCTGGGCTAGAGGAAGCAATACAAAGAATACCTGGAGATGAGCCCACAGAGATATGGGAAGAGAGTGGGACATACAGAGCCTTGGAGGTTATCACAAAGACCTTGGCTTTTACTAATAATGGGACCCCTAGGAGGACTTCGAGAGAGGAGGTACAAGACCTGATTTCCTTTTCCATAGGCTCACTAAGTAGACTGAGGGAAGCAAGGGAAAAAATAATATGAGCATAAAAAGTCAGGACATAAAATCCGAGAGATGATGATGGCAGCTTACGATGGCGAGAAGAGCTCAGATTCTGACTATCTGAAAGTGGAGCTGACAGGATTGCCCAACTCACCACACAAAGGTGTGAGAAAATTAGAATAATCAGGGATGATACTACGGTTTTAATGTGGGCCTATGAAAGAAGATGTTAATGTCAGTGGATCCGTGGAAGACTGAAAGAAGTGAGTTGCGCAGATATAGGAACCCAGATTCTAATGCCAAATTAAGATCATTTACAACATAAGACATTTCAAACTAAAAATAGTGTGGCTTTTCAATTGCAAAATATAGTGTATTTTTAGGAAGTAAATGAGAGAGAGAGGGAGAGAGAGAGAGAGACAGATTCATCTCTCCAAGGCGAGAGAAGGGGCCAAAGCTTAGGAAACATGGCGGCGGCCATAGTTCAAAGAGCACATGGCCACACCAGAGTCTAGTAAGGCAATGGCCAATAATGAAGCTTCTAAATGAACTCCAGAGAATGTTAGGTATGAATGTTTAGACCTGATGCTAGACATGACATTGTAAACAGTGACCAGTTTTTCTAGACACATTTAATGGCAAAATTTTGTATATTTAATATAAGAAAGTCTCCAGGAGAAATGTTTGTTGGGAACCGCTTTGGCCTAAGGGACTGTCCTCAAGAGGAAAGCAGTTCCTTTTGTACCTTTCTATCTACGTGAAGAAGTAAGCACACACCTTCTTCCCAGAGTGGCTCCATCATAGACAGACTTGTCGTTTTACAATGATTATGAACACCCAAGCTCTTTTAAATCACTGTTTCATATAAGTCCATCTAATTTTCTTCCCAGCTAGAAATGAGAAAAGAAAATAATGATTGCAGGATTAGATAACGGCATTTGTATCCAAATGTATAACCTCCCACGGAGAATGAGAATGTTGAGTGGTATTTACTTCCCAGGGAAACAGATGAGACAAGCACCTGGCTGGTGTTTCTCCTTAGGGGAGTGCATGCTTCTCAGCATTTGCAGCTGGGCAGCTGTGGGTAACAGGACTTTTCCTCAGCACAGGATGAGAGAGGGCAGCTAAATGCCTTGTGCTCTGAAGTCATGATGAAGGCAGGGATAGCGCTGCCTTTTTGCTTGCTGGATTCCCAGTCACTTGGTAATAGTAGTACATTTCAGAGCTATAATCCAGGTCAGGCGCTGGCAAGCTACACCCCATGGGCCACATCCTGGCACATGTGTTTGTATAATATTGTTTGTAGCTGTCTTCCAACACTAGAGCAGGATGGAGCAGTTGAGACTGAGATTGTATGGCCCCCAAATCCTAAAATATATGCTGTGTGGCCCTTCACATTAAAGTAAGATTAATGTAAGTCAGTTTAAAGTAACATCAAGCTCCTTGACCTCTGATCTAGACAAAGTAATGTCCCTGAATCCCAGAGATTTATGGTGTAATGGAACAGAATCAGAAGAGTCAAGAATCACTCACCTTAAAACTATTGCATCACCTACCCTATGACCGCAGAGCTCTCACCAGAAGGGTCCTCTTTCCTTCTCAGTGTACTTTGGCCACAAAGTTGCAGGCTCCTTTCACTGCAAGTCTTTGTGTCTACTTTTTGGACATAGCTTATCCTCATGATAGAAATCATTTTCTAGTGTCTTAGTGCTACTGATTTATTTGATATTGTATATATTGAATTTATTCTCTATTGGATGCTATTTTTGTAGATTTGAAATCTGAAATTTATCAGTAAATGAAGCTCCCTTGGACATTGCAGGGGTCGTGTGAGCACAGCACAGAATGAGGGGTCTGGAGAGAACACACGGGGAGTACATGCTGGCTAGAGCAGAGGAGTTCTTCTGGGCAAGCTGTTCCTAATAAAGGGGCAACTTAAGGTCAAAGAACACAAACTTTCAGCAGAAGCATCAGCCTCCACCCCCACCAAGTAGTTGTCCAGCCTGCATGTAACTGGACACTCTCAGGGCTGCTGAGAACGACTGAGCAGGTTGGGCAGTACACAATTCACCACATCACAGCACAGAGGCAGTAAACTTAGATATTCAGTAGGACACTATTACAGCAGATGGCAGTAATGTGTCTTGTTCAACAGACAAGTTAATTTATAATGATATTCTATTAGTTGGAAGCACAGTGTCTTGAGAAAAGAATATCTTTTTATAACATGCACAGGATTATGCTGGCACTGGGTTTGGAATGGATTACTTTCTGAATTGACCCAAGCAGTAATTCATATAATATCTTTTAATATGTGTTTGCTGAGCACCTACTATGTGCTGGTAACTTGGCAAGCCCTTGGCAAGACACTAGAGAATAAAACAATGATATGCTGGTTCCTGAAGCTCTGTAAGGACAGATAAACTTTAAATAACCGAGAGCATTCTTGCTCACTACCTGGCTGAGTGCCATAATGTGTGTTTGGGGTGTGAGTTTCTGAGATAGTCTGCAGGAGGCTCTAAAGGCAGAAGGGGATGAGTGGGAGAAGTCTGGGATGGACGAATCAGGGGAGATAACTTGATCATGGAAATCCATGAAGATTAGGCCAAGGAGTAAGAACTTGACCTTAAAGTCCAGTGTTTACCAGAGTGAAGGATGTGCATCTTTGGTGGTTCGATGACCTCAGATAGGAAGAAAACATTGTCCTCCTGAATATTGAGTGGTGCAGGGAGAAAGACATCCCCGTTGCAGTCCTCTTTTGCTCTTTTGGATAAAGCCAATAAGAGCAGTGGTCCCCAACCTTCTTAGCATCAGGGACCGGTTTCAAGAAAAACGATTTTTCCACAGATGGGGAGGTTGAGAGAGATCATCGGGCATTATATTCTCATAAAGAGCATGCAACATAGATCCCTTGCATGTTCAGTTCACAACAATAGGGTTCGCACTCCTATGAGAATCGAATGCCGCAGCTGATTTGGCAGATGATGGAGCTCTGCTTACCTGCCACTCACCTCCTGCTGTGTGGTCCAGTTCCTAACAGGTTGCAGACCAGTACCAGTCTCCTGCATGGGGGTTGGACCCCTGAATTAGAGGACCTCCCTGGGCTGTTGCAATACCTTTAACATCTCTCTAACATCCGCTAGCATCTCTTTGTGAAAGCAACAGCAGCCCTCAGGCCCAGGGCTTTTTGAGGGGAGAGGTACAATTAAAAGTCAACAAGCACACCATTGTGGTTGTGTGTTTAAAATTCAAACATATTTAATTAAAAACAACATTCAATGAATACAAAATTAAATGAAAACGTGAGTCGCTTTAACAAAATAATTGAATTATTAAATGCAAAATAATAAAGTGACACATGATTATGAAAAGAAAAAAAGGTTAGATTATGTGAATGTTAGTAGTCTGGGGAATGTTACTGAGGGTAACCAGGATCCACCTGCAGCCACTGTAGCACTCAGGAGTGACTGAGTTCCTTGAAGTTCCGGCTGTTTGGAATTCAGCAGCATCTCCTAAGCTTGTTCTCAAGGTACTGCCTGAAGGGCTACCCAGGTCCATCTAAGTCCTGCCTCCCAGGATTCCAGTCTCTAGGCTTCTTGCTCTGGAAATGCCGTATGTATTGCTCTTCTGAGATCCAGCTGCCTGCCGCTCAGCCTGGTCCCAGCTCAAGTGAGAAAAGTTATTCAAAATGATTTATGATGTGTTGAGAGGAAGTTTGGAGCCAAATCTTCATTTGCCAGAGGGCTGTAGTGACCTTGCAGTAATGATGAGAAATTCTCTCCCCAAAATAGGTACGTTGCTAAGCGGAGGAATTTTCAAAGCTCTGAGGGCGTCCTGCCCAGGAGGGAAGAGTTGCATTCAATCCACACTGAGAAGGGTGGCAGGTGAGTAACTCCTTCTCTTCTGGTTCATTTTCATGGTCAAACTCTTCCTCTGAGGGACTATTTGACCACCAGACCATGAAGCAGTCAGTGACTGTGGCTTACTTTTCTATCTTACTTACCCGATGACCCTGGGCAAATCATGCCCTGTTTTTAGGTCTCAAGTCTTCCTGCTGTAAAATGAAAGGGTTAGTTAGATGAGTTATTTTGGTGTTTTTTTTTTCTTTCACTTTATTTTGTGGCTTATTCCCACACTCACTTTATATATTCCTACCCTCAACTTTTTCTTCTCTCTCTCTCTCTTTCGATAGGTTTGTACATCTGAGAGGACTCTGCAGATGGAGTTTGCTATTCTTGGAACCGATGCCAGGAGCTGACCTTGTGTGTTTCTGTGGTTCATGGTGGGAGGTGGCCTCCTGCCCAGGAATGACCTCTGACCTGCTCCTTCTGCCTGCACCCTCCTTAGAGCAGTGCTCCACAGGAGGATGAAAGCCCTATGAGGCCAAAGGAGCCCTGGGACAAACCTTGACTGATCCCTGTGACTTCCTAAATTGCAGGTCAGATAGCTTCTCCTTCTAGGGGATTTTAATTCCTGTCTTCTCAGTTCATAGGCCCCACTGGGGAATTAGCTGGCAGAGTCTGGGGTAAGAGGGAGCTGTCCATGGTGAGCAGTGTCTGCAACTTTGATAAGGTTAGATTTATCAAGGAAAAAAAAATAGTTTCCATCACTTGTGGCTTCTTTGGATGATGCTAGGTGACACGTAGAAAAGTGAATTCTTGTGTTTAGTTTGAAGTCTGTGTGTGTGCAGGGAAGGGACCGGGGTCAGGCAAGGAGGTCCAAAGGGCACAGAATCCAAGGAGGCACCATCTTCCTTGTGCAAACCTGCCAGTGAGTAGAATGGGCTCTTCCTTACATTCTGCATCCTCTGCCTCACTGGTCTTGCCCTGCTCTAGCCTTGCACGTGTGTGTGTGCATACATTCATGCATGTGCATGTCTATATGAGCATGTGTGTGACCATAGCCAGTGTAATTAGCTGGTTATCCAGCTATATAAAGTCCATAACTAGCACATTGGTATTTTCTGTACCCCACTCTTGTTACTGAAATAGGTGGTATGATAAGATCAGGGTCTTGATTTAAAGAACATTTATAAGTAATAACATCTGAAGACTGCTTAGACAGGGAAATTTAAGAACATGAAGAAGAGAGTTTGGGAAGCAATAAGTCAGGTGACATACTTCCTGCAGACACCAAGGACAGTACCCATCCTGATTCTGCATTCTTGGCCCTGTGGTGCCTTTATTCCCCCTCCAACGTCTCTCAAAATCAAAATCACAGGACTTCTGTTACTCAAGAGTGGTACCACTGTGCCTGAGAGGTCTGGAGCTTTTTTTAAAGGCAGAAGAAGAGGTAAATGTGTCAAAGGATGTTCTGTTTTCTCTCCAGTACATCTGCTCTAGTTGAAAACAAAATATTCTCCTCTGGCATCATGACTTAAAATACAAGCTATTTCTTA
This sequence comes from Cephalopachus bancanus, assembly GCA_027257055.1. Classification (NCBI taxonomy): domain Eukaryota; kingdom Metazoa; phylum Chordata; class Mammalia; order Primates; family Tarsiidae; genus Cephalopachus; species Cephalopachus bancanus. The sequence continues at coordinate 99,045 of JAPVLO010001137.1, read as the reverse complement.
GGTATGCACTTAAATAATCTTCAACTACCCTAGACATCTGAATTTGGAACTAAAAACTAACGATGCTGCATTTTGATTGAAGGTGAGAGGACAAAAAGACTGTGGCTTAGACCACTTCTGCCAGCAGCAATGATGTGACTCTCAAGATTCATGCTGGTTAAAGAGGCAATGTGCACATCCACTACTGAAACTGTGCCCTTTTAGTTTTAGAGGAAGAGCAGAAAGCATCCAAGTCCTTACTGCAGTCCTTTGAAAATGGTACACAGGAGACATGTCATCAGGGAAGATAAAGGGCAGAGCATCAATTCACCAGCTCTCAAGCACTTCGCACTTAAGTAGAATTATGATTTAGAAAGCAGGACAGGGCAGATTGTTTTCTGGTACTTATATGTTCTTTAAAATAAGGAATAGCATGAGATATATATTACCAGTAGACTAAAAAGGTGGAGACCCAAGAAAGTACTAAGATACCAGCAGTTCTCAGGATCTCAGACACTTAGAGTCACACAGAAAATTGACTGCAACCCGCTGTCATGTTTCTGCAGTCAAAGTAGCATCAGATTCTTTGACTGAAGCTTATTTCAAATACTTGAAAGTCCATTAGGTTTGGAAATATTAAGATTGACTCTCTGGGATTTTTAATCAAGTTGACAAATATCTATCATTAGGGCATCTCATACATATATAGTGTTTTCCAGACTCTTTCTTTTAACACTTCTTTTATTAGTTGACTATTGACTTGTCTCTCATCTACCCATTATTTCTTGCATTTCATAAATGGCTAATTTAAACTGTTTCAAATTTCTTGACTGTCTGGTCCTGAGTTTCATTGTGCTTAACAAGCACAAAGTTCGTGTTGTGTTTTGTCTGTGTTTATTAGTAGCATATATTAATTAAAAACACTTTTTTTCCTGCAAATAAAAGAATACTCATTCACATTTGCTCAGATAGTTTATTACTTTTTCAGGTCAAAACTCCTGTAGATGGACAGTATCAGAGTCAGGGTTTGTGAAATCTTTCTGACATTTCCTTACATGCTACCTCATGAGCACAAAATGGCTGCATCAGTCATGCTGTCTGTGACCCAGGCAGGAAACTGACCAAGAAGCAAAGGTTAAAGGCCTTTCTCTCATCAAGTTTTCACTTAAATGGGCTATATGAATAACATTTCTAGAACAGAGCATAGCACATTGTAAAACTTTAAAGTACTACTTATTATTGTCACACAACCAAATCTGAGTGTTTACGCATATTCGCATTTTAGCTAACTTTTAAGCTTCAATATTTTCAGAAGCATAAATGCTACAAGCTTACAAAAACACAATTTAAACATTTCTTTTTTAAGTATCCTAGCATACTTATTTTGTTTTGTGAATTTTGAAGAATCATTTTTCATTTTTAACATTTTATTTTAGGCAGCCTTCATTCTCTTAAATTAGAGAGAATGTGTGTATCCATGTGTAAATGTGTGAGTGAGAGAGTATAAACATACATACACATTTATCTACTCTTGGGAAGAAAAATGTCTTCCAAAACTTGTGTCATTGATACTTTATGTGTTGTTTTGTGTTCTTATTTCACTTCATGGGATGATAATCAATAATAAGCTCTCAGTTAAGGAGTACAAACATGATGCTTTTGGGGGGCTTAGCTCATTTATGCAAAAGATATTTGTTGAACTCCTACCTTGCAGCAGGTACCAGACAGATCAGACTAGACTCGACACACAGCATCAAAAGAGGCAGACAAATCCTCACCTTGTGGCCCTTGCTGGCTGGTGTAGGAAGCAGAGGCAGATAGTCTGAAATAAGCAGGAGGAAATTTCATAAACAGAGAAGTGCTGTGAAGCAAGTTAATAAAGTTGAGAGGAGAGAGGATGTTAGGTGTCCTGATTCATATGAGTGACTCAGGACAGCAATGATCTAAATGTTAGGAGAGGGTACAAAGAGCTATTGGAGAGGGTGGTGACATTGATAAAAGAACTGCAGGCAAGTCGGAGTTACAAGCTCTGGTCTCTTTTTCTTTTTATGTTTTGTTTTGATTTTGTTTTGCTTGGCTTTTTTTCTTTTTTTTTTTTAAAGCAAGATTTATTGAAAGGACAGAAAATCTCCCACAGTGGGAGGGGACCTGAGGAGGCTGCCCCCCCCTTTTTTAAACTAAGTTTTGCTCCATTGTTCCCCAGGATGCAGTGCAGTGGTGTGATCACAGCTCACAGCAGCCTCAAACTTCTGATCTCAAGTGATCTTCCCACCTCAGCCTCTCCAGTAGCTGAAATTAGAGGCATGCACATCATGTTCGGGTCGTTGTTGTTGTTGCTGTTATTATTATTATTTGATAGTTCATGTTATCAAGGTTGGTCTCAAATTCATAGCCTCAAGCCATCCTCTCACCTTGGCCTCTCTAAGTACAGGGATTACAGGGTGTAAGCCACTGTGCTTGGCCTGGACTCTGGTTTCTGAGATGACCAGGGTTGATTCATGAATGAGACAGTCTGCAGACAATTGGTTTTACCTGAGATCAAGGTCCAATCACCTCTCCTCCTTCTTCTTTGAAAAGAAAATCTTACCAGCCTGTCTACCTGTGTTTCTTTCATCTCACTAGAGTTGGCACTGGAGGCTGTCAAAGGATTCATCAATCCTCTGGTTGGCCGGGGTCATGTGTTTTGATCTTTGTGCTGTGCTCTGCTGTCTGTAAGTCAGTGGTCAGTGCTTTTCCGTCATCCCCTTGATAGAAGTGACACGTGCACTTAGCAAAAGAAAAAATAATGAAACTTCATGTCTTCTGTATAAAGTCTGTGATGTTCACACAACTAGACAATGTGACTTGAAACAAAAGTAACATTCAGAAAATAAATAGGATTTCAATTTTTGGAGGGGGATTTCATCAACCAATCTGAGTAGGGCTTGGATGAGAATGGCTGGTAGGTGGTTGGAGTATTCTTTTCTGCAGAAGCCTCTATGATCTAATGGCTAATACAATCACTGTAATATTAATTTTTTGAAGTCAGACTTTTATGGCATAGAAATGTGAAGATGCAAATATTATACCCAATAGTCTGGGAAAACTTCACATATTTTCACAGTCCGAGAGGTGGCCATTAATTTATCAAAGTACTTCAAGGAGTGTCAAAAGGATTTTGTGTTATGTTTGGGTTTTTTAAATTTTAGTTTTATTTGTTTTAAGGAAGATATAACCATTCCAACTGATAGTTAAGGAGAATAAAAAAAGGATGATGCCTAGTTGCCCTTACAGAAAATGACGGTTAGAAAAGCCAGAATTTTTGTGTCCAATTTTTGTTGTCAGAAGAATCTGGTGTTAAGATCAAGTTATAGACATTGAAGAATCAGTAAGTCAATTACTTCATCCACTGATTAATTCATTTGTAGATTCATGCCTTCATTAACCATTCCATCCAATTGTCCATTCATCCACTCATGCTTGCATCCATTCGTGCACGAATACATCAGCCAAATTGTAAGTACCTTTTCTCTGCTTTAAGGGCAGGAAGCACAACAGTTAAGGAGAGAGAGAGGATTTGTAACCTCTTGAGCCTGCTCTAGAGGAGGAGGCAGAAAATGAGTAAGAAAAAAATAGATAATTTCAGAAAGCAAGAAACACTCTAAAGAAAAATAAAACTAACCAAGAGAATGAATGTTTGTCAAGGGAGGTTGGGTTAGTGGTCAGGAGAAGCTTCTCTTGGAAATGAGAAAATCAAGACCCAAATGAAGAAGGTCAGCCATGAAAGTCAGCCATGCCGTAGCATGGGAGAGAGTCCTGCAGGTGGTAGACCCAGCCAAGGAAACCTCCTGCAGTGTGTACATTCACAGTGTGTGAGAACCAGGGCCAGCCTTGGTGGCTGAGGCAGAGGGAGGGAGGGGATGAGTGTACGCAGAGAGAGTGGCAGGGCCAGATCATGGAGAGCCTTGTTGGCTGTGGTCATGAACTTGGGGCTCACGTAAATTAAAGGAGCTTATGGACAACTCAACAATGGCATTGTTGTCCCACAATAAAAACAGTGTGCCTGTGTGCATCTCGTGGCACTGCCTAGCAGTAGAAGTAAAAGTACTTTGTGAGGGTATGTACTAACTCTGAAAATAACACCTACTCTTCTTATGGAGAGCTATGGTTTCGAATCCTTATCTGATTAGCTCTAGCTAGGACCACTGAACAAGCTGGTACATGTTGTGATACTCACCACCCCAAATGGCCCTGGGTCCTGCCTATGCCCATCTGTAAAGGAAGGTGCCAACTTGAAAACACATGTCCTGGAAGAGAAGGGGTGTCCTCCAGTCTCTGAATCTGGCAATTTAGATGCTGAGCACAAATTAGATGCTGCCCAGGCTTGCCTCATGGTAGCTATGGTGAGAGAGGATATGTGGGCGCATCCTGTGCAGACCCAAGGAAGCACAAGAAAGAATATCTTTGCAGAAGAAGCTGTTGGAACAGAAAGACATAGAATGGGGAGAGGGAGCGGTTGTAGGAAGGTTTTAAAATGAGGGTGAGGATGATTGTTCAAGAAAGAATAGATAGAGTGTACTTGGGGGTGCTACTGCTTCAGTAGAATAATAATTAGTAATAGTATGTATTTTATTTTAAAGATGTGGGATTTGTGGTATTATTATTATTTGAGACAGAGCCTCACCCTGTCACCCATGCTAAAGTACAGTGGCACTCTCAGGGCTCACCGCAGCTTCTTAGGCTTAGGCAATTCCTTTTGTCACCTTCTGGGCTCAGGTGAACCTTCTCAATCTCCTGAGTAGCTGGGACCACAGGCATGTACTGCACAACTGGTTAATTTTATTTGTTTTTTATTTTTTGTAGTGGTAGGGTCTCTCTTTGTTGCCCAGGCTGGTCTTATATACCTAGGCTCAAGCGCTCCTCTCACCTCAGCCTCCCAAAGTGCTGAGATTACAGGCATAAGCCACCACACCCAGCTCAGAACTATTTTTAATATGCTGTGTGGCTTTGACTAAGCCAAGTAACATCTCTGAACCCCAATGTCTTCATTTGGTAAATGGCAGTAGCGTTTTTCCTACCTATCTTCCAGGGGTATTGGGGGACACCGTAGTTGTGAAGGTGGTTTGAAAGGTGTGATGTGTTGCAGAAATAAAGGCAGGATTTTTATAAGAGGTAGGAAGTGAGTGGTGGCATAAATAGGTCATAAAAAGGGTCACAGTTGTTTATGCATGTAGGCATGGTGGTTTAGATGCACAACAAGCCAAGTGAAGTGTCCTTGCCTCTGAATGAAACTGAGTTTCTAAATAAAAATTCCATTTTAAATTAGACGGTGACTGAACTGCTGTCAGGGCTTATTACACTTTTCCCTGTGTCTACTGGCAAATTGGATAAAAGGCTGAAATAATTGTTTCCCTAGGTATTTGGAGCCATTGGCAACAATATGGAGGCAGTCAGAAACTGCATTCCAGCTGACTTTGTGGCCCTGGGCTCCAAGCTTCGGCATCCTCACATCCTGCAGATAGTGAGATCCATGCTAGAGCACAGAAAAGAGAGATGGTATGAAGGGCCTATGGATTGGACAGGATATGTGAATGGCAGGTGATGAGAAATCCTTTCTGATTGGATAAATTGGGTCCCATGACAATCTTGAACCAATAACCAGGGCCAGGATGATTTCAGGCACTGACTGACTTTAGGTCTTGATCCCATGCTCCTCTGCAGGTGCCGGTCAGTGATGGGCAAGCTCCTGAGGCTGGAGGGAATCAGCGCAGATTTGGAGAGAGCGCTTATCGAATCTGATCCCAGTCCTCTAGGGGTGGACAATGCCTGAAATCATAAATCCCCGTGTCTTCTTTCTCTCTGTGGTGTGTATGACCCTCAGCATTTTCAGCACTCTAGTATTGAAATCTATTTCCAGATTCCATCAGGACAAATGAATGTAGAGATTAGATCCACTATGGATGTGCGAAAGATTCCAGACAATCGCACAGTCTAAATTACCTGATACAGCATCTTCGTCTCATTTCTTGAGGCAGGTGTCACTTGCCTTCTCAATACAGAGAACATCTTAAATTGGAATATCAAGGGAGGTCATGTATTATTTTTCTTCCTATCTGTTAGTGGGATAAGTTTAACTAAAATATTTACAACTACTTGTCTGCTCCTGCCCTTTAAATGGAATTTAGGGTTTATGTCTGTGAATTTCAAATCTCACATTTTAAAAGCACCCTCTTTATATTTTAAACTGAATTAATGGACAGGCAATCTTCGAGCAGCATTTACTAATCTGCTCCCATTTCGCCATAAATATTCTCATTTTTCTTCTTCCCAGGGGCTAGGCAGAGTTAATATTCCTATAGTTAAATATTGCTTAGTAATTGTCTATCTGTGCATGGCACTAAGTGGATGATGCAAAATAAGAGTTTCAAACTGACAATTCATTTTGACCACTGAATCTGGGGTATGGCATATATTAGAGGAGTGTGTGTAATTGGCAACATTTCAAAGAAGAGAGTTACATGTGGAAAGAGCTAAGTTGACAGTTCTTTTTTGGCTTTGGAGTAGAAAAGCATCATCATCTAGGATCGATTCTTTAAAAGCAAAATTGAAATTTTAAGATTTCCCTGACAAAAGTTGCAAAGTTTCAGTTAGACAAGAGGAATATGTTTTTGAAATCTATTGAACAGCATGGTGACTATAGTTCATAATAATGTACAGTATATTTCAAACTTCTAAGAGAGTAAATTTCAAATGTTCTCTCCACAAAAATTGAGAAGTACGTGAAGTGATAGATATATTTATTAGTTTGATTTAATCTTTCCACAAGGTATACATATATCAAAAAATCACATTGTCTTCCATGAATATATATAATTATTTATCAATAAAAAATAGAAAAAAATATTTTAAATGCCCGAGTCTATCTATTATTAAATATTATTATTCCAACCTGCAGATAAGGAGCCACAAACAATGAAAAACTGCTTTGCAATCTAAAATTATTGCTATAAATAGAAAAACAAATTATTTTCTAAATGAGTGAGTTATTTATTAAAATATAAGAAAGATATGTTTTCTCTTAATAATGATGAGTGCCGTAGGATTTACTTTATGTTTTCTAGCAATAGAACAGTTAAGGACCAAGGACTTATCATTCTTGTCTTGCTTTATGTAGCCATGAAAAATAGTCCACTTGTGTGTTCTAAGACTTAGATAGCAAAACACTCGTATTAAATGTCTTATAACATAAAATAAATACCTTTGGAGTCACCGGTTTTATTTATATGCTTTGAATCTTGAAATGCTATTTGTAAGTGCTGGGCTACTCATCAGAATTGTTTTCAATTTAATAATTTAGTACAGCATCTAATTTACGTTTTAAGCTGAATTATAGACTTACATTAATTGTCTCGGTTTTTACCTGAAGAAAGATGTGGTAAAGAACTTGTGAAATAGAAAAGCAAACAACTAATCTTGTCGTAAGCTTTCTTATGATTCATATTCTTTTAAAGTGAGGAATCAGAAGGATGAATTTTTCCAAGCTCTCTCTAACATCACTGTTTGTTTTGGAGGATTCATGCGGAGAATGTAATGAGAAATAGAAAAGTATTTTTTATGGAATTCTATTTCTTGCTACCTTTCTTTCATCCTTCTCTGACACATATTAATTAGAAAGGTTTTTTGGGGGGGGAGAGAAGAGAAGCATTATTGCTTTTTTTTCCTGTTAGATTTGCCCATAAAAATTTATTTTATTAAATTGACTTTAATAGAAGTTTTTTAACTAACCAAGCTCTTCTGAGATGAGTTTTAGTTTTGGAGGTGTGGGGTGGAATTTTGCAGGTTCAGGTTCAAGGACCCAGAGAGGCATCCAGAACCTGTTTCTCCAAAGCAGAATCCTCATTCTGGGAAACAAAAATCATTCAAGGAAAGATCAGATAAATAGGGATGGGGTATGGGGGGTCATGCTATTTTTGGTCAAAAACTGCTGAACACTCACTCACAGCATGGGTCGGTGTGCCTGCAAAATCACCCATCATGAAATGGACAGACATGTTGAAAGAATCTCCAAAAAGTTTTTCACTGACGTTGAATGCAGTCTTTTTTTTTTTTTTTTTTTTTTTTGAGTCGGAGTCTCACTCTATCACCCAGACTGGAGTGCAGTGGCCGTTCCTGGCCACCGCAGCCTCGACCTGTTGGGCTCCGGCGATCCTTCCGCCTCAGCTTTCCGAGTAGCCCGAATTACAGGTGTGCGCCACCACGCCTGGCTAATTTTTTGATTTTATTGTAGAGATGAGGTCTCGCCTGCCCAGGCGGGTCTCGAACCCGCGGGCTCAGGCAATCCACTCACCTCAGCCTCCCAAAGGCACGGGATTACAGGCTGAGCCACCGAGTCCAGCCGAATGCAACCTCTTACAACAGTGCTAGCTGGTACACTGATACTGGTGAGTTCCCAGAACACTTATCTAGTGGGGAAGGATGTGCTATAAGGGACCCACTCTCCACAAGATAATTCTGTTTTCTTTTTTGTCCTCCCTTGTATGTGCATGCCATCCTAACAAGTGTAAGATGCTACCTCAATGTGCTTTTGATTTGCATTTCTAATGACTAGTGACATTGAGCATCTTTCCATACATGCCTGTTGACTATCTGTATGTCTTATTTAGAAAATGTCAATTCAGGTTTTTAGTCCATTAAAAAAAATTATGGCTGGGCTCGGTGGCTCAGCCTGTAATCCCAGCACTTTGGGAGGCCGAGGTGAGTGGATTGCCTGAGCCCATGGGTTTGAGAACCACCCGGGCAACTTGGCGAGACCTCGTCTCTACAATAAATCAAAAATTAGCCAGGCTTGGAAGGCTGAGGCAGAAGGATTGCTGGAACCCAGCAGTTCGAGGCTGCGCTGGCCGTGAGCGTGCCACTTCACTCCAGTCTGGGTGACAGAGAGAGACTCCAACTTAAAATAAAATAAAATAAAATAAAAAAATAAATCAAAAATTAGCTGGGCGTTGTAGTGCGCTCCTATAGTTCCCGCTATTTGGAAGGCTAAGGCAGAAAGATTGCCAGAGCCCAGTAGGTCCAAGCTGGGGTGGCCATGAGTGTGCCACTGCACTCCAGCCTGGGCAACAGAATGAGACTTAAACTAAAAAAAAATTAAGTTATTGGTTAGCTTGTTTGGTATTGACAATCAGCTCAAGCTTCTACTCAAGTAACCAAACCTCTCACTGCTCATCAGAGTCACCAGTACAAGCCACTTCAAAGTAACCACTCAGGAAGGTTAATTCGTATTTCACACTCGTTATTGCTGGCTCGGATTTTAATAGTTTTATACCTGTCCTCTAGAGTATTCATCTCAGTAGGGCTGGCTAATCAAGTTTAGGTTTTAATTAAACAGCTGTCATTTGCGTGCTAGCTCTGTGGCAACTTGTGTTGTATTAAATTTTAATTTAGCCTAGGCTTGATAAAAAGAATCTCTCAGACAACAAAGCAGCTCTGTTAGCAGGTTACAGTTGTAATTAAGCAGAGGCTGGCTGAAATACAGATAGATTCACATACAGGGGAGTGATTAGGGATAAACACATGAAATCATTACTCAGTCTTGCAGCCCAGTTCTGGGAATAAACAGGACCCAGAAGAGTTGATAGAAGCTTAGAGAAGAAGAGTACACAGAATTTTAGCTATTACATCTTCAATTTTTTCCCTCCCTTTCTCCTTCTCTATTCCCCTCTCCTCTTCTTTTAAAAATCAAATTACTTGTACATCCAGAAGCTAAGCGGTTCCACATTCACTGATGCTCCCCTCCCCTACCCTTTTCACCTCCTTCTCCTCCTCATCTTATTTTTTCATTTGCTCCTTCTTCTTCTTTGCCATTATCATCATTGAAAGGGCAGACCGAAGCCGGGCTCGGTGGCTCAGCCTGTAATCCCGCGACTTTGGGAGGCTGAGGTGAGTGGATTGCCTGAGCCCGCGGGTTCGAGACCTGCCTGGGCAGGTGAGACCTCATCGCTACAATAAAATCAAAAAATTAGCCGGGCGTGGTAGCGCACGCCTGTAATTCGGGCTACTCGGGAGGCTGAGGCAGAAGGATCGCCGGAGTCCAGCAGGTCGAGACTGCGGTGGCCGGGAGTGGCCACTGCACTCCAGTCTGGGTGACAGAGTGAGACTCCAACTAAAAAAAAAAAAAAAAAAAAAAAAAAAAAAGAAAGGACAGACCGAGAGCTGAACCCGTTTTTTAATCTTGTTCCTAAACCTTAATACAATGATGAGAAAGTAGAAACTATGTTTTGGAGAAATGCATACTTTAGGTAAAATTAACCTTGCCAACTTTATCTTTTCAGAAACACAGACTTCCTAATGCCAGTGGTATCTCATAGCTGCAATCAAACTTACCTAGATAAAGGGAATTTGCAAGGTCTAAGACATCATGCATTGGGCAAGGATTATAAAAGTCATGAAACTTGTAATTACAAAAGTTATGACTGCTCAGAGGGGAAGCAGGTAGGGATCCAATATTCCAGTAAATTGGTTGCTATCTACAAGGAAGTCAAGGATTCCCGAAGCTACCCACTGGGAATGCATGGGAGATAGGGGGAGATTAGCTCTAAGGAATGTCATTCGGGAAGGTGCAGGAGCACTGAAATCCTTGTCACGCCCTTCTCTAGGGGCTATGCTAAGATGGACAGACATTAATGGATCTCTGTGTCCCCAAGGCATTCTCAGGTGGTCGATAAGGAAGTCACGGTAGCCACACTCTACCTGATTGCAGCATCTCCAGGGAAAGGATTTAAGCCAGAGCTCGAGGGGGCTACAGGGCCGCACTCATCTAGAGTGTAGGTCTGCTCCCTGTCTGTGGGGAGTGAGCTTATTTTAAATAAATCTTTTCTTCTCTCACCTGTTTGTGTGTTGCAATTCTTTGCATTACTCGGATCTCTGGGTTGTCAGCGTATACCTCTGGCTTGCCGGCTCCAGCAGTGCTGCGCCTCCCCTCGCCTCTCCAGCCATTCCTCCACGCTCACCCTATCCATGCCTTAACAATCATCTTTAGCTGGGCTCGGTGGCTCAGGCTGTAATCCTGCGCTTTGGGAGGCTGAGGTGAGTGGATTGCCTGAGCCACGGGTTTGAGACCTGCCCAGACAACTTGGCGAGACCTCATCTCTACAATAAATAAAAAAAATCAGCCAGGTGTGGTAGCACGTGCCTGTAATTCCAGCTACTCAGAAGGCTGAAGTGGAAGGATCGCCGGAGCCCAGGAGGTCGAGGCTACGGTGGCCAGGAGCGTGCCACTGCACTCCAGTCTGGGCGACAGAGTGAGACTCCAACTCAAAAAACAAAACAAAACAAAAAACAATCATCTTTAGATTATCTTTCTTCTTTTTGTTTCATTTTAAAATAGCTTCTATTGTTATATCTTCAAGTTCACTAATATTTTATTTTGTATTTTCTAATCTGTTACTAATCTTGAATAATCTTATTCGTTATTTTAATTTTCACCTCTAAAATCTTGATTTGAGTCTTTTTATTTTTCTTCTATGACTCTACTTTATTCTTAAAATATTAAAATAAAATTATAATAACTATTTAATGTCTTTTATGCAATTTCATTTATCTGTGTAAGTTCTGGGTGGATTTCTGTTGTTAATTTTCTCTTCCAGAATATTGCTTTTCTTCTTCTTCTTTTTTTTTTTTTTTTACAAGGCCAGTAGTTTTTTATTGGGTGTAAGACATTGTGAATTTACCTTGTTGCATGCTAGACATCTTGGGATACCTGTAAATATTCCTACATTTTTTCTGGGACAAAGTAAAATGACTTGGAAATAGTTTGACCATTTTGGACGTGGCTTATAATTTGTCAGGTAAAATTGGAGCAGCGTCTAGTCTAAGGATATTTATTCTCCACCACTGAGGCAAGAATCATCTGAACATTCTACCAAATGAAACATGAACTTGAATCTTAGTTTGTGATACTTCACACAGTTTCTCTCTGTTGGTTGGAAAAAGACATTGGCAAAATTATAATATATGCATTTTTTCCCTCCTTTCTATTGCCTATCTTGATGCTTTTGAGTAGACTTATTAGTCAAGATACCACTAGTTGCAAATTTTAAAAAGTTCAATTCACAATGGCTTAAACAAACCAGCTTACACATTTGACCTCCCAGGGCAAGTGGCTTCAAACACAGCTTGATTCAGCAAATTAGACATCATTTACACGGGTGCGACTCTCTGTGCCTCTTGACCCTGACTTCCTTCATTTGGAATTTGCTCCCAGGAGGCCTTTACCTTGAAAGACTTCTGGCATTTTCTAAAGTGCATGCTGACAGGAGAAAGATAAATTATTTATTTATTTTTCTTCAAAATAGTTCCAGCCCATGTTCTGGGATTTGATCTCACTAATATATCTTGGGTTGCATAATCATACCTGAATTGGCCGGGCTTGTGGCTTAGCCTGTAATCCCAGCACTTTGGGAGGCCAAGGTGAGTGAATTGCCTGAACCCGAGGGTTTGAGACCAGTCCCAGCAACTTGGTGAGACTTCATCTCCACCAATTAATAAAAGAAAATTAGCCGGACGTGGTAGTGCATGCCTGTAGTTATGGTTACTTGGAAGACTGAGCCCAGCAGGTCGACACTGGGGTGGCCGTAAGCGTGCCACTGCTCTCCAACCTGAGTTAAGCATTGTGAACACATAGAATATCCTGATTTTTAAACACACAGAATTCCTGGACTTTTGATTCATCAGGCTTGAGTCATGAGCCTACGTTAATACTTGGGTAGACGCAATGGGCCTAGTTTTACCCAGTATACACACCCTGATAATGGAAGGAGAATGGTATCTGAAGGAAAACCAAAATATTGTTTTGTTTTGTTTTTTTTGAGTTGGAGTCTCACTCTGTCGCCCAGACTGGAGTGCAGTGGCTGCTCCCGGCCACCGCAGCCTCGACCAGCTGGGCTCCGGCGATCCTTCCACCTCAGCCTTCCAAGTAACCGAAACTACAGGCACACGCTACCACACCCGGCTAATTTTTTGATTTATTGTGGAGATGAGGTCTTGCCAAGTTGCCCAGGTGGGTCTCAAACCCGCGGGCTCAGGCAATCCACTCACCTCAGCCTCCCAAAGTGCGGGATTACAGGCTGAGCCACCAAGCCCGGCCAAAATATTGTTGTCAAAAGACATAGAAAGTGAGTATATACAGGCACAAGCAACCACTGCAACAAGTACTCAATTATTATTTAATTCATTTACCGGGTTAATTTATTAGGTATTTATTTAATCTATGTGTTGTGAGACCACGAGCACATCCTCATTTAATTGTACACAGTATGTTTGTTCCTACATTCATACCTTAGTCCACCATTTGGTACATTAGCCCTATCCTTTCCTTCGTTAATATTCACATTTGTATATATAGTCTCCCTGGGGAGCCTGGAATATTAAAGAGTAGAGACCTATCTTGTTTTGTTTGAATTTGGCCTCTACATGTCTAAAATGGATCTGAAAAAGAATATATATTCTGAAAACATTTATTGAATTAATGGAATGAACAAATGAAAGTGATTTTATGAGTATACAAAATGCCAGTGACTTCCATTCTTGGCTTGATTGCCATTGTTTAAAAATATTGATTCCAAAATTATTATTTTGTATCAACATGAAGTAATTGACTGCAAGTTCAAAATCAATGACAAGCAAATTGTCTTTAAATTTGAGACTGATAACTTGTACCTCATCAAGTTTGTAAGACTATCAAATAAGAAATCACTTATTAAGTATTTAGATCAGCACCTGGATCATAGCACATAGATGATATTACAAATATCTGTGGTATTGATACCTTCAATTTCATCTTTTCAGGATTTGAGCAGAATTATAAGGGCCTGATTTGAAAAGCAGTATGTGGAAACTACTTAGCTACTAGGCTGAAGCTTGGACTACAAATGAGAAAAGTACTAACATATCCATCTGTTTTCTAAAATCTGGAGAGGGTTGATTATTAAGTGTTTGATGCACTGTCATTTGTGGATTGTGTTGCCTAGTTTATCTGGTTGCTGTTCGTTCTTTTCTTTCTTTTTTTTTCTTTTTTGAGTTGGAGTCTCACTCTGATGTCCCGGAATGGAGTGCAGTGGCTGCTCCTGGCCACGGCAGCCTCGACCTGCTGGGCTCCGGCGTTCCTTCTGCCTCAGCCTTCCAAGTAGCCAGAATTACAGGCATGCGCTACCATGCCCAGCTGATTTTTTGATTTATTGTAGAGATGAGGTCTCGCTGCCCAGGCGGGTCTTGAACCCGCGGGCTTGGGCAATCCACTCACCTCAGCCTCCCAAAGGTGCGGGATTACAGGCTGAGCCACCGAGCTTGGCTCGTTCTTTTCAAAAATATATTTAAATTTAGGCACATCTACAGAAATTCCTTCTTGAACATGTTCGATCATTCTTTAATTGATTTCTTGAGCTAATATTGTTGAGTGCCTATTACGATAATAACTAAAATTATTGAGTCCTTAACCATGGGCTGAGATACTTAGAAGCACTTTATATAGATTAACAGTTTAATCCCTACAACCCTATATGACATTGTTATTTTTATCCCCATCTTCAAGATAAGGGAATTGAAGCACTTCTATGTAAAGTACATTGAGCAAGGTTGCACTGGTAATAGTGGTTCATGTGGACACTTTTAATGGCAGTGGAAGTAGAACTTCTATGGAAGTTCAATCTCCCAGATTTCTTTGCATCAAGAATGTTCATGTGACCTAGATGTAGCCAGAAAACCACTGTGTTAAGTGCGACAATAATCCTTCAGGAGAAACTTACTTTCCCATTTAAAAGGGACTGATGCATGCACTCCAGCCTGGGAGATAGAGTGAGATTCCAATTCAAAAAAATAAAAATAAAAATAAATAAAGGGGACTGATTCGGCAGGCATATTTCATCCCCCATCTGCTCCTCATGTCTTTCTAATTTGACTATGAGCACTTTGCCTAGCAGGGTGGCTGCTATCTTGTTACCACTAGGGAGAATCCAAGACAGTTCAAAAATGCCTCCCTGACCTCATTGGGATATGAAAGCAAAGCCTGCACTCACATTACTACAGACTTCTGATTATGCAGGATAAAACATGACCTTTAAGGGTTTAATTTGCTCTACCACGTTTTCTATTTCTGTAACTAAACATGACCATCACTAAAGCAAGATGGTTTAGTCTGGATTCCAACCAGGACAGTTTGGTTGCAGAACCCATGCACTTAACCTTCATCCTGACCTTCCTCTCAAGTGTTTGACAGTTTTCCAGAGCCTGGGGATTGGTGGAAATCAGAAAATATGTGGTGGGCAGCCTCATGAAACTAGAGTTTTTAAATGTTTAAATGCTAAAACGAAACTCTATTTACACTTACAAACTGTAGAAAAACTATGCAGGGAAAGCCTGGTGCTATGAGAGAGAATGATTCTGGGGGCAATCAGAAAAAAAGATAAACTGACAGTTGCTAACTTTTTAAATTTCTCTAATTTGGGGGTATGGAAAAAAAGACTGTGTTTCTCTGGAAGAAGACATAGTGATCAATTGCGGGTAGCACATTCTGGTATGGAGTTGTTTATATTCTGTGGTTGGCCCCACTTTGTTTGTGTCATTATCCTCTTAGATTTGACCCACATTCAATTTAATAGTAAGCTTAGGATGGAGATGATTATTTCCAAAACAAAGGTTGTGTGGCCATTTTGAAAAAAAAATACAATAAAGGCAAAACAGGCTCTGATTGTGCTGTGTGTGAGACATGTTGATGAGGACAGAGAAGTCTCTATTCTGTCTGGAATGGGGGACTCCTGGCTCTTAATCTCAAGCAGAAGTAATTCTCTTTCTAGTTCTTGGCAATAGGAGAATATTTCCTAAACTGTATTCATATATCACAACTACGATGATTGTCAATTTCAAGGACCACTTGCATTTTTACTTTCTTGATAGTTTTTTAGAGTAAATTAAATTTACAATTTAACAACAAATCTTAGCTTAAGTCCAATGTCATAAAACTCACTAAACAGTATCATGCTTCTTAATTTTCTTGATATACATTAAAATAATTAGCAATTAAAATAAAATATTTATCCTTGAATCATTTTACATTATTTTGAATATTAACACATTTCAATTATGCTCTAAGCACATCTCTCCTATTTCTTTATTCTTGTTGGCCAACTTTATGTCTCTAAATTCAATTAGGATCCAGTTTATGATTCTTTCAGTTTATCTCCAAGGGTCTGTTTGAACCACAATCTTTTGCCTATTTTTTAAACACAGTTGGTTTCTTCCTTTTGTAGCAGGGATTTAGAAGTTAGCTCTTAGAAAGCAGAGCTGAATCTTCAGAAACATACTTCCCCCTTGAACTTGTTAAAAGAGACCTTTAGGGTCTATTTGTTCATTTTAGAAAAAGCATAACAATGCTGAGTTCCATGCTTCCTCACATTTACTTCTTCTTATACAGATGTTGAATTTAAATTTAATTTTATTTTAGGAACTTCAAGGTAGACAGAAAAGCCTTCAAGTTTTCTCCTTCAGTATAAAAAATGTTCAAGGAGTTAATTTTTTCTTGTCATCTAAAATAAGACAGGGAGTCTTTTGTAGAAGACTTTCCCTTAAGTTATTGAGTGGTGATACAGATTAAATGATATTACCTTATACATTAACTTTTTTTTTTTAGATTGGGAAACCTCAATGAACTTTGACATGTTTCCTGGTTGTGGAGACTTAATTTTTTTCAAGAAACAAAAAATGAATTAGCTAAATAGCTGCCTGAAGTCTCAATGTGTGCTATGTAAATCTTAGACTGAGCAAGTGAAAGGATGTTAGAAGCAAATCAGAATTTGAAAACTGCAGCAGGTCACATGGGTTCATTTGCAGAGAAATATGAATGCATCCAAATATGGATGATTTGTTGCCCTTGGTTGCTTTTGACAATGCACTTTATTTGCTATCCAGACAAGCATCACTGCAGAAGGGAGACAAGAATCATTGCACCTGAAGGTGGTATCTGCATGTGTGTACCCTGGTAGAAATTTGCTTCATCTCTCTTCTGCCAAGATCCTGGGGTAAAGCCTCATGAGGTGGGACTCTCATTTTCATATCCTGAGAGAGGAATTCCAGGCCCATGACGGACTTTGTTCCATTATTACATTCTTCTTGGTTGACTTCACTGGTGATTAATTTTACGTGTCAATTTGACTGTGGCATGGGGTGCCCAGATGGTTGACTAAACAGTATTTTTGGATGTTTTTGTGAGAGTATCTCTGGATGAGATTTGCATCTGAATTGGTAGACTGCAGCTAGCTCTCTCTAATGTGAATGGTTGGGCATCTAATCCTTTGGAGGTCTGAATAGAAGAAATAGGTCAATGAAGGTTGAATTAACTCTCTTGCCTGATTCTCTGAGTTTCTGCCATTGGGCTGCGACTCAGGTATTTGACTTTGAATTGGAACTTGCACCACCAGATTTCCTGGATCTCCATCTTGTAGTTGGCTTCATGATCATAATACTCCTCATAATATCTGTGTAATCTCCTATGGGTTTTATTTCTCTGGAGAACTCAGGGTAATGCAACTGCTACAACACTATTTGACTTCCATTATCTTTTCTCCAGCCTGCCAGATATACCACTTTTGAAGACAATATCCCTAGACTAAACTGTCACTTTTGCAACTTTATGAAGATGGGGCTTTCTTCTTAGCAGGTCATGATAGAAGGATACAGTTCAGCCTGATGTTCAGAGGAAAACACTGTGGTATGCAGATCACCATATTCTAAACAATGTTAATATTTTGCTGGAAGATACCCAATTCTGTTACAAATCCTGGGACCTTTGTAAATTGAGGGGATCTAATTAATTGGCTGTTCCATGCTTGTCATAATTTTAATGTCTATATTGATAACACATTATGTATGTAGTAACTCCAAGAGGAATAAAGAATTCCATGAAGTTACGCTTTACATTTACATTTACATTTTCTTTACATTGACATCATCATGGGGCACCTCCAGATTGTGAAGCACTTATTAGCATCCTGTATAAGAGCCTTGCTATGGAGTTATGGAGTTGTCACTTTCCAAAAGTGAAGAAAATTTGATTTGTTTTCCAGACAGGATCCTGAAAGGACTATCAAACATTCCTAGGAAACATTTCAAATAAATTATTGTATGAAGTTCAGACTGTGTGTTAGCTAAGGAAGAAAATATCTATTTTAGTAATAATGTAAATTTAAAAATATAAATGTATTGTGTGTCTCATGAATGTATGTATTTTGGGTAAAAGATAAATAAACTTATTAGGATCCAGAATTTGGAAAAGGATGGTAGTCTGGAACTTTGTGCCTAGTCTAGTAAAAGTAGAAGAGATGAATGTAAAATTTTATGATTAGATAAAAAAAATTACCTTTACTACTTGAGAATGTGAAAGATGTAGTTTAACAGTAAAATGTGAGTATGCATGAAACATCTTAACATAATCTTCAGTGTCATTAATCAGTATAGATTATCAGAATGCCTTTCTTGAAGATATATATATATATATATATATATATATATAGAGAGAGAGAGAGAGAGAGAGAGAGAGAGAGAGAGAGAGACCCCCAACATTGTAACCTTGAAGGCATGATATTCTCTTACCAATTTTCTCTGAATGACTTCACAGGAAGGAAGAACATGATGGACTTCCATAGTGTAGTTATACTGTGATATATATAATTGTAAATTGAAGGTCTGACAATAAGTTTGTGAACGTGCCACCATGTGCTTATGTTGGCAGCACTGTACAAACAACTTAGTAAGGTTTCATAACCTTGGTATATCAGTATCTCACAGCTGTGTTCATGCTGATGTGTAGCAGTGTTTTGCTGAGTGGTGTTCATTATTGTTGTTGAATGTTTTTGTGTGCCCTTGTAAGAATCTCAGAGCTTGAATCCGTGCAATGAACAAACATTAAATTTCTTGTTAAACTTGGCAAGAGAGAAACTAAAATCAGGGACATGCTAGTCCAGGTTTTGGGGATGATACCATGAAGAAAATGGCAGTGTATAAATTGATTAAACGTTTTTCTAAGGGGAGAGAAAGCATCACGGATGAAGAGAGATCAGG
The DNA here is from genome assembly GCA_027257055.1 of Cephalopachus bancanus. Lineage (NCBI taxonomy): Eukaryota > Metazoa > Chordata > Mammalia > Primates > Tarsiidae > Cephalopachus > Cephalopachus bancanus. The sequence goes on along the minus strand of JAPVLO010001137.1, from coordinate 79,980 downwards.
ATGGCCAGTAAAGAGCAGAACTGTCAAAAACATTGCAAAAATTGGTTGAGTTGTGGATCAAAATCATTGGTTAACTGTGAGGAGCATAGCAAACCAAATAAACAATGGTAGAGAAGCAGGAAAATCTTACCTCAAAATCTTGGCATGAGAAAGGTGTGCCCTGAAGGAGCTCTTGCATCAGGACAATGTGCCAGCTCACACAACACTGTCTGTGAGGGAGTTTTTAGCCAGTAAACAAATAACTGTATTGTAACATCCTCTTTACTCACCTGATCTTGTTTCCAATTACTTTTTTCTTTACATGAAGATAAAGGAAATATTGAAAGGCAGATATTTTGATGACATTCAGGACATCAAGGTTAATACGATGACAGCTATGATGTCACTCCAGAAAAAGAGTTCCAAAATTGCTTTGACAGGTGGTCTAAACGCTGGCATCAGTGCATAGCTACCCAAGGGGAGTACTTCAAAGGTGACCATTGTAATATTCAACAATGAGTTATGTAGCACTTTCTCTTGGATGACTTTATGAACTAACTGTCATTCCTCACAGTTCTAAGTGATGGGCACAAGTTTTTATGTGCTAGTAATTTTGTTGTTTATCAATAAATTGTGACTTCTAGAGTCCCAGAATTCTATCTACATTAGCATCATGGAATGTACTCTTTCATTCCAAGAGAGTAAGAAAAGTATAGTCATGGTCGCCTTGATGACAGTGACTACCAACTTCTCTGTGCAAGAACTCAGTTTCTCAGCTTTCAGTATCAGCTATACTAGTCACTACTGAGATGCTAAAGACGTTGTAAAAAAAATTCATGTGTTTGTTGGCTGCTCAACTTCACAATAAACAAACAAACAAACAAACAAAAAACAACATTCATATCTGAAAGTTATTCCTGCCTCCAGGGAACCGTCTTGTTTCTAAACTTGGGCTGTGAAGGTAAGGCAGAGAGTCTTCCCATGGATTTTCTTAGAGGAAATCTAAAGTTACTTGCTGCTTGCCTAGAAATGGGCAGGGAAGCTCTTTGCTTAGAAGTAGAACCTGATGTCACCTCTGGAGAAAATCACTGGCTTTAAAATAGCAGTGAATTTCCTGGGTTAATGTGGAGCAACTAAAAAAAAAAAAAAAAAAAAAAAAGCTCTGACACCAACATTTTATTAAATATTAGGATATGCAGAGATCCCTCAGCAAGTGGTGGCTGAGCCAAAATTGGAACCCAACTACACTTGATTCCAATTCTCCTATGCATCCATGAATGGGGGATGTCATCTCCTGGTACTGATATGCTCTACTGTTAGGTCACATGACCTACTTTGGGGCAGGACACACATGGCTTTCATTTTCATAGTATGTATTGAGGATTTTTAAAGTAGACAAATATCAGGCAGAGTGGTAAGTGATAGCGATACACAAGATTGACAAGGTCCCTGCTGTCTTGGACCTGAAATCTTAAAGATAAAAACAGACCAATAGACCAATAAAGGAACACATTATGACATACACATCTGTCGTTGAAATGAGCAATGCCTTGAAAATAATATTTGCTCCATAAATTTCATGTGGGATGGAATTGAGTGGAAAGAAGTAGACTCCAAGGAAATATTGGTGCTCACTGAGTTCCTGTAGCACTTTTACTTTGGCTATGAGGATATCATTCATTCATTCTCTCAGTTGACATTTGCTGAAAACATGGCTCACCAGACAAATACTGTGAGAGGTGTTGAAGCAAGAGAGATAGATAAGACCTGAACCTCTCAGAGGTTATAAATATCTCTCCAATTTACCGCTGGATAATTTTGGCTTTTTTTATTGTCACCTAACTAAAAATATTTTTTCTATAGAATTAAACTCAAAACAAAACTGATCATACTCTCAATGGGAGAAGTAATTTCACCTTTAGAATCATAAACCACTGTACCAAAAATTCAAATAATTTACTTGATCTAAATTAATTGGGGGCACGTCTTTTCTTGTAACAACGTTGATGACAATGATGACTGCAATTATTGATATGAATTTTTACCTTGTGCCAAACACTGTGCTCAGCATTTTCTCTGCATATCTCTCTTGACCTTTCAAATTCATCTATGTGTCAGACTCTAACATGATCTTCATTTCACAGATCAGATAAATTACTGGAATAAAGCCATTCAATGTTCTGAAGGTCAGGAGTCTGGAATTAGTTCCATTGGACTAAAATTAAGATAATTGCAGCTGAGTTTCTCTTGAAGACTCTATGGGAAAATCTATTTTTTTTCCATTCTGTGTTCCTAGAGGTTGCCCAGATAACTTGGCTCATGGCCACTTTCACCATCTTCAAGGCCAGAGAAGTCAAAATGAGTCTTTCTCATGCTTTCTTATCTCTGGTTCTTCCTCCTTTGTCCACTTACAAGGCCCCTGCGGCTACACTGAGCCCATTTGAATAATGCAGGATAATTCTGCATCTCAGTCGGTGTCTTTGATTTGCAACCCTAATTCAATCTGCAACCTTAATTTCTCCACGTAAATGAACAAATTCACAGGTTGTGGAAGTTAGGATGTGGAAGTTGTTGGGATGAGGGTGGGCTAACATTATTCTGCATCTCAAAAGCAGAGCACAACCTGGAGCCTCAAGGATTCCAGGTAAGCAGAGTGAAGGAGGAGTCAAATATTACTGAAAATCGGAAAGAGTGCAAATATGCCCCCCTGGGCTTCCAGGCTAATTGCCAACACCTGCAGGGAGCCCACCAATCACAGTTTTCAAAGAGCAAGTCACTGCTTTGTCAAATGTCAGCTTGGGCTGATTCTTGAGTAAGGATAAATTTAGCTTCCTGTATACATTTGCTGTTTTCTTTGTAAAAACAATGTTTTTACTGGAAGTAATTGTTTTCAAAAAGGGGGGCCAACACAGTGGGAGCTACCAGAATTTAGGAACAGCTACCCTGAAAGCTATCTGGTCTACTGCTTCTGGGGTCATATTTAACACATTGATGAGATGACTTGCAGCCGCCCTTGCTCCAGAATATCAGCATATTATTTTATGTCAGTGCAATGACCAAGATGGAGAATTTGACAACCTCCATAGATTTGACTAATGGCACCTTATAAAGCTTAGTAAAATAAGCCCAATAATGGTCAAACACAGCTGAGTCACAAGCCTTGAGCAGTGAAGGGGAAAATATGATCCTTTATATCTTCAGTTAACTTTAGAAATATTACTCTGATTTAGTTGACCCTTGCAGACTGATGTCTAAGAAGCCCATTGAATGCTTGCCATAAACAAGAATAAAAGAAAAGTATATCTCTTACATGTTTGTTCTTTTGCACATTATGAATAATGTTTGAATCCACTTCCTTGTTCATTCACCTGAACGTTCAGTGTCAGATATCACCTGGGGGCGTCAACACTTTTCGATTGACTGAGTGTAAATAAATATTAAGTTGTATTTTTATAACAGACTCATGAGATTGGCTGAGTAACTGCCATCATGCTGTCTCAAGAGGATTTTGTGGTTCAGAATATTTGACTTACTGGAGGTTCCAGAGTTAGAGGTCAGGAGGTGAACCATGGTTTCTGTAGCAGAGGCAGCAGTGGTTATGAGCATGGGCCCTGGAGTCAGATCTCCTGAGTTCACATTCCAGGTCTCACATCTTGTGTAAGATCATACAGATAACATATAGTAGACTGAGGAGACCCTTAGATTCTAGATGAGAAAATCGAAGAATGGGTAATAACATCATCTACCTTGTGTTTGTAGGGATTGATGATATAATATATGCATGGCACATAGAACTGTGCCTAAAATACAATAAATGCTATATAACTATGAACTCCTGTTGTTCTCCTAACATCTATTCTCCTGTATAATATGACCCCATTGGAGAGACTGGACATTCTTTCCTTCTATCCATTGCCCACCCCTTCCATTTTTCATTGAGATCAGCTCTTCCTAATTTCCATGATTTCTGGTAGGGATGGATTCCAGAGTGGTCTTGTCACCCAGCCTGACCAGTCAGCACTCTATCTCCCTGACCAAAATAATTAGTTCTGAAATGGTTGTGTGATACAGGTTTTACCACTGTGACCTGAGAGACCAACATAGACAGCCCTTTATCAGCTGAGATGAACCCTAAGTTTAAGGAAACACAAATTACCTATGGGGCAGGGGTTAAGGGTTTGACAATTTCCTAAATTTCCAGGCCTCCACAAAAGATAACACTCTTGATAAAGACCCTAACAGCAGGAGCTGCTATTAGGCAAATTATCAGATGCTTTCTAACTCTTATTTACAACCCAGACCGCTATATATGATTAGACTGAGAACCTGCCTTACAAACATTCTTTCCTGATAAACAAGGTAGACCTTAAGCTAGTTTCAGCCAGCTTTTTTAGAGATGGCATGCAAACACTCTTTGTGCCCTATACTTTTTGGTGAAAAGAACCAAATTCCATCTCATTTTAATGCAAAAATCCTGCCCCAAAGTAAACATGGGATGTATGTTACATATACATTTACACATTGCAGCACTAAACTCCCCTCATAAATATGTATAGCAATCTCCCAAAATCTACTGAATATGTATGAGTCTATTGTGTAGCTAAAATACCAATCTTCCCTTCCCCTCTTCAAAAGAGAGCACCTTCAGCAAATTCAGAGAGTGTTTCTTTCACTTGATCTTTAATGTCCAAGTGTAATTACATGATATGACAGAATTACATGATATGCTAGAATCCTTAGTCATCCCAAACACAAAGAAGTTTGTGTGTACTAACCACATTCTCAAAGGTCTCCTCCCAGTGCTCACAACAAAGATTGGGGGCAGAGCAAGGCATCTGAAAGAGTCCCTTTGGTGATTCAAGTTCCAAGGTTTGAGTGTGGAATGCTGGAGAAGGTATCTGGAATGGGTAACCTTTAGGACCTTCTTAGAGATAAGTTGTAATGAGACGCTGCAGAGTGACAGACACACAGCACATTCAGAACCTGTATTCTTCTCAATACAAAGTGAAATATTGCTTCTACTAGAAGGGGGGTAAAACAAACTATCCAGCCAGGCTTGGTGGCTTAGCCTGTAATCCCGTGCCTTTGGGAGGCTGAGGTGAGCGGATTGCCTGAGCCAACGGGTTCGAGACCCGCCTGGGCAGTGAGACCTCATCTCCACAATAAATCAAGAAATCAGCCGGGCGTGGTAGCGCATGTCTGTAATTCCGGCTAATCGGAAGGCTGAGGCGGAAGGATCGCTGGAGCCCAGCATGTTGAGGCTGCGGTGGCCAGGAGCGGCCACTGCACTCCAGTCTGGGCGACAGAGTGAGACTTCAGCTCAAAAAAACAAACAAAAACAAACTATCCATGTATGGTTTGCGACACTGCTTTGACATGAAAGCTGCCATCGTGCATGATCTCCCTTGGCTACATTTTGAACTTCAATACCCACAGCTGCCTATGTAGCAAAGTTTGCTCCTTGCTTTGAAAGCCATTGGGACATGTATATGCGACATTTTGCTTTCTAACTTAATCATAAAATTCCTTTCAGCAACAGCAATTCACATTTTTATAACAGTATTTTCATAACTTTTATTTCACAGAGACTATTTTAGAGGGGCCCATTGTAAACACACTGGAGGAGAAATGAATAAATAAATAAATAAATAAAACTTTCCTAAACACAGTAAAGAGATAAGTGATTAGTGATTTTGTGGTTGTTGTTGTTGCTTTGACTTTAGAAATAGTTATTGGCTCAATAAATAGAATGTTTTGAGTCAATGGATTCCCCAGCATGCGGGTGTCATGAGAGAAATGGAAACTGACTGCCTGGGGCTGAGTATCTGATTTTCAAAACAGAATTCATGCTCAGATGGAGGTATCAGCATGTCTATCCTGTGAGAGGCTAAGGAGGCTAAGGAACTTATGTCAAATAAAATCTTTATCTCTGGATGTGGATGGTGAAGTGTGAGAACACTTGGCTTACAACGGATGGCTTCTCTGCCATCTTTCTGGTTAGGAGCCTGCCAGATTAAAAATAGCATAATAAACCAGGCTCGGTGGCTCACCCTGTAATCCCGCGCCTTTGGGAAACTGAGGTGAGTGGATTGCCTGAGCCTGTGGGTTCGAGACCCGCCTGGGCAGCAAGACCTCATCTCTACAATAAATCAAAAAATCAGCCGGGCATGGTAGCATGCACCTGTAATTCCGGCTACTCGGAAGGCTGAGGCGGAAGGATCGCCGGAGCCCAGCAGGTCGAGGCTGCGGTGGCCGGGAGCGGCCACTGCACTCCAGTCTGGGTGACAGAGTGAGACTCCAACTCAAAAAACAACAACAACAACAACAAAACAACAACAACAATAATAATAAAACAGAGAAGAGTCATACTTTGGGATCAGTTGAATAGAAATTGGGGTTGTATAGAAAATAACAATGCTTAATCAAGTGCATTATAGAGTGTCCAAAATGTGGCAGTTCTAAGATGGTTGTTGTAAGCCACAACATTCCCTGTGATCTTGTAAATTACTTTCTGACTTTATCACCGTTTTGCAAGTGTGGAAATGAAGGCACTAAGCCTGTAGGTGCACAGCTTACATTTCACAAGTGATAACAGGAAGAGTTGAAATGTAAACAACCCACCTACATCTTCATTGTTCTGCCACTTACTAAGCTTTTTTGCCAGGGGAGTAGAGGCTTGTTTCTGGGCTCATGAACTTGTGTCCCCTTCTAGGTGTGGTATTAATACCAATATTTTGCCTGTGACATTGATCCCCAAAACCAAGATGAAATGTAGCATTTGTTTCTTTTACGTAAACTATTCCTTAGGAGTTTGAGTGAGAAGGATTCAGTGTCTGTCTCTCCACTCTCTTAGAAGACAGTGAAATTCCCCATTGAGATTTGTTTTGCCTTCACGCCCTAGACCAAAATTTTCCCAACTTTTTCTGGGAACTCTAATGTTCCTTGACAAATGTTTATGTTCTCTCTGGATTTCTCAGAACTGGTTGAAAAATCAGAAAAGCCCACACTAAACTGGCTTAAACAAAATTGGGTAATTTCTTACATCATGACTTCAAACCATGCACAGATTAAGTTTGCCATGAGAACAAACTCTTTGGAATCCTGAGACTTTAACATCATCAGAAAACACTTTTCTTATTTTTCCTCATCTCTCATCTCTTTCTTGTTTCTATAAATTGATTCTATTCTCTATATTGGAAACATGTTATTTCCAAGACAAAGGGAATCTATCTGCTTAAAGTCCTAGACTTTTAACAGGAACAGAATCTTCTCTCAGGAAGAAAGAAGGAGTCCTTCCATCACTTCAGATGGGAAAATGCCAGCTGCAAACACTGCAGCTGGGAGGATGGCTATATGATTTCCTGTACCTTGAGTCTTAACCCTACCTTGAACCCTAATGCACAGGGTCTGTCACTGGAGGGCAGAGTACAGGACTGCTGTCCTAAGGCAAACAAGTAGTGTTAAAATGCCAAACAACAAAATGAGATGACTGATAGAAAGCTTTAGTTACCACTTGTAGAAGACAAAATAAAAGACCCTCCAAAATATCCTCACCCCAGTTTCCAGAAGCTATGGATATGTCACGGTACATGGCAAAAGGAAATTAAGACTGATGATGGGATTAAGTTTATTAATCAGTTGACCTCAAAATAAGGAAATTATCCTGAGTTAACCAGGTAGACCTGGTACATCAAAAGGTCCTTAGAAATGGACCCTAGACAACAGAGCAAGCCTGGGCAGCACAGCTGGACCTCATCTCTATTGAAATAATAATACATTTTCCCCATGCTCATGAATAGGAAGAATCAACATTGTTAAGATGTCCATCCTACCAAATGCAATTTGCAGATTCAATGCAATGCCCATTAAATTGCCAACATCATTCTTCTCCAACCTGAAAATGACAATACAAAAATTCATATGGAAACATAAATGACCACAAATTGCCAAAGCAATCTTTAGCAAAAGAAACAAAGTGGGAGGTATCATATTTCCAGACTTCAAACTTCACTACAAAGCTACAATAATCAAAACAGCCTGGTATTGGTACAAGAACAGACATATGGACCAATGGAACAGGATAGAGATTACAGAAGCAAAACCTTAATTTCTCAACCAACTCATCTTTGGCAAAGCTTTCACCAACAACCACTGGGAAGAGGAGAGCCTTTTCAGTAAAAAGTGCTGGGAAAACTGGCTGACCATATGCAGAGTGAAAAAAGACCTCTACCTATCACCATACATAAAAGTCAACTCCAAATGGATCAAAAACTTAAATGTAAAATCTCAAAATATAGGAATCTTAGAAAACACAGAAGACACCCTTACAGATGTCGGAGTAGGCAATGAATTCCTAATCAATACCCCAGCTGTCCATGCCATAAGAGATAAGATAGACAAGTTGGACCTCGTTTAACTGAAAAGCTTCTGCAAAGCAAAAAAAAAAAAAAAAAAAATCAAGAAAGTGGGAAGACAGCCCACAGAATGGGAAAAAATATTAATACATTTTTTTTAAGTGAAAAAAGAGGCCAGAAGAGGGGTTGAGAAAGAGATTTGATGACGCTTTCAAAGTATAAAGATGTGATCTCGTTGGCTTTCATGTTGGAGGAAGAGGCCCTGTACAAAAGAATGTGGGAAACTCCCAGAAGCTGGAATAGGCAAATAAATAGAGAAAGGAGCATTGTCCTGTCAACATTCTAATATTAGTCCAGAAGAGCTCTGTCAGACTTCTGACCCTCAGAGCTGTAACATAATAAACTTTTGCTGACTTAAACCACTATATTTGAGTGAATGTGTTACAGTAACAATGGAAAACGAATCCATCGCTGTCTTAATGGGTATCTTTTATAAAGACAATATGAATTGGTTTGTTGCACAGTTAGAGATTGAGTAGAAGCTAATCTTTGTAGCAGAGAAGAAAATGATGCAACTTTGTATCCTGGGGATTTGTTTGAACCTTTCAAGCCAGGTGAATCATTTGTTTAAGAGCTACAGAACTTGCAATGTAGCTATCAGTGTAATAAGACATGGGTTGTACCTGGCTACTTATCAGATGTGAACTGTGACATTTAGACACATTTGCAATTCAGGTTTGTTTCACTCCAGGGAAACTAGTGGCTTCATGAAGAAGCAGGTTTAAGGAGCACAATTTGTATTATGGCCAGGTGATGCGTAGGCAGACTTAAGGCTTGGGCTCAAAAGATTTGAAGGTTCATATTTTTCTAAGGTCAATTGTAAGGTGAGTGACAGGAAAGCTTCCTAAAATCTGTGACCCTTTTATTATCCGTGAAATGTGAATAAAAATACAGCCAAGCCTATGCCACAGAGTTGTGGTGTGAAAAAATAAACAAACATTGTGAATGTGTCCTGAATTGATAGGAAAGCTAAGTGAAAACAAGAAAAGCAATATATGCCTTAGAAAACGAACCTCTGTCTCCTGGATATTTACTAATTGAAGGCCAGAAACCTCTGATGTTTTTTTTTTTTTTTTTTTTTTTGAGTTGGAGTCTTACTCTGTCACCCAGACTGGAGTGCAGTGGCCGCTCCCGGCCACCGCAGCCTCGACCTGCTGGGCTCCAGCGATCCTTCTGCCTCAGTCTTCCAAGAAGCTGGAACTGCAGGTGTGTGCTACCACGCCCAGCTAATTTTTTGATTTGTTGTAGAGATGAGGTCTCTCCAAATTGCCCAGGCGGGTTTTGAACCCTCAGGCTCAGGCATACACCTCAGCCTCCCAAGGCGCAGGATTACAGGCTGAGCCACCGAGCCCGGCTCTGATGGTTTTTATTGTCTAACTTTAGAGTCGAATTGTTTAACTGTACTTGGTCTTGGGTGGTAAACAAAAACATTTAAAAATTTAAAATTCAACTTTTGGCATAAAATGTTCTATCTTGTACATCTATTGGAAATATTTTATAGTTAATATTAATAGAGTAATATTGTGTAAATTGAGTAAGGATTTTAAAATAAAACCATACAATATTAATGCATAGTGTTAGTCCAACAATTTAGTTTTCTAACATCCATTTTACTCACAGCTGCTTTAATGATGTTGCATTCTTATCTCAAAACAAATTGCAAAATAGATGTTGAATTGGACAGATTGATTATTTTAGGCAATTAAAATTCCCTTTTCCATTGTGCTTTCCTGGGCTCCCTGAGGATGTCATCAAAGTCTACTAACCATCGTTTCATAATTATCTAAGTCAACAGGCAGGTGATGAAGCAGGAAGAGATAGTTCAGCTCCATCTTTTTTTTTTTTTTTTTTGAGTTGGAGTCTCACTCTGTCGCCCAGACTGGAGTGCAGTGGCTGCTCCCGGCCACAGCAGCCTCGGCCTGCTGGGTTCCAGTGATCCTTCTGCCTCAGCCTTCAGAATAACTGGAATTATAGGCATGCGCCACCATGCCGAGCTGATTTTTTGATTTATTGTAGAGATGAGGTCTCGCTTCCCAGGCGGGTCTCGAACCCGCGGGCTCAGGCAATTCACTCACCTCAGCCTCCCAAAGGCGCGGGATTAAAGGCTGAGCTACCGAGCCCGGCTCAGCTCCATCTTTTAAGTAGTTTTATTGTATTTGTACCATTCTCTGAGCATGTATATTGCTTTTTATTATAATAATTCTTTCACTTTGAATATCCACCACCAAGAGGCTCATTATTTTCAAAATTTTAATTCTTGTCATTAAATTTTTAAAGAGTACACAATTATTACAGTTTGAATCCAAGAAAGAAAATGCAGTAAGTTGTTCATTTTAGAAATATTTTTATTGGCAGAAAAAATCAAGCAATTTTGAAATGCTTTAATAGAGAATTTCAACAAGTGTGTTCTATGGCAGTAAATTTAAAAAATTATTTATACACATTAATTACAAAATTTTAAGTGCTTAAGATAAAGTTGTGGTTGAAAAAACATATCCTTGTGACTATAATGGTTTGTTCCTTTCTTTTTTTAAAATTTTTTTATTATGATGTTGTGGGGTACAGTTAAGGGTTAGGTATACAATTATGTTCCATTCAGGCACCCTGTTGATAAGAGGTGTTTCCCCGTCCCCAGACAGATATTTGCTACTGTTAATCCCATCTCCACCCCCCATAGTTTCCCAGTACTGTCAGTCATTTTCTTATATTATTACATTGAATGTTCAAGGTCCATTATATGAGTGAGAACATGTGATACTCGGATCTTTGTTTCTGTGAGAGGTCACTCAGTATTATAGACTCTAGTTCCATCCAGGTTGCTGCGAAATTCATGATTTTGTTCTTTTTTATGGCTGCGTAGTATTCCATTGTGTATATGTACCACATTTTTTAAATCCAGTCCTTTTCTGATGGGCAGCATGGTTGCTTCCAGATTCTTGCTATTGTGAACAATGCTGCGATAAACATAAGTGTGCAGGTTTGTTTTCTTACACCTGTTTCACCTTTGATAGTTTTTGTTTGGTAAGACTGTGTGAGGCAGGGACACAAACTTTCACCCATTTCCTTGAATGTTCTCTCAACTCTCCAGCTCCATCTAGGCTAAAGAACTGTGATTTTCCTGAGGGACTGGTCACTAAAACAGAGCTGGGTGTGTAGCTGGTGGCTGGCTTATCTATCTCCTTCATGTTTACTAAAGAAAAAAAGAGAATAGTTTCTTGAGATAGTCTTCAACTTCTTAAAGAAGGATGATATCCAGAGACCTTTAAGACTTAGGTTTGCGAAATAACTCTTCTCTCCTAATTTCCCTTTCCCACAAGAGCAATCAGCACAGAATACTTGCTACTGAGATGACAATTCCAGCAATTTCACCCAACTGTTTAGTCAGTCTGTCCTGTCCTTTAGAAGAGCACTCCATGACATAGATAACATTTCCTTTCAGATAAGTTTTATATGTCTATAACAGGTCCTTATACCATTTACTTTGCATTGTGTTTATCTGCTCAGCTGGCAGTGTACGTTAGACTGTGACATAAGGATTATATATTTTTTTCTACTTTAACCAAAGCAGTTTTTGAAACTTAGAAATTCAATTTCAGCTACTACACATAAGTACCAAATTGGTATTTACTCGCTATAATTATTGCCATTTCCAGAACTCTTATACATCTTTAGCGTTTTAGCAAAATGTTTTAAAAAGGTATCAAGAGCATTATGTCTTTCAGTCAGGACAGAATTATAATGTATTTTTTTTGTTGTTGAAAAGTTTGAGCTTGTACTGTATTTTCTCATCTGCATTGACTTTCTAATACATTATGGTTTAATTGACATTATCTGAGTGCAAATGGCCAGTTGTGGTTGCAGAGGGTGAGGGACAAAGTCCTTTGATTAAGTTAGAAATGATGATCAGTAAACCTGGTCAAAAAGCCAACAGAAAGGTTATTCTTGATGTGGGTAAACACAATGTCAAGGCCAAATTCAAACCAAGCAATTATTAATATCAAGGAGTTATCAATGATACTGAGGGTATAAACCAGGAATATAAAGACCAACTCAGAAATTCCATAGAGTGTAAAGGAAACTGGGAGAGAGCTGTTCAAGAATGGTCCAAACATGTTGCATCTTTTGACCAAGAGGTAATTACCAACAAAAGCACAACCCCACTGTCTCCCATGGAAGAAAAGAATAAGAAGCTACTCAAAAGTGATGGTCTAGACCTTCACAAGCTTCCCCACTCAAGGGAAGTTATTGGAGCCCAATAATCCTAATGGCCTTACAATGACATTAATGGGGTTAATGGATCTGGAGATTGGCATGTATGTCCTGCTCTGTGTCTTCTACCTGGCCATTGCGGTTCTCTTAATCAACTGTTTGGCTTTTGCTTGAAAATACAGACTCAAAAGATTTGCAGTGAATGAGTAAGGCAACTTCCTGAATTTCCAGTCCTGGATCTGGCATGGGAATTAAGTGGAACTTCTGGAGAACTCCGTTGACAGTACACACCCATCAGGGGAGTACACAACCATGAAAGACAGGGGGCAGCAATTTGAGGAGAAGAACTTCCTTTTGAACAAGAGCTCTCAGGAGACTTTTTTGTAGTCAACTACTCAGAACTTCTGTGTCTGTGAGGAAAATAAATTAAAATGAACCTCTGAATCCTGCAGGCCCAGAGAGGAAGAGAGTCAAGTTTACTTCTCACATCACCATCTTCCCAGAAGATGACAGCCCATATACCAGCTCCATCCTGTTTGAGAGTGATGATAACATCAAATGGGTCTGCCCAGATATGGGACTGCGAGATTTATAGATTTAAAATATTTATCAATGTTTGAATTCACCTATATACCTTCAAACTTTCGGAGCAGTGAGTTTGATCAGCAATAGAGGATAATTTAGTCCAGCATAATTGTCAAGGTCTGGTGGGATCCCCTTCTAAGCAAGTGGCAAAGGCTTGAAAAACTAATACAAATAGGTTACAAACCAAGTTGTTCCCCTAATGCAACCCACGTAGGAAACTGTATACACTGCCTGGTACTAACTTAGTGCTAATGCAATAAATTCAGTTACCAAGGACTTTATTAGCCATCTCATGACATAAAGCCGTTTGGAATTAGAAATAATTTGAGAGTTGATTTTCTTATTGCTTGACATTGGTAAGGTACAGTGTACAGTTCTTGCGCTTGGCCTGATACTTGACTTAGGGAAAAGATATCATAATATGCATTACTCATTGGTTTTATAGATATTTGCACAGCACCCATCTGTTGTTGGTTTTGTTGTTTGCTGTTTGATTTTTGTTGTTATATTTTGTTTTGATTTCTGAAAGTCTTTTTTTGGCACATGTAAAGGAAATTTTTTCTTTTTGTTTGAGGAATACTTGATTTACATAGGAGTTTAATTCACTGAGATTAGTCATTTCATTTCAAATAATGGCATCCATATTGAATTTGAGATTCCTCTACTTTTTCACACTTTGTTGTATGTGAATAGAAAATAAGCAGTTTATCCTCACTTCACTTGCCTTTGTTTTCTTATTGACATATCTTACATTGGCATTGATGTGGGGTTTACTTAAAAATACTATCATTCAATGAATAAGGCTCAATTTTCTTTTTTTCCCTTTATTTATTTATTTTTTATTATAAAGATGTGGGATACAATTCAGGGTTAGGTATGCAAACATTGATTATGCAGGTACCCTTGTTGATGAGGTATGCCCCTCCCTCACCTGGCAGTTAAGTCTCAATTTTCTACATGAATTTTTGCAGGGGTTGGGGAATATTTGTGAATCACACATAATTTTTGTTTTTTCATGATCTGGTAGCTGAAAATTCATGGTAAAAATATGAGAAAAGGCCTAATTAAAATACCTATACTTATGTGTGCATTTTGTGGAAAAAATATTTTGCCAACCAGACTAAAATATAACACTAGAATTGATCGGTATAGAAAGGAAATTCCCTGGGTAATAACTACAGACTAAACCTGCCATTTTGCAAAATATAAAAGAAGAAATAAGTAAGTAAAATTCTGTTTCAAATTAGCAGTAAGAAAATTCATCTTTTCAGTGACCAGAAAAGCATTTTCTTTCCATAATTCTAGTGAAGTTAAAACTTTAATAAAATGTGTTCTGAGCTCACCAAGCAATGTGTATGCCCGGTGAAGTAATGAAAATAAATGGCTGCTGTAAAGCTCAGAACACAGTTGTCAACACAGGGATTGGAAAAATAATTGTCAAGGAAAAAAGAAATTATTCAAAATTTGAATTTAAAGAAGTTGTTGAAATAATAATATTAAATTATGTTAAACAAAGCAAAATTTCAGAATAAGAAAATGAGACAGTAATTTTAGTAAGGTAGAAAGGCTAAGAAACAGATATCGAACTCATGTGGGCTCTATTGAGCCTTCAGCTCATCTAAGAATTAGAGTTGTGAGGACATTTCCATGACTACAAATGGCTGATGGTTGCGCTATTCCGAAGAGAGGTGTTCAGATCATCCATCCTGTTATTACACATTTCTATATGTATGAAGATCACAGCCTAAACTCAGTTTCCTTTAGTATCTTAGCAAATTGGCAGCCAAGAATCTCTTCCTGTATCTCCTCCCTGTAGAACTAGGTGTTTCTGAGCAGTGTACCATGATAGGGGCCTGACCCTTATACACAGGTATTCAGTTGATTTTTTTTTTTTTGAGTTGGAGTCTCACTCTGCCACCTGAACTGGAGTGCAGTGGTGGCTCCCGGCCACCGCAGCCTTGACCTGCTGGGCGCCGGCGATCCTTCCACCTCAGCCTTCGGAGTAGCTGGAACCACAGGCGCACACTACCACGCTCGGCTGATTTTTTTGATTTATTGTAGAGATGAGGTCTCGCTGCCCAGGCGGGTCTTGAACCCGCGGGCTAAGGCAATCCACTTACCTCAGCCTCCCAAAGGCGCGGGATTACAGGCTGAGCCACCGAGCCTGGCTTCAGTTGATTTTTTAATGATTAAAATATGGGATAAGAATGGAGTCTGGGATTGCCTGAGTCCGCGGGTTCGAGACGCGCCTGGGCAACTCGGCGAGACCTCATCTCTAAAATAAATCAAAAAATCAGCCGGTCGTGGTAGCGCATGCCTTTAGTTCCGGCTACTCAGAAGGCTGAGGCGGAAGGATCGCCGGAGCCCAGCAGGTCGAGGTTGCAGTGGCCGGGAGCGGCCACTGCATTCCAGTCTGGGCGACAGAGTGAGACTCCAACTCAAAAAAAAAAAAAAGAATTTAGTCTGTTAAAGCTTGAAAATTCTTGCAGTTCGTCTATAGAATAAACATTTACTGTAAAGGGAGTTTACAAAGAGATCGCTGGCACCTAGTAGAAAGGGTTCCTCAGTCTGCTAAATGAAACCACCACTGCTTTTTCAAATCTTTTATTCTTACAGTTACTGTCATTTTTAGAAATTGGGTTATTTGTTTCTGTCAGTGTTTTTCAAAGGATTTGGTGAAGTAGTCCGAAACCACTGTTATGGAGAGAAGTGCACATGCATATTAACTGAAACACAATTAGCAAATGAGTCCTGCACATTTTAAATGCCGTTTTCTGTTTTGTTTCCATTTGTATCCTCAATATAATAGGGATTTTTTTTAAACCTTAAATGACTTGAATTGCATTGGAGAACAAGTGTCTGTCACCCAGTCTGCAGATCACATCACCCCATTAACAGAGACTGGATGTGATTGTGTGTTGCAGAAGTGTTTTGATGAGTAAGATAAAGAACTTTTTCTTATGAAGATTTTGATTACAGCAACACTTAAAATAGAATATTTCTTATGTTGTGAATGTTTGATACGTTGGGGCCAACTCAGACCACTGCATGCAAAGGTGGTTTCTCAATGAACTGGTAAATGTACTTCTATCCATCTGAAAATGGCTTCACGAAGGGAACATCTATCACTAAGTCAGAGTTTCCAAGTGTGATAGAGGTCACCTCTATTTGTCTGCTACAACTTAGCTCAGAGTAAAAATACAAATAGGAGAGCTGGATGCCCACTGTCAAATAAAACATTTAAAAATGCACATAGTTTTACATTTTAATTTGTATTTCCAAGTGAGCAAACATTTTAGGGGGAAGGAATAAAGCCTTTTAACTATTCTTAGATTTGGTATTGATACTTATCAGACTAACAGTAAGTCATTGATGTTTCATCTGCTCTGATTCCCTGATCATTGGTCAGCCCGGGGAATCACCACTCTTGTTTTCTATCTAATAGCCTTTAAAGAAAAAGGAGCTATGCCTAGTAATACCAAATTGAAGAAGCATTGGGAAAAATATAGGCTATAAAATCCAGAAATTCAGTTCCCTAGACTCCAGAGGAGATCTATGCAACTCTGATTTTTCACATTTCTCCCCAAGGTTTTGGGATATAGAAGGGGACTTCACTGAACCCAGACTTTCAGAAAGAATGATGCTGGGCTTCTGCTCCTAGGTTTCCAGCTGCCCGAAAATAAGAAAAAGCAAAATATCTGTGTGATTTGACATTGGATATATTGACATGAATTTTTTTCTTTCATACTGTTTAATGCTTTTATTGCAGAACTTGTGGTAACATAAACAATTAAAAAAAAAAATCCTGAAAAGACAAAAAGAAGTTATAGTCGAAAAATAATTATTTGTTTCTCTAACAACCAAGGTAGAAGTTTAGTTTTGTTTTGTTTTTCAGATGTTCCAATGTCATAAAAAGAGAAAATGGGTAAATATTTCTCACTTTCTAATCTGGAAATCAAAGTACCTAAAAACTCAGTGTCTCAATGGTTGATGTCAGATCTTTCTTTTTTTGGTGTGTGTTAATGGTTTGATGATGCACTTCTGTAGGGATAATGGTTTTGTATGGGGCCAAGAGTGACAGGGGACTGATGACTTAGATGCAGAACTCTGAAGAGAAGAGAAAACTCAATACAATTGAGTATTCTGCTTGGATCGTGGAGACTGCTACAGACATTTCAAGACTGAGGAGGGGACATTATTACTAAATTATTCACAAATTGCAGACCATATGTTCACGGCATGAGTCTGTCAGCATCATCTTTGCCACTTTTGCAAGCACCATCATTTACCATTAGTACAAAAAGGGATATCACTTTGACAACCCAGAGCTGGAATAGTTTGATGTGTCTTAATGATCACTGCCCACCAAGCTTGTTCTTTTTGCAAACTTCAGTCATGATGATGCCGAGTAGGGAGCAGCACAAAACCAGTGGAGTTTTTGGCTTGTTTCTTAAATGTTTTTTTTAGCTGGAGTCTCACTCTGTTGCCCAGACTGAAGTATAGTGGCCGCTCCCAGCCACCGCAGCCTATTCCTGCTGGGCTCCGGCGATCCTTCCGCCTCAGCCTTCTGAGTAGCTGGAACTACAGGCGTGTGCTACCACACCCGGCTAATTTTTTTGATTTATTGTAGAGATGAGGTCTCGCCAAGTTGCCCAGGCTGGTCTCGAACCCGCAGGCTCAGGCAATCCACTCACCTCAGCCTCACAAGGCGCGGGATTACAGGTTTAGCCACCGCGTCCAGCTTCTAAAATGAATTTTAGAGTGGCTAGCAAAGTTTTAAAACAAAGTGTATTAGAGAAAGAAGAGAGAAAAGAAAGGGAGAGATGCCAAAGCTGACATGGGCAAAAGAAACCGCACTTTTGCTCTTTACAGTAGACCAGATGTCCCTTCACAATGATTGATATGCTAAAGAGGGTAGAGCCCAGGTAGCCACCACTCTGGAGATTGACATCTCTGAGCTCCTGATGGGAGAAGAGAAGGGGAGGGAAGGTCTTTTTCTGACCACATTACCCTTTGCAAGAGACCTACCAGACATTCCCAATTCACAAATTTCTGACCTAAAAGGTAGTTTGACGAACATTTCTATGGCTTTGGTCAGTTAGGGGTGGTATTCCACAGGCAACCTAGAAATTTCTGAGTGATTACTATGCTAAACCATGAACTGAAACGTTGAGCTGTCCTAGTCCTAAGACATCTGATGCAGTTTTCTTTTTATTTGCTGAAGTGATGGGATAGGTTGCAGCTTGGTCTGCAGTAAAATGTAATTTAAAAAATGTCTGCATGCTTCCTAAAAACTACTTTTGGGAAATTTTTCTGTCTATATCTAAGCTGTGCTAGCTACCCTGCCTCAATATAACCAAACTACACACTAAAAATTGTCTTTGTGAAGCTAATCTGTGATGTTACATGCTTTCATGTGTCCAAAACGCTGGCAGAAAATGAGTCAAAGTGCACTCCCCGTTTTGCAAAACCAACTTCCACCACTCATAGTATTTCTCAGTGCTATTGTTAATTTACATAAATCTTTTAAAAATCTAAATTATTTATATATACTTATAATATACATATATATACTATTGGTATACATATATACTAATTTAGATAATTTAGGTACATCTTAACCCCTAAATTCTAAGAGATGTAAAGGTCTGAGCCATAGATTCCAACAGAGTCTCTCCAAATCAACTTTGAATGTACACAATACAGTAGATGTGATTTTGAAACACAAGGAATATTCAGAATGGCATGTTTGAAAGAAAAATTTTATTTTGAGTGCTTTTTGCAAAATGCAAATACATATCAGTTTTTTTGTATTCAAAATGTTATTATCAGTAGTATAACTGCCAGGTTTTATTTTATTTTATTTTTTAATGCAGGGGCTTTGGAGAAGGACATGGCCTGGGATTGTGTTTTATGGGGTGTCCTTACTAGAGACAGTTAGGACACTATTACTTTCCAGATGGAAAATAACGATCCAAGGGCCTTCAAGTCCATTAGAGAAATTATACTTCCAGTCCAAAAAAGCAATCATGTTATCAGCTCACAGCACTGGACAGTCTTCATGTTCTATGAGATGCCTTCAAAATGTCATTGTTACACTAGGTCATTTATCACATGATTTTTAAAAAATTTTGTATCAACATGTGTGATTGTCTTTTTAGGTTCTACAAAGAATAAAATGATTGAAACCCCTTTTGTATATCTGTATTGCCCATAGGAATAACACACTTTGTAAATAGTGAGATGAATATAGTGTCTTAATTTGCTGTTCATGTGATTATGACTTTTTGCTTCATTAGATGGTTTAAATCACTCTTTAGATGATGCATTTATCTTTGCTATCACACAAAGATAATGTGAAAACATAGGGAAACAGGTAATTCACAGTTTCTATTTTTTCGTTGTTAAGATTGGAACTAAAATGGCTCAGTCTTAACAATTGGACTTACTTAGATTTGAGAAAGATTGTCAACCCAAGTGTTAAAATTAAAACAATACAGCTTCTTAGAGAAATCAGAAGAAAACATACTTACTATCTTGGGTTTATCAAAGAATTTTTGATCAAGTCTCAAAATTGCTATCAATAAAATAATTGATCTTATACTTTTAAAACTTCTGTTGATTAAAGATACTTATACAAATAAATAGATAAACTTAGATTGAGAGGGAAAAAATTGCAATATATCTACAGACAAATTTTTTCTTTCTTTTTTTTTTTTTGAGTTGGAGTCTCACTCTGTCACCCGGACTGGAATGCGGTGGCCGCTCCCGGCCACCGCAGTCGCGACTGGCTGGGCTCCAGCAATCCTTCTGTCTCAGCCTTCCAAGTAGCTGGAACTACAGGCGCATGCTACCACGCCCGGCTCATTTTGATTTATTGTAGAGATGAGGTCTTGCCAAGTTGCCCAGGCAGGTCTCGAAACTGCGGGCTCAGGCAATCCACTCATCTCAGCCTCCCAAAGGCAGGGAATTACAGGCTGAGCCACCGACCCCGGCTAACAGGCAAATTTTATATGGATATGCTAAGAACTCCTGCAACTCAAGAATAAAGATGGACTAAATTAAAAATGGGCAAAAGAGTTGAACAAACTCTTCATGAAGAAAGGTGTATAAGTAGCTAAAAAGCACGTAAAAAAAGTGATTCAATAAAATTAACCAAGAGAATTTGTGTTTAAACTACAATGAAATACCTCTACATATCTTCCAGAATAATTAAAATTACCAAGTAATACAACACCAAATGTTAGGAAAATTGCAGATCAGTTGTAACTCTGTTATACTGCTGATGAAAATTAGTTGACAGTTTCTTTCTAAAACATATTCTATGAATTATCATTGTATCTAGATGTTTACTCAGGAGGACTTGCATACATGTATAAATACACACACATGTGCCTTTGCATTTTGAAACAATCAACTATTGCTGTCTGTGTTTTTCTCTGTACAATAGTTCCCCCTAATTTGTGGTTTCTCATTCCTTGGTTTCAGTCACCCGTGGTCAACTGTGGTCCAAAAATGTTATACGGACAATTTCAGAAAAACGAAACAAAATAATTCATAATTTTCTAATTGCATGCCATTCTGAGTAGTGTGTTGAAACTTCAGCCACCCCGCTCCATCCCTTACATGATGTGAATCATTCCTTTGTCCAGCAAATCTTGGCTATGTAATCCACCCACCCTCTAGTCATGGTTGTGATATCAGGAAAACCTATTGTATACAAGGTTTGTACTATTCACAGTTTCAGACCTCCACTGGGGTTTCACATGATGTATGACCCAAAATAAAGAGGGGTTACTGTATGTTATTACACCTCAATTGTAATATGCCTCAAGTATGTTATGCCTTTATTATAATCAGTATCAAGGGAAAACTCTTTGAAGAATTACAAACAAACAAACAAAAACAATAAATACCTTCATGCAGTCCATTATTTTTCTGCTCTTGTACTTGTGGCTAGACCAGAAACAAATTAGCCAGAGGGAGTGTTCTCTCACATCTCTAGACAGGATCAATCTTCTGGGGCAGGAGAAAGAGTTTCCATAAAAGGAGAAAAAAGCAGCAGATAGTGATGTGGCTTTGTGGTTCCTGATTTCCTTTGGCAACTTTCTGCGTTTTGAGAGGCCAGCAAGTGCCTGGGGTTTTGTTAGCGTCCCCCTGCTGGTCTCTCTGGCAGCATGCAGTCTCATGCAGTCTTCCCAATGTGCCACAAAGATGCTATTATGTTCTCCAGGTGAAGGGCTAGAGCAGGGGTCCTCAAACTTTTAAAACAGGGGCCAGTTCACTGTCCTTCAGACCGTTGGAGGGGCGGACTATAGTTTTAAAAAAAAAAAACTATGAACAAATTCCTATGCATACTGCACATATCTTATTTTGAAGTGAAAAAACAAAATGGGAACAAATACAATATTTAAAATGAAGAACAAGTAAAATTAAATCAACAAATTTACCAGTATTTCAGTGGAAACTATGGGCCTGCTGTTGGCTAATGAGATGGTCAATGCCTGGTTCCATATTTGTCACTGCTAGTCGTAACAAGTTAAGGCGGCAAAAACACCCGGCGGGCCGGATAAATGTCCTCGGCGGGCTGCATGTGGACCACGGGCCGTAGTTTGTGGACCCCTGGGATAGAGAATCTGTAGGTAACATTTCTTTATTCAATCAGACATTCCAATTATCCAGTCATATGGTGGTTTGCCCAGGTTGCTAGGTGCTTGTTTGGGTTCTGAACTGAATATTCTCCAGTGTCCGATGTGGTCTTGTTTTGTCTAAGCTGGGATCTGGCAACCAAAGGGAGTTGTGAGGGGTCTTTGATGTCATACCAGGCCTGCTGATGGCCAGGAATATTTATACACATCTTTTGTCTTAGCATTCGGGATGTTGGAAGACTCAAGGCAGTGCCCGGGTTCTCTAGCTTCCTGGGGAGATGATGGCAAGTCTTAACAGTCTTTAAAAATACATAATTTAAAATGGAAAAAGCAAGTAATTAAAGTCTATCACTGAAGAATACTGTAAAATTCTTAACAAGTTTGGTAAGATCATAAGCCTAGGAAAGCGTTGAGTTGCTTTCAAGAAAGCCTAGCTCTTTGATTAAGCTGGATACACTAAGTTTGTAATCAGTTAATAATAATATGAACATGTTTATATCTTTAAGTGTGGATGAAGAAGACCTTCTCAACAATTAAGTAGAAAGAACATACCCTCTCCACTTGATGAGGTATGTATTTGGGCCATTTTCAAAGCTATATATGGTTTCTGAGCACAAAGTCTGAGTTACCAAAGTGAAAACTAGCTTAAGACCCTGGCAAAGGAATAATTTATAACCTAAGAACATATTAGAGGATGTGTTGCAAAAATCTTGGTTTTTTGAAAAATGTAAAATTTATTTTAAAATAATTTGAAAGATGGAAAGAAAGAGAGGGAGAGATCTGAATGGACAGAATAAAATGTTTCAAAATTCTAATGAATACAGATGAAAAATCATAAAGGATGAATTTGGTTCTAGTGTCTGATAGAAACATTACTAATTTAGGTGAGTTAACAAAGGAGGTGGAAATCTTCCATATAAAGAGTGAATTAAAAAAATACTATATTGTTCATTAGCCAAAGTCATTTTTGAGAAAGCCATTTATGCTTTTAAGGTAAGTACTTTCTTCTAAAAGGAGAAAGCGTTGAAACAAACTAGAGCACACACAGTAAAGAAAATCAAATAAACATATGTCTTAGAACTCAAACAAAAAGTCTCCTACAGGAACAAGAATCTGTTCATTTACCAAATGCTCACCCAGCAAGTGAAATCCAAAAGCTTCCATGGAAACACGAAAACTTAAAATACCGAGAACATACACATCATGTATGGCTTCATCATTTAGCATTTGGAAGAAACATTTGGAAATAAATAAAAACAGCAACCAGGTCCCTCTGGGGACCTCAGAGAAGAGATGAAAAGGATCGAATCAAAATTAGAAAGAAACACTCTGATTTTACCAAAGCCATCTTACCTCCCGTGAGGAAAAAAGTTTGAGATAACTAATTAGCAGCTCTGTCTAAAAAGAGAAATATCAGTCCCCTGGAGGAAGTGGGGAGGTGGCGGGGAGGAGAGGCACAAAGAAACACCAGTTAACCAGAATTGAATTTAAATGAGAGCTTTTTTTTTTTTTTTTTTTTTTTGAGTTGGAGTCTCACTCTGTTGCCCAGACCGGAGTGCAGTTGCCGCTCCCTGCCACCGCAGCCTCGACCTGCTGGGCTCCGGTGATCCCTCTGCCTCAGCCTTCCAAGTAGCCGGAATTACAGGAACGCACTACCTCACCTGGCAAATTTTTTGATTTATTGTAGAGATGAGGTCTCGCTGCCCAGGCGGGTCTCGAACCCGCGGGCTCAGACAATCCACTCACTTCAGCCTCCCAAAGCCGTGAGATTATAGGCTGAGCCACCGAGCCCGGCTAAATGAGAGCTTTTTATCAGATGGTCCTCATGCCCCTGCTGTTCCCAGTGCAGCTCTGGGAGAGTCTTCAGAGGACCAGGTGATCCACTGATGACCAGATCCCAGAGAAAGAGAAGTGCTGATCAGCAATTGATAAAACTACTGATGAAACTTGTTTGTTGCTGTCTGTTCTGCCAAAGTACCATCCTTTATATATATAAAAAAAATTATGTTTAGGCACACTATCTTGTGCTCTTTCTGCAGTAAGGAGGAAGCAGGGAAAAACTAACATCTTAAGAGTAGGCCTTAGTGTGTTTTTTACATGATCTAAAGATTTGGGGTTCTTACACTCCCATCCCCGGATTTATCCAGTTTTAGCAAATTAAAAGGAGCAGATAGTTAGGGGTCAATGTAATTGCTGTTATTTGTGAAGAAAATGGCATATTTATCTCCTAAACCATTTACACTGTGCTTCAGGACTCCTGGAATAAGAGAGTTGTACAGGTCAGGTCATGCCTCCTAAGAATTGTCAGGGCTTTACTCCTTCTTAGATGAGGCATTCTGAGGGCTGATATGATTGATCCAAGACCCATGCTATGCCTGGTACACAGAGCAGGCCTGGACAGCAAGGTGATGTGTGAACAATTTTATGGTGGATGTCATATTAGGATTATTTTATATGTTCGCTACTGAAACTCAACCATTACAGATTAAAAGCAAACATCCAAAACCTACAACAAAAATTGAAAATTTGATTTACATGGAAACTTCAAAATAATTGACTTCTAGTATATATCTTAAGTCAGACACTCAGTTGATGCCCTAAGGAATTTGCCTTCTTGTTTCCAAATCTTCCCCCTCTCTCTTTCTCTCTCTTTCTCTCTCTCCCTTCCTCTTTCTCTCTCACACACATATACGTACATACACACACAAATATGGCTATTGACAGTTCTGCGCTTTCATTCTACTGTTTATCAAATCATACTGACTCCACACATACAGATGTAAAGAAGAATTTCCTATCCCCAACCACGGGGATTGCTTCAGAAATGGGCATGTAATTGAACACATGCAATAAGAGCCCTCTACAGAGATTTCACAGGAACCATTAAGGAACTAGTCCTATCTCTTGGAGGACCCTTAATTACATGTGTTTATTCTCATACCCATTTCTGACACTATCTCTGTGGTTAGGGATGGAAAATCATTGATTATCAAGTCAATTTCAAAGAATGTGTCATATGAAAGGAGAGCAGTCAAATTATGGTTCCTTGAAGAAAAATATAAAATATAGTTACTAGAAAAATGGAGACAGGATAGACAGGGGACAACAGTGTGAGTGGATGGGTGGGTAAGAAGAGGAGATGGAGGTGAGTGTAGGGTAACTCAAAAAAGTGTCCAGACAACTGGGTGGAATAGAAAATTTACAAAATGGAGTCACAGTGCTCACCTAATGTCCTGTAAAAATCTGGATTTTCACCTTAGTAAACCATGCAGTTGGGAATTCTGTTTTTTGGCAAAGTAATCAGGACATTGATCCTCTCACTTGAAAAAAAGGACAGAATATATAAAAACATGGTTTTCAAGACATTAGCTATCAGGCCATGTGGAATCGTGATTCCTGAGAGATGGGAGACTAGCCAGGTGAATTCTGTAGTTGCCCCAGTTCATTGCCTGAAGTGTTTTGTGTATACTACAAAGAGAGGGGGCCCAGGTGAAGCCTGATCAACTCCTGGAGCTGGTGCCACATATCATGGATTTTGCAGAGAACAAGGCAGTTAGATTTGGAAGCAGAGTTAACCAATGGGAGAAGGCTGCACAGAGAGAAACTCTTGAGGTGCTCAGAAGGCCCACTTCAACTACTCAAAAGAGTGCTGATTGACACATACACATGAGGAAATTACCCAAGGCTAGGGGAAGAGCCATTTAAAGGATCAGAGAAATGTGTACTCAGAGCTAACTCAGGGATGAGGATAGTGGAAAAATCACTGAAATATTTATAATCCCTCCAAAGCATAAGGCTTTCTTGTGAATGACAAGTGATGATATTTCTTCCAACCAGAACTGAAGGAAAAGACACTCCAGTTTCCAGCCTTCCAGACCCAGGCCCATAGCAAGTTCCCTGTAACCAATCAGTTGGGTTCAGATATTTCTCACACTGGATGTTGTGACTGTGAGGCACGAGTCCACACTCTGCTCACATATTTTAGCACAAAGTATAAAGACAAGCAAGCACATAAATAAAATTGATAGGTGCATTGGGGATTAGTCCCTGCATCTGGTGAGACAGTCAACTAGTCATTTGGCCCTGCACATACTAGGAAATGTCAAAGCAGTGATGGTGACATCCACTTACTTGGTGAACACCCATGTGCAGGATGTGCCAGATGGTCTGCTAAGTGTTTTATGGACGTGATATTGTGTAATTCTTTTCATACAGATCAGCAAAATACACAAAGTTGCATAACACCTTATTATCAATATGGCAGGAAAGTGAGGATTTGAAATTGTGCCTGTATCAGGCTATACTCTTTTTGTTAAAAAAATATGGAAACGCAGCAGCTCAATGAACTACAGAGAGCAGCCACAATGTGTATGAGTATCCAGAGGTTGTTCAGGGAACAGGCCACTATGCCTAGGGTCCCAGTGCTAACAGATGGAGAAAATGCAGGTTATGTGCAAAGAAACTGTCACATCATCTTCTCCCTTTCACAGACCAGTTTCTTCCCAAATATCTGCTTTGTGATCAACTTAAAAATTAGGCTGTATTGTTTCTCTGTGTTTCCTTGAGGAAACTGAGGCACAGGGAGTCGGAATGGCTCAACTGACAGCACACAAAAAAATCAATGCCGGCCCTGGATGCGAAGTGCCCTTCTCCCAGTGGGTTTATTGATGAAACAGTCTTGTTAGTACTCTTGGCAGTACTAATGACTGGGCATTTCCTCTCCCATATTAGTCCAACTTAATTACTCTGGGAAACATCTGTTGTTGAACATGGCACTGTAGGCATAGCCACGATTAATTGGATTTTATTCATTCCATTCAAAAAATTATGAAGTTTAGTTTTCCCTCAGGAAGATGAAAACTGCATGAAAATATTGCTCTTGTACTAAAAATAGGAAAATAAGACGGCTAATCAACAATACCTTTGGAAATGGAGATCTTGATGGAAATAGGTGTGCTAAATTTCGGAGTAACAAACCCCCTTTGCATAGAAACGCACATAAGCTTTGTCACAGCACAGTATGAAAAGAAGGTGGCCACAACATTAGACAAGAAAATAAGTAAAATTTAAACAGATTCTTAAAAGACAAAGTTGAGTTACTATGTCAGTTTAGGATACCTAAGAGTGTCCCAAACACAGGGTGTGGGTAAGCACTTGCTCAGCAGCTCTTCCTCATGGCTCTCCACTGGACACTCATGAGGAAGACCAGGTACCTAAAGTACAAGTGAACTAAGATACCTCCTCTCAGGGGAATAATGCTGCAGGTGGTGACCTGTTGCCATCTGGAGGCAAGAATGCAGTTGCTGGTTTCTCAGCCTCTTCTCTCAAATGAAAATACATAAGTAACAAAGGATGAGCAGATAATGTTCCTACTTCCCAGTTTTAAGGACTGGTTGGTAGTAGCTGATGTATAGATTAAAAAAAAAATACCCTAGCCGGGCTCAGTGGCTCAGCCTATAATCCTGAACCTTGGGAGGCTGAGGTGAGTGGATTGCCTGAGCCCAAGGGTTCGAGACACGCCTGGGCAACTTGGTGAGACCTCATCTCTACAATAAATCAAAAAATTAGCCGGGCGTGGTAGTGCGCACCTGAAGTTCCAGCTACTTGGAAGGCTGAGGCGGAAGGATTGCCAGAGCCCAGCAGGTCGAGGCTGCAGTGGCCACTGCACTCCAGTCTGGGTGACAGAGTGAGAGTTCAACTCAAAAAAAAAAAAAACCTTTTATAACCTCCTATGAACACTAGGCAAAATTTACTGGATAATTGTTGAGGGGCAGGAAATTTTTTGAAAAATAATTTAAACAGTTTTATTTGTTATACAGCTTTTCATAAATGTCTTTAAAAACATTTTACTACATATTTTAAAATTGTGGGGTACAGTTAAGGGTTAGGTATACAAGTATGCTTTGTGCAGGTACCTTTGTTGATGAGGTGTGCCCCCGTCCCCAAACAGATATCCCTTACCATTAATCCCACCCCCCTTCCCCTCCCTGGGGGCAGGAAATTTATGGTGGCCAAAATTACGTGCTGATACAAAAGAGACTATAACTGTCCTTGTGGCAAAAACAGGAATCTTGTTTGCACCCAAGATCTAAAACCTATACAAAAGAGAAAGCGTCTGTCACTAAAAAGAGAATCAGTCATGCTGAGAAATTCTTATCTTGGGCTTAGGTGCACAGGATGCTCTTAATATTGAAACTTCAGAAACAGACGGTGAAATCCCCACACCAACACCACATGCTTTGCTCCAAGCAATAAGCAAGAGCAGAGTACAGGGAGGAAGGAGTGGGCATGGTAGAGAGCTCCCTGTGGTGCAAGCATGCAAATCCTGTTGAAAGCTGAGGGTGGCCGGCTCGGTGGCTCAGCCTGTAATCCCACGCCTTTGGGAGGCTGAGGTGAGTGGATTGCCTGAGCCCGCGGGTTCGAGATCCGCCCAGGCATCGAGACCTCATCTCTACAATAAATCAAAAAATCAGCCGGGCGTGGTAGTGCATGCCTGTAATTCCACCTACTTGGAAGGCTGAGGTGGAAGGATCGCCAGACCCCAGCAGGTCGAGGCTGTGGTGGCCGGGAGTGGCCACTGCACTCCAGTCTGGGTGACAGAGTGAGACTCCAACTCAAAAAAAAAAAAAAAAAAAAGAATACTGTGTTGCATACTTGAAATTTGCTAAGAGAATGTGTATTAAATTTAACCTTCTTAACACAAAGTAACTATGTGAGATGATAGATATATACCAATCATGTATATCAATGGTGATATCTTATAATATAAGATTCATATTCCAAAACATTCATACCAAAACATCACATTGTACACCATATATGTCAAGGATGTCTTAATGAATGTTTTTAAGAAGATAAAACAGTTTATAAGCCCAGAGAGTTCCCAAAGATTAGAACTGAATAACTTGATTTATATCTTAAAAGATATGTTAGAGAAGGCTGGTGATATTTAAAAGCAAAATGAATAGGAATATTCAGCAGAAAGAAACTATAAAACAGTCGAGTAATGCTAGGGGGAAAAAAGTATCAGGGTGGAAAAAATGTCCTTTGAGAGAGTTATCAGCAAACTGAATACAACTGTAAAAATTTAATGAATTCTAAAATAAGCTATAAAAATGTACAAACTAAAACAAAACTGAAAGACAAGAAGATAAAAGTAAAGAAAAAACTTAACAAAAAATTCAGGGCAATAGAAAATTGTCTAAACTCTGTATAGCTAAAATCCTAGTATGGGAAGCAAGAGAGAACACACACACGCAAAGTTTGAAGGTGATAACTGACAATTTACTAACATTAAAGAACAACAATTCACAGATACAAAAACTTCAGAAATTCTCAATAATGGTAAACACATGCACACAAACACATAGCACATCTTAACCACAGTGCTGAAAAGCAAATATAAAGACAAAATATAAAAGGCAGCCACAAGAAATAGAAATATTACACATAGAAGGACAGAAATAAAGAAGTAGAGGTCTCATCAAAAGCTATGCAGGCTATGAGATCACTTGTCAAAGAAAATCAAAAATAAAAACTATCAACACAAAAATCAATAACCAATGAAAATATATTACAAAAATGCAGAGAGACAGCAAATTGCTTTCAGAAAAACAAAAGCTGAGAGCATTCCTTGCTAAAAGGCCTATACTGTACGAAACTGTAAAATGATTTGAGTAATGAAAAACTGCATCCAAGTGTTCACCATAGGTTTATCCTTAATAGCCAAAAAAAAAAAAAAGAAAGAAACACAAATGATTATCAGTGGGTAAGCAGATCAACACCACTGATATAACCACATAGTGGGAATTAAAAAGAAACACACCACTGATTTAACAGTAGAGTGGCTGACTGTCATTTAAACCATCTTTTAGTCATTGTGCCATTAGAAATTGCAAAGGCAGGTCTCTGATGGAAACCTTTCTGAGGATGACCAATATTCTTTCTGTCCCTCAAGAAGGGGACAGAAGGTGGAGGGCGGTAACTTGGAAAGACATATTAAGAATAAATTAATCTGGCAGAATTTTTGTAACAGCAAATTTATGACCTCTGTAAATCTGTTCTTCTATAAAAGCAAGATAAATTCTGGCAGAATTGCCAAAATCAACGATTTTAGAAACTCTGGATATTAACCAAAGGTTTACTACAATCTGAAGAGGATTTATTCAAGGAAGACTTACTAGACCTTAAAAACAGCAAGGTTGGCAGCAGTTGACTTTGGGGAGAGCTCTTCAAAAAGTTTCATCTCCAGAGTGTTGTTATTATTCAGCTTGCCACTGCTTCCTGGAACAGTCTCATTTATAGGGCATTGACGCTGACTTGAGTTGAAGCTCACTCCATGGAAAGAGCCCAATCCCCAGGAAGTTTGTGAAAAATAATCCGCAGCAGTTTAGCATCACGGCTGCCTATCCCTATGAAACCAGGTGAAGAAAACAAAAAAGCCTAGCCACAAAAGAAAAAAATAGAGAGAGAGCGTGTCACTGAATTCAAATCTTTTAAACTCTGCAATGCAACATTAAGAAATTAAATAACAAAAATGCAAGAAAAAATTGAACAAAAATTTACCAAAGAAGACATTGGGATGACTAATAGCTAAAAAGTATACAGTAAAAATTCTCAACATCATTCATCACTTGTTTTGAAAAACAATATGGAATAGTATTTTATACTTGCTAAAATGGATATAATAAATAACAGAGACAATGCTGTATGTCAGTGAATATGTTGAGGAAAGGGAACCCTCGACATCACTGGTGTGAACATAAAATGGAGCAGCTACATTGGGAAACAGATTTTAGTTTCTAAACCAGTTAAACATAAAAGTACTATGCAACCTAAGAATTCTGCTCCTAGCCCTCATAATATGGAATGCTATGTCCGCACAAATACTTACATGTGAATGTCAACAGCAGTATTATTTGCAGGATCCAACAACTGATGGTAAACTAAATGCTCATGCACTTGGGAATAAATTAACCACATGTGACAAATCTGTACAATGGAATACCATTCCAAAATAAAAATGAATGAGCTGCTGATACGTGCACAACCTGAATAAATCTCAAAAACATTATGTTGGCGGTTTTTCTCGCCTATGCCAGTTTTGGCATGTCTCCCTTTCTCTCCTCTCCTTTCTCTAATAAACTTTGTTTTGAAAATTAAACATACAAAAAACAATATGCTATGTGACAGACACCAAGCACAAAGAGTTCATGTGATATTATTTCACTTTTATAAAATGTCAAGAAGAGGCAAATTTGTAAAAACAAAAAGTAGATTAGCATTTGCATAGGCCCAGGGTTGGAAGCAGTGACTAGCTGTAAATGGGCACTAGGGATTTTATGGCACTATGATGCCAACTTTCTAAAACTGATCTATTATAATGGTTGCACCACTCAGCAAAGTTACTAAAAATCATTGAATTGTACACTTCAAATGGATAAATTTTATGATATGTAAAATATATTCCAATAAAGCCATTAACTTTTTTTTTAAAGAGTAAATCAGAAAGTTGAAACTTCCTGAACAAAGTAGGTAAGAGCTGTCTTAGAAAAAGTTATCCATACTGCTAGGTCAAATGCATTTTTAAAACCTTAGAAGGAGAAATACCAGAAGTAGTAATAGTTCTCCAGTGAAAATCAAATAAATGAAACTTGCAGTTCCAATAAAAAGTCCCCAAACTGAGCAAGAATCTTTGCAGTCAGAAAACATGACTTCTTTTTAAATTTTTACTTTTAAAACGTGGGGTACAATTCAGGGTGAGGTAGACAAATGTTCGTTATGCAGATACCCTTGTTGATGAGGTATTCCCCTCCCTCCCCTGGCAGTTTCCCACTACTGCCAATTCCACCCCTCTTCCCCTGGCAGTTTTCAACTACTGCCAATCCCTTTCTTACAGTATTATGATAATTGCTTATGAGTGAAAACATGTACTCAATTTTCTGTTTCTGTGATAGATCACTGAATATGATAGACTCTAAATCCATCCATGTTGCTGTGAAGTCCGTATGTTTGTCCTTCTTTATGGCTGCATAATATACCATTGTGTATATGTACCGCATTTTCCTTATCCAGTCCACTTTCAATGGGCATCTGGGTTGGTACCATGTTTTTGCTATTGTGACTAGTGCTGAGATAAACATCTGTGTGAAGGTAACTTTTGTTTAATGACTTGTGTTCCTCTGAGATTATTCCCAACAAGGGGATTGCTGGGTCATATGGAAGGTCAATTTTTAGTTCTTTCAAAAATTGCCACACTGTTTTCCAAAGAGGTTTCACTAGTTTGCATTCCCACCAGCAGTGTACAAGCATTCCTTTTTCTCCCATCCTCGCCAGCATCTGTTGTTTGTTTTATTAATGATGACCATTCTTACTGGGGTTAGGTGGTATCCCAATGTGGTTTTGATTTGCATTTCTCTGATGATTAGTGAGGCTGAGCACTTTTTAATGTGTCTGTTGGCTGTCCATATATCTTCCTTCGA
Source organism: Cephalopachus bancanus (assembly GCA_027257055.1). Lineage (NCBI taxonomy): Eukaryota > Metazoa > Chordata > Mammalia > Primates > Tarsiidae > Cephalopachus > Cephalopachus bancanus. The sequence continues at coordinate 47,664 of JAPVLO010001137.1, read as the reverse complement.
GAAGTGTCTATTCATGAGAAAACATGACTTTTAAAGGTGAGATTCAAATCATCAGCAGAAACTGAAAATGTCACTGAATTCTGTCAAAAACACAGGACCAAATTTCACAGAAAAATACTTATGGAGAGAGGTTACCACTTAGAGAAAGAGAAGAACGTAGCTGATGTATATGAAAACATCAGTCATCTGACTCAGAATTTGAAGACTTACAGCACACCGGCAAAAATTCTCAAAGGAAGACTGAAGATACTTTTTTTTCAAATCCTGATTTTCTTTTTCTCATGCGAAAAAAGGCTTGAGGCATTTAGGTGGCATCTCTGTCCACTGAGAGAAATCTCAATGATGTATGCAAAGTAAATGTGCACAAAAGATCAAAGTAACTGAAGTCAAATACAATTCCTAACTTTTACCCAATGGTTCATGTGACATTGTTGTTCTAAGCATAGACACGATCAGAAGCTTAGAAAGATTTCTGAATTGTCAGAATCCAAGAAGGGAGACAGGCTAATGGGATGGATCACTGAGGAACGAAACTGGATTTGCTTCCCATCTTTATGCCCAAATTCTCTAGCATTTACCATCTTTATGCCAAGTCTTTCTACATACTTGCTGTTTTAATATACTTGCATGCTTACTCTCTATTTTCCACAGAGCAAGCAGAGGAAAGTTAACGTTTTAGGACCAGGTTTCTCAAGTGTTCTACACGTACTCTGAGCATTTGGAAGCAGCACGTTCCTGGATCCCCCAACCCGGGGTTCAGCAAGTGCTAACAAATCCTTGCTTTTTTCCTCTCTCAAGACTCCTGGGACTCACAGGCCATTTTCTCTTCCATTAACTACCTAATGTTTTCCTTCAATTAGTTCCTCTCCTGGAACTTTTCCTCAACCTGAAAATTTCTAACACTGATAATTTCTAGTTCAGATTCCTCCTGTCATTCAGGTGTCTGCTGAGTATTTGCCTATTCAGAAGGGCCTCTGGGATCAATGGTGCTATTGGCACCTATTCCTTAAGACTTCTCTGGGTGCATGCCACTTGCGATGTGAGCTTAAAATTCCTGTCAATAAAACAGGAGACAATGAAACATATTTACTCATGTCTTGAGTGTTTGTTCAGCCATGTCACCTGTGCTGCAATAGAATGTGAAGTGAGTGGCAGGTGACTGTACAGGCAGCCTAAAGAGGCCTTTTCCAAGGCACAAGTCTCTGCCATTCGTGTGCCAGGGACATGCCTGAGCCACCTAGTTGTTTCTGGGAAGAAGGTGACAGACACACAGGGCACAACCATTTAAAGACGAGGCACCCCAACCAGGTCCAGAGTTGATCAGCCAATCCCCAGATCACCCACAAAAATGCATGGCCCCAGAAATGATTATTGCTTTGCCTCTGTGGTGTCATGGTTAGTTGCAGCATTACTGCAACCTTAGTTAACAGATGCACATCAGTGTAAACATGTCCCCCATTATTTTCTACACAGCACACTTCGCTACCTGAAATATACTTGTTATTTATGTATTTATGCACTTTGGGAGTAAAGGCTTTTTCTATTTTTTCACCATTGCATTTCTTATAAATAAAACAAGTTTGCAATGTAGAAGTTTCTAAATAAATACTTGTAGAATATATGGATAAATATAACCCTCACATTGCAGCAGGAAAATAGAGAGACGGTGACACCGAGACTATTATAGGAAGTGGCAACTTTATTATGCCGGTGGGCTCAATGGGCTAATGCATCCAAGTCGAGCCCCGCAGAACAGAAGTGGGGTCTTATATACTTGTTTAGGTAAGGGAGGGGGTCGTGTTGAGTGCTTACATATTTCCTTTGAAATTTTACAAGGTTGTACTCAGCAAAATCAGATTTTTCAAAGAACAAATGGCTTTCAGGAAATGCAAAGTGCAGGATTCTAAACTGTTAACTTCAAAAGAGGGGTTTTGGATAAGTCTGTGAATTAGTTACTCTTTTGCATTTCCATGAAATGGCCAGTCTCTGGCCATTTGCTTTTCTTTTTTTCTTTTTTATTTTTTTGAGTCAGAGTCTCACTCAGTCGCCCAGACTGGAGTGCAGTGGCCGCTCCTGGCCACCGCAGCCTCGACCTGCTGGGCTCCGGCGATCCTTCCGAGTAGCCGGAATTCCATTTGCTTTTCTTAAACAAAAGGGTCTTGGCAGGTCTTTAAAGCTTGCTTGGCTTTCAAAGGGAAATACCTTTAACTGCTACCAACTCCCCACCCTTTCTGCCACAGGGTTCGTGGGAGAGAGACAATTTGTCATTCCAGGTGATTGCCATGGGGTCAACTGCTGACCCCGAAGCAGTTACTCATGTGTTTCTGCGTTCATTCACTCAATCATACAAGAAATATATTTGTGCATTCGCCCCATTCTGCTATAACATTAGTCGACTGCAGTAGAAATTTCTCTTAATCCTATTTTAGAGGTATAGAAATTGAGGCACAGAGCACTGAGTAATTTGTTCATAATCACATAGCCAGTAAGAGAGTTTGGTTTGAACCAAGGGATATATATTTTTTCTCAATAGAACTCTCAAAAGAAACTTCTGACATTTCTGTTTGACTTCGTTGGGTTCTTGAAGATGCAGCTCCATCTCTAATGTCAATCTGTCATCACTCTTGTCATTGTGACTTAGTGGAACATTATGAGCTTAGGGTTGTCTAGCAACCACTTTCTCAAGTGTCCCCTAGCACCCAGATACACAAACAAAGCTCTCCCTTCTCACAGAAGCTGCAATTTCCTTGGTCTGTGTCAAAGGTTTTTCACTAGTAAGTCAAGTAAGAAAGATACGCAATTTCACAGGAAGAAAGAAATACCGTATCAGAGGCTTTTCTGGAAGCAGGAGAGAGAAATGGAAGATGGCTCTCCCAGGCTGCCTGTGACTTGAGTTATGTAGTAGGTATCTATGCATTTGCTTAATAAGTATTTATTGTACACTCTTTAACAGTTGTTGCTGTAGGTGCAGGGGCTATAAAGTAATATCAGATGAGTCAGTGGCCAGGGCAGAATTTACTACTTCAGTGTAATGGCCAACAGACCCTTTTGGATAAGCTGTCATTAGAGTAAAGACCTGAGAGAAACAAGAGAATTAGTTAGTCATTTAGCTTGGTAGAGAAAAATACTGCTCCAGCCATGGTCAGAATTGCCCTTGGGCATCTCTAAAAACACTTCAAAGTGCAGTACAGGGAAATCTTTTGTTCCCAGTGCAGCCAATTATTTTCCAGTGCTAAAACCAATTGTTGTATCTTCACCTGAGTTCTACAGGCAGTGAATGGCTGGCACTTCAGGGCCATGTATTGTTTGAAGATATAAGGATTATGTTTAGAATGGTGCCACGCTCCTTCCCAGAGATGTCAACAGACCAAAAGGACAAATGGAATGACTGTGTCTACTTTGTGTCAGTCTAAAGCATTTGCTCATCATGTGGATAGTGGGATTCTTTGTCTGAACCATTTGGATTCTCTATCTCTTTATTTCATTTTTAAAAATCATTTATATTTTTCTACTTTTTTCCTTTCTCTATCTCTTTTTTTTATAAATATGAATATATATCTGAGTTTATCTCATTTCCAAGGAATCTATGGTACTTGTAATTGAGAATAATGGCAATAGATTTATTTTTGTTGCAAAAGGCAACGCTGTAATTAATGGCTAAAAGCACTAGGGAAAAGACTTTCTAGCAAGTGCTATACAAATGTGAAGTGCACTGTCCTGTGAGAAAAGGACTAGCTCTCCGTATCTGGCAGGACGTAGTAGGAGTGACTGACTCTTTGTTAGGGCATCAGCCAGAGTACTTTTGTTACAAATAACAGCAATAGAGTTTATGTAACTTAAAGAGAAAATGAATGCATTGAAAATTAATGAATCCTTCCTAAAATATATAAGAAGAGAAGAAGGAAACTGTGATGAGGGAAACCAATAAGAATCGACAGAGTCTAGGCAGACCAGGATGCCAAGGTTTGCCAGAAGAGCCACATGGCTGTGACCTGAGAGCTGGGGCTGGATCTCACTGCTGACTCTGTTCTCCTGTCCCTGCTTCTGGATTCAAACTTCAAGGCGGGAAATTCAAAGGGTCAAGTCTACTTCCCCTTCCTATTCATGAGCTGGCAGAAACCAGGAAGGGAATTTCTGGTCTCATTTGACATCTTCAAAGAGATGTTGAGCATTTTCCTTTTTCAGAGTCACACAGTGAGGTCTACCCAGAAAAAAAATTTCTGATTAGATGCAAGGCAGTTTTTTTGCCCCCTTTCCTTAAATGGCTCAGATATTCTCAAAAGGCTAAGCTGTTATAGAAAGGACTCCTGAATTGGATGATTTACAGAACTAGATAATCTTAAAAATATCTTCCTATGTCTAAGGTTCTTCAAGTAAAAGATGTTCTGAAACAAGGCCCCAAAGACAAATATTTACTCCAATTTGGATATACTGTTGTATGCTGATATACGGCAAATTTGTGACAACTGAGGTTTTACTTTAATTGACCAAGTGAGTTCATCACATTTTAGCCATTATAGTAATCCAATACCCACCAGCCACTTGTTAGTGTCCTGTAGTTGCATTTATTTTTGCTTTTTAAAAATAACGGCTTTATTGAGCTATAATTCATATGCCATATTGTTCAGCTATTTAAAGTATACAATTCAATGGCTTTAGTATATTCATCAAATTGTACATACAAGACAGTACAGTTTAGAATATTTCATTACCTGAAAAAGAAACTCCTTACCCAATAGGAGTCACTCCTTATGTTCCCCAACCTCCCAGCTCTAAAAAATAATGAATCTACTTTCTCTATTGATTTGCCTATTTTGGACATTTCATATAATTTGCAACCATACAATATGTGGCCTTTTATGACTGGCTGGCTTATTTCATTTAACATGATATTAAGGGAGTTCATCCATATTATGGCATAACTCAGTACCTCATTTCTTTTTAATCACTGAATAATATTCCATATATGAGTATACCACATTTTAATTGTTCATTCGTTTGTTGTACTTTTTAGCTATTATGAGTAATTCGACTATGTACATCTGTGTACACTTTTTCAACGTTGACATACGCTTTACATTTTCTTTAAAAGAGATCATCTTAAGTTAGTAAAGCTCACAAAGAAAATTTAACCAAAAAAAGGCAACCTATTCTGTGGAAGAGAAATGTTAGGGTAAAGTGGTGTCTCAGTTACAGGGAACGGGAAAGTTCTCAGGATTCCCAGGAGTTGTTTTTCTCCTCATACATCTGTGGTGCATTCTTCTCTCTTTCTGCAAATATTTTTCTCCATGGCAGACAGAAGATGATGCCTTTCACTTTCAAGTTTGAATATAACAGTCTGGCCAGGTCAGACCTCTCTTTTTGGTACTGCCTTATTTTTTATTGATTACATTCTGCTGATATTAGCCATAACATATGTTTTCCCAGGGTTCTAGAAAAAAAAACAAAACAAAAATACAGCTCATACAAAGAAGTAGTTTGCTGCCATTGAGGCATTTCATCTAGGGCACACACAGTGTCTCCCAGGACATGCAACTTTGGTTTCAAGTTATAGTTAAACGTGACATCTAATTGCAGTCACTATTGGTTACACACACAATTTTACAACTGTCCATTTAACCTAGCAAATCCAGTTAATTAACATAAATTTTATCTTCTTATACATAAAGGTGACAGAACTATGTGTTTATTTTAAAATAAATTTTCTAATATTAGCTATTTCTAATATTAGCATATGCTTCCATGGGGAGAAAAGCACCACCTCTCATAAGTGAAATATTTTACTTGAGAAAGGAGAATTTTTAATGTAATCACATTGTCCTCTAATCATTCACATACAGAAATGACTTTTTTACAGCAATGCTTAGATATGTCACTTTGATTGTAGTGTTCTACAAATATTTGTATTTTAGAAAATTACTGGCCACAGAATTTTGGGGACTTTTGTTTGTTTGTTTGTGTTAGAGGTAGAGTTTTGACCATTAGTAGGCATCTGGCTTTGTTTTCCATGTATGTGTCAGTCAGGAATTGGTAGTTTAAAAGATTTGGAGAAATATTTTAAAGGATGAGAATTTGATCAGAGCCTAGAGACTCTAGGTAGCAGACTATCAGCAGATATTTAGAGTTCTACAGAGACACAAAACCAGTAGGAAGAGAGACAGAGGGAGGGAAAGAGAAAGAAAGAAAGAAATAAAGAAAGGAAGGAAGGAAGGAAGGAAGAAAGGAAGGAAGGAAGGAAGGAAAGGAGGAAGGGAGAAAAAGAGAAGGTGGAAGGTCATGGTAGCTCATGCTTATAATCCCAGCAGTTGGGAGACTGAGGCAGGAGGCTTACTTGAGCCCAGGAATTCGAGACCAGCCTGGGCAACATACTGAGACCTCATCTCAACATAAAAATAAAAACTTAGCTAGGTGTGGTGGCATGCACCTGTAGCCCTAGCTACTTGGGATTCTGAGGTAGAAGGATCACCTAAGCCCAGGAGGTTGAGGCTGAGATGATTTCTTGATTGTGCCACTGTGTTCTGCCTGGGTAATGGAGTAAGACACCGGAATTTTAAAAAGAGAGAGGGAAGCCAGGCTTGGTGGCTCAGTTTGTAATCCTGCTTCTTTGGGAGGCTGAGGTAAGTGGATTGCCTGAGCCCACGGGTTCGAGACCCGCCTGGGCAACTTGGAGAGACCTCATCTCTACAATCAATCAAAAAATCAGCCGGGTGTGGTAGCGCATGCCTGTAGTTCCAGCTACTTGAAAGGCTGAGGCGGAAGGATCGCCGGAGCCCCCTGGCCACTGCACTCCAGTCTGGGCAACAGAGTGAGACTCCAATTCAAAAAAAAAAAAGAGAGGGAGAAAAGGAGATATTTACAGAGACAGAAAGAAGAAATATAGACATAGAGAGAGGGGAAAAGAAAGAGAGGGACTGATTTCAAAGAATAGGCTCCTGTGGCTGTAGAGACTAGCTAGGTTAATCTGAAATCTGTAGGATAACTTGTCAGGAATGACAGCCAGGAACTCTTGGGCAAAAGCTGAGGCTGCAGGCCACAGGCAGAATTATTCTTTATCAAGGAAGCCTGAATTTTGCTTTTAAGTCACTTCAGCAGGTTGAAGGAAGCTTACACAGGTTACCTAGGATAATCTCCTTTACTTACCTGATTGTACCACAATGTTTAAAACTTTGCTTTGATGTCTTTATTTTAATATACCAGGGGACTTAAAACATACACTTAAATCTACACAGTCTTGCCTCTTTCAATCTTTGACATATTTGACTGATTTGTTATTTAAATAAGTTTTTAAAAAATAAACCCTTGATGGTGGGGAAGAGAGGGGAAACAGAGAGAGGGAGAATATTATATGTATGTATATTATGTGTGTGTGTGTGTGTGTGTGTGTGTGTGTGTGTATTCCCTCTCTATTCCCCCAATCCTAAACAATCCTAGGTATCTTGGATGAGGAATATAGAGAAAGACAACAATAAGATGGACGGGATAGAGCAAGAAAAGATGGAAGTGTATTTCTCAGGGCTTTGGGAGATACATTAAGAAATATTGTGCAGAATTATTTCAACTCTAGATGTGTTATGCTTCTAGCAGTTTCGCAGCACAGGTTCAGAGTCTGGAAGAGAAGACAAAACTGCACGTGTTGCTGAGTATTTGTGTCCACAGGAGATAGGAAGAGAGAGATTAGTGTGTGGTACAATCTTCAGGTTCTAGAAGTTCTAGGAATCCCATAAATGATAAGGCTTGAAGACAAATGAAGGACTCTGGCTTTTATGAAAGCAGGACACCAGCATTGATTTCCACAGCAATCTCTTATCCCTCTCTTCATCCCTTGGTTTTTCTCATTTTGACCTCACTCTTCCCTTTGGAAGCAGCAATAATATCAGTGATACTGGGAAAGCAGATGAACTGAAAACATCACTTTAAGTCTTTAAATTTGGTTAAGTAAATGAAATTCAGGATTCCTATTTGAATAAAACTACCCTACCCAACTTTTAGAGCACCATCTCTAGCAGAATCTAACTCTGGAAAGCTGAGACTGTTGCCTTCTAGTCTGGCAGCATATAAGAACTATAAACGGATTTTGTGGCCAAGACTGCACAGTGATATATAAAAAATTCAGCAGATATTATTAAAAGACGTTTTCATCTATGGGCGACTCATCTAGATCAAATACAATGAAAGAGTCACTGCTATTAACAGGAGAGTTGTATGCGATATCTTTGCCTAATATAGTTCTAAATAAATTAGAACTTAAACAAAAACTCTCCTCTGGAAATAGCCCGACACATTCAATACATGTTTTTCATTCCTCATTACTCCTTTTGGATGAGAAGAAAATTTTCTATTTATCTCTCTTGAACTTTTGTTATGGTTTATTCTGTTAGATCCACAGTGCCTTTCATTCTTGCAGAGGTTCCAAGAGCATTTGAAAAAGTTATATAGAATAAAAAAGTCTTAAGTTTTAAGAGAGTCCTTTTGTGATTAATGTCCTTTGTGGGTGAGTTTTCCTTCAAGGGCAGCAGTCTCCAACCTTTTAGGCATCAGAGACTGGTTTCGTGGAAGACATTTTTTTCCATGGACTGTGCGAGGAGAATGGTTTTGGGGGGATTCAAGCACATAACATTTATTGTGCACTTTATTTCTATTATTACATTGTGATATAAAATAAAATATTATACAACTCACAAAAAAAGAGTCATGTATGGAAATGGTGAAACAAATAATGGGTGATAAATAAAATATGTCAGATTCTGACTTAAAGCCTGCCACCAGATACAGCTGTACAACTGAAGTATATCAACTCACTTCTTACTCACTGGGTTTTGTTATAAGTCTGCAAGCATTTGATTATTATGGTTTCTGTGCAGTGAAACCTCATTGTTAATGTTAATCTGTATTGCATCTGCTTCTCAGCATTAGTATCACTGCCTCAGCTCCACCTCAGATCATCAGGCATTAGATTCTCATAAAGAGTGTGCAACCTAGATCTCTCACATGCACAGTTCACATTAGGGTTCATGCTTCTATGAGAATCTAATGCAGCCTCTGATCTGAAAGGAGGTGGCACAGTTATGTAAAGTAATGAGAAGCGTCTATAAATACAGATGAAGCTTTGTTTGCTCATCTGCCACTCACCTCCCACTGTGTGTCCCAGTTCTGATACCAGTCTGAGGTCCAGAGTTTGGGAACCTGTTCTAGGGTATGCAGAAACGGGGAATGGGATCTGCTGGATTTTGAGTACCTTTAGTCATCTTTGATTGGTTTGGTCTCTGTTGGTTTATAACAAGGGTATTTCAAGACTGGATGAAATAGTATATGGTTTCCTGTTTCAACTGATAGAATATTTGTCCTTGACTTTGGAGATCAAGTATTGTATAAACAATTCCACAGATTATATCCTGATACTAGCTAGTGTTGAGGAAAGAGTAAATGTAATGCCAAAAAGGAATAGATCTCTTTGCCATCCCAACATACTGGGTCTGTTAGTTACCCTTGAAAATAGGCATATCTGTATGTTTCTTTATCTATTTATCTCCTATTGATCTATTATTTATCTGTACATTAACCCTTTAAGATAACTTATGGATTGGGGGAAATTAGAATACTGTGTCTTGAGGCTCTGTCACATGATCAGAGAGCAGCTATCACTGCAAAGGAAGTTCTTATTGTAATGAAATATTTCATTATCTGTGTTACATAATGTGTCCAAAAATAATATCAAACTACTTTGAATGAATATCAAATAAATTACCAAATTTACCAACTAGGTAAGTAAATAGGTATATACATGCTATGTACATCTTCCTGACTGTTCTGGAAATGACTTATATAATAGTTTCATAAATTACATGATGTGGCTTTCACAATGTTCAGCAATGGGTTCAGCAGCAACGACAATGCTGCAATAGCTGAAACTGATAAACATAATCTCGTCACAAGTAGTTCTCCAAGAACACTCAAATCAAATTCTTATACCTAATGACTGTGATAGTTTTCATTAGGCTGCATGGTAAATGCAACTACTTTACCTCACCAGTGATTTCAAACAAAAGTCCATTTCTTACCCAAGAGGATACTTGGCAACATTTGTAGACAATTTTGGTTGGCACAGCTGGAGAGACGCCACTGACACCTCATGGGTAAAGCCCAGGGATGCTGGTAATATGCTACCGTGCACAGCACAACTTTCCTCAACAAAGAATATCTGGCCCCAAATGTCAGTAGTGCTGTGGGTAAGAAACCCTGACATACATTCTCTCCTTTAATCTTCTCAACCACGTGTGGGGTAGGTGATATTATTGTAGTACAGAGTTGCTTCAAGGTTGCCAAATTGTTTTTCATTTTATCTTGGACCCAAATCTAAACAATGGTTCTTACTGAAAAGAATGATTTCTGGTCAACAGCATGAGGGTGAAAGTGATGCTGTCACCTCCATTTTGGATTGACAAAATCTCCTGCTCAGTCCTTCATATTCCTTCTCTTACTTCACTTATCAGCTGGTTGCAGATGATTCAGTGGAAGATTCTGAGCACCTCAAAGGAGAAAGAGAATTTTCAAAATGAGAACTTGGGCCCTTGAGTGGTTGCTTGGAGAAAGGCTCTTCTTATTGATTCATATAATACTATAAATGAGAAATAAATTTTTCTTGTGTTAAGTCATTGAGAATTTGCCTCTGTATGTTGTATCAATCATCCTATTTCATTCTACCTATTTTCCCGCTGAGGAAAAATGAGAACTGCAGAGGTGATGGTTCATCCGTGGTCTGGTTCAGTATCTTGCAATGCTCCTAGCTGATTCTCTGAGTTCTGTCTCTCCATGTCACCTTCACATCTATTGAAATTCCAGGGCCTCTTGGACCATGCTGTCCTGAAAATCCCTCTCTTGGCACAAAGTTTTGACTTCGATGATTGACTCAGTTCAAGTTACTTGCACCTGTGAACTAGTCTTTGTGACCAGGACAATGCTATGCACAAATTATCTTGAGTTACTGCCTTAACAGGTCATGGATGCTATTTGGGAATGGAATGATACTGATTCAACTCCAAACTTGATACTGGGGGTGAGCTATATCCACTCAAGCCAGATAGCCTCTGAGTTGTCTGTGGGAGACTCTTTACTTCCAGGTTATGCTTGTAATGGGGATATTATTAGATTTAGGTCAATCTTGAGAGAGATATCCTGTCTCCTACAGCAGTGAGGGTCATCCTTTCTAGGGAATTTCTCACAGCACAGAGAGAAAGTGATGCTTAAATTGATGTTTATATTCAGAGACATGATTACCAGATTACACATCAGATTCAACCAAAGGAATTCCATGTATGGTCTTGTTCCACATATTACACCATGATTGTTATTTGAAGGTATTAATTTCTAAGGCAGTAACACTTTTGCAATGTTCATTTCTCAGTAATCCAACATGTTTATCACTGCCTGGTGAGAGGGCATTGACTTCTATTTTAGCTGAAGAGGGACTATTAAGAACTATAACACCATCAGCAATTTGGAATAAGGGGTCAGAGTCCCAGACTACCTGCTGTCAACCCAGATGAAGTGCTCATAAATGCTCTGCATCTATTAGTGTTGGATTTATGTTCTGTGCAATTAAATGCAGTCATAAAATAGTATCTATTGGATAGTTTTATCTGAGTGGACTCTACTTATTTGTCTCACCTGACTGACTTAAAGTTAAAATTGACATTAACACATGAGGGAAGATGGAGTAGTGTGACCAATAATTGGGGACTTGACTAGGTTCATTAGATGCTGTTTTCTGAAATGACTTCCTGGATGCCAGAGGAATGGTTTGTATGTGAAATTATTTAAACAATAACAAGTATCTGCAAACCTTGGCACACTTGGAATAAAAAAATTGGGATATGTGGCTCTTCCTCCTGGTCAGTCAGGGAGAAATCGCTTGCAAAAAGTAAATATTTTGAGAAAAATATGAAATGTTCACCTATGGGCAAACCTGATATGCACAGTTGTTCAGGTTGGTCACTGAATAAGGGCACCCAGGATGGGGAATAAATTGGACATGGCATTTAGCCTCCATATCCTGTGTTATATTAAAGTAGGCCACATTTTTTCCCCACTTCGTAGAGAGATGAAATCTAAGTTTCACTCTAAGTTGCATTTCCTTTAATCCACACTAATCCAATTGCATGAATCACTTACTCATAGAAAATGTTTATAAAAAAATAAGAGTTGAAACCTCAAATCACACCCAAACTATCTAAATCCAAAACTTGACTCTTTATCACTGCATTGTGCTAACTGCAATACCAATTAAAATAATTCCATCATGCCACCTTGCACTGCTCTCACCACAATATAAGGAGAAATCAGTGAATCAGAGATTGGGTTCAATCAGAATTGATGTTTTTTTGCAGAGGCCACCATTCAAGAAAGCTTATTATCTGCATGGATGACATTTAATACTTTCTGTGACCTGCAATGACATTTCCTTTGTGCAAGAAAAGTGGTGAGTGAGTATTAACTAGAACAATAAAAGAGTTGAACTAGAAATGCCAATCACAGGAAAGGTCACTTATCAAAATATTCTAAGAACATTTTCTGACCTGAAGGCAAAAAACATTTTGGAGTTGCTACCTACTGCACTTATTTAAGAAACTGTTTGCAGCTCAAACGTATTTGCATTAAGTAACATATTAAGTGAATTACATATTAGACATTTGTTTTGCATCTTCTTAGTTTAATACAGGAATGTAAATGAACCATATGAAAGAAAATTAATGATTTTTTAATTGCAAAGGTTATGAAATGCAAACAACATAATCCTTATTAGAGCATGTAAAGAAAAGAAGTTTACTGTATTTTATTGATGGAGTTGTACAAAGCTTTCATCAAAATGGTTAAAATTTTGTTCCATTATATTCTGTAACCAGTGTTCTCGATGATTCTCACTACTTCAGCATTAACCTTATCATAAATGTTACAAGGTGTGTTGGCAAAAACAAACCTTACAGATTTCATGAAGCTTAATGATTAAAGTTGAGATTACCCTTTCAGTGATGTCAGAATTTTTCTTACTACCTTGGAAAGTATAATTTTAATTGTATATTATAATTTTTAGTCATTGAACCTTGTGTTAATTAAAGCTAATTTAGCTAGCAGTAAGAGATAAACTCATGCTATCAATCAGCATACAGAAGTGTCCTTAGAATCCCATTGACTGCTGGAGTATGAGAGGCTCTGCTCCACACAGTCATTTAGGGATCTAGGCTTCTGTATGTCTACAGCAGCCCCCAAGATCTTAAAGGTATTGTCTGGTTTCTTTGTCTTGGACCAGCAGATTAAGAAAAACATTATTATGAGGATTATATGAGAGAATATTAGGGGTCACACCCGAAAGTGCCTTATAGGAATGTTGCTCACATTTCATTAATCATGACGAAGTTGCATACTCTCCTCATTGCAAAGAAACTGGGAGACTTAGTCTAGATATGTGCTCAGGAAAAAAGGGAATCAGATACTGTGGGCATATAACAATCTCTAACACACACTCATTCCATTTTGATTGGTCCCTTCAATTGTAAATCCAGCTTCCAAGCACAGATTAAAAACACTAAAAATGATGTATTTTCTAGCCTCGCTGTCACAATTTGGTGGGCATGTGACTTGAGCTCTGCCAATTAAACACTTGTGTGAGATTTTGATATGCAAGCTATATTAGGAAGTAGATGGGACACAGGGCGTCAATATTGTGGAAGAGGGTCATGAATGTGGTAGCATGTTTCTTAAATCAGTAGTGGTGGTGGTGGAGCTTTCTAAGTGTCAAAGCCATCAAAGATTTCTCATATTTCAAGTCTTCCCCCATTCCTTGTCCCCTTTCATCCTATGGCTTCTCCCTTCCCGTGGTCCCTCCCACTTCATGACTTCTCCCATTCATGGTTCCTTCTACCCTTAATCTTCCCACTTTCAACTCCTTTTTGCCATGATAGGTCTATGGAATGTCTCTCAGAGCTGTCCCTGGAATCTCAAAGAAAACTCTACTACCCTTGCTTGGAACAGTAATTGAGCTTCCCATTATTCCTTAATCAGCCCTGTTTCACTTAAACTGACAAGAATGAATTTTGCTTTCTGAAATTAAAGATGCTGAATGCAATAGCTGCTGGCTTAGAGAAAAAATAAAAACAGAGACAACAAAACCCACAATCTTTAATACTAAGGTTTCACCCTGGCTTCCTTTGACTTGCAGAAGAGTTCTGTTCAAGCCACACAATATATTATTACTATCATTAAACATTATAGGATTTCATTTCTAAATCACAACATCTGACTTTTTCAAAAGTAGATTTGACAGATTTGAGAATAGATATAGGAAAAACTTCATTCGTTAATGCAACCAACATTTATTGAATGCCTGTAATTTACTAAACCTTTGTAAAACAACTTCCATGATTTTCTTGGGTCAGATTGTATTATCTAATGCAGGTATAAATATTACCTTTATTCCTCTTGGGAGTCAGTCAATAGTTCCCATTCTCAATGGGAATGGTTGCCAATTAGTGGATTCTTAAACCTTAAAGCCCAAATAGGTTTCCAAAGGAGAGACTGTGCTTTAGATGTATAGATGTATCATCTTCTTTCCTGAAATGGATGTAGCAGCATTCAGATTGTGTATTTCATTTCTGGTCATTTTCAGTGGACTGTATTAAGGAGCTCCATGAAATGGCTTTGGGCTGATAGGGTTGCCCTTGTCCTTGGGAGAGACACAGAATGTCAAAAATCTTAATCACTGAAAGGCAGGGCAGAGGGAGCACTGGATTATGAAAATTCCAGGTGACACTCACAAACTCCATTCTGCTCTTCAGAAGGGTATCTCTGGTGCTAAGGATAGATGTTTGGTATAATGTTCAGCTATATCAGCTATCAGAGAGCACAGGCCCTGAATAATGCATTTCTGATATAAGCATGGTTTCTCAATCTCAGCACTATTGATATTTTGAGTGAAGTAATTCTTTGTTGCTTGGGCTATTCTGTGCATTGTAAAATGTTTATAATTATATCTTCCCTACACTCAATGGATGCAAGCAGTACCCCCTATCCAGTTATGACAATCAAAATGTCTCCAGACATTACCAGATTATACTGGGAATAAAATCATTCCCATCATTGAGAATCGCTCGTTTAAGAAATGAGTATTTCTTTTGTTTATTGTTTTATTTTGTTTGGGAGAATACTATTTCGATGACGATACTATAGAAATGAGATCTGGAACCACACTTTCTTCAAATGTTTGGAGGCATTTTGACTATAAAGTTGAAGCTGCTGCTTTTAAAGTCTTCCCATATTTTGCAAATTCACTCAAAACAACATATTTAAAAGTTAGAATGATAATTCAGATTAATAATTCAAGCATAGCTTCTTAATTGTTTTGAACTTTACACACTTTACAAAACTTATTTCATTAGAATTATCAAAATTCCATGTAAATTATTTACTAATGTGGCAATGGTGGACATTTCTCACCAAATACTAAACAGTATAACTATTACTATTAAACCATATTTGCTACTGTTAACATTTTCACATTGACACTTCCCCTATTTGTCAGTGACTTGATTGGGCAAGCAGAGAAACTAACATCATCTCCAAATTGAATATGAGAAAACTGGGGCTCAGAGTAGGCCTAAGATGAAGGCCCCAGTCCCAGAGCAAAGACTGAGAACTATGGTATTCCTAAATAGTGGCAGTTCCCATGTACTATGCTATCTTCACATACCTTCCTGAACCCCCAACGCTTCGGGTGCGTGAAGAGAGTTGGTTTTTATTTTGTTGTCTTCTGTTTTCTACCAGTGGAACAAGCTTCTGTAGAAAGTGTTGAACATAGAGAGGAGAAGGAAAGATGCAGAAAATTTGGGAAATGCCATGGGATTTATAATCCTGGTTCCCAGTTCCCATTCCTTCCCTTGGGTGTCTGATGTTGGGTAAGACAGATCATCCATCTGAGTTCCTCATTCCTCATCTGAATAACAGATAGTAATGACCAAACCTAACTCATGAATCAGTTTGTGAAGGTTTGAAGATAATCAGAATAATATATCCTACTTGTAAAAAGAAAAAAAAACTCCACAATGCACAACTAAATACAAGTTACAAAATAAACTGAGTAATCAAGTTATAAAAGAATAATAGCAAATGTTCAGTGTAATTGTATTGAGAAGCTTAAA
Organism: Cephalopachus bancanus; assembly: GCA_027257055.1. Taxonomy (NCBI): domain Eukaryota; kingdom Metazoa; phylum Chordata; class Mammalia; order Primates; family Tarsiidae; genus Cephalopachus; species Cephalopachus bancanus. The sequence continues at coordinate 31,477 of JAPVLO010001137.1, read as the reverse complement.
CTCATCAGTAATTGATGAAATGGAGATTATTGCACTAGTTTGACACTAAATTATATCAACTTTAAGATTATAAATTTGAATCTACTTCATATTCTTTCTCTGTATTTCTCCATCACGTGATTACCAAGGAGAATAAAGCCCAAGAAATGATAAAGCCACATGGGAAGAAGCTTGGATTCTTGTATGATTATGCGGAGCAGAAACTCCCATCAACCCAGATTGAGTCAAGATGTGACTAAAAACAAAACCTTATTTATTTAAGCCAATGAAATAATACTATTCTTCTTTAACTAAATAATATTATATTACTTGTGTCCAAACTGGCCTTTGTATCCTGTGTCCTATTAGTGTCAAAGACATCCTAAAGCAATCTCTCAGCAGCAGATAGGACCTCAAAGAATTCTCTTTAGGCAGTACAAGGTGCTAATGATTTTGATTTAGTTAGAACATTTTAAAACTCCAGAAAATTATATAAATACTCAATTTCTAGTATTCTGCAAAAAAAAAAAAAATTGGCACTATTGGTCTGCTATTCCTCTCTTTCAAAATGACCAGAAGCCATCTTGAATACACTGCTCTCTTCACCTGCTTGGGGCCACCTACATCATTAGTGTTACCTCCTCTCCTTTTTGATATTAGGACATCCTCCACAGACTGACAGTGAGAAACTAATAATCAGGGTTTTCCACACTATCAACCTGAAAATTTTTCTCAAGATATAAAAATATTGTTTTTATTTTTTTTAAGTGTCCCTATTTGTCTGGTATAGGATCATTCATCTGCTTTTCATGTCTATATTAAAAAACAAGCAATGACTTAACTATTCAAATTACTCACCTAAAATAAGATTCTCTTGAATACAGGCCCATTGCACTTCTTTCCAAAACAGAAACAAACAAACAAAAAACCATTCAGGGCCACTTTCTAATGAATGGGTCATTTGTATTAAGGTCATACGTATTTCCCATCCTATATCCGGTGAGACCTTCATTAAGGGTTCTCTTGAAGCATGAAATCTATTTCATTATTAATTGTTTTTAGAAATGATTTCCCCAGGGTATTAACTTAGAACAAGCTTCTAGATCAAAACCTATTCTTTTGTATCATTCAACAACCCAATTCAAATTCGTATTCATATTAATGACATTTTAAATGTTGCACTGTAGTTTCAGATATATTGATGTAATGCACAGTGTATTTTACTTCATAGGTGGAATACTTTAGAGCAGAAAAATAAGTTTTCTGTGGAAATTTCCAGGCTACCTGCTTAGACGCTCCTGATTTATCAGCTTGGCTATTCAGTGAAAACCTACATTTCATTCTCCCATTCACTCTGACCATTTTTATTACTTCTTCTTTTTATTCCATCATTTTTTTCTTCAAAACTTTCTTCAATGTTTTCTTCTGTTTTAGGTGAACTACATTGTCCTATGATAAATAAGGTATGGTCTTGACTATATGTAATAAATAAATAGATTTTTTCTTTTGCAAGTGAAAAGTAATCTCATGATGCCTAAACAAACAAACAAAAAAGAGAATGTATTGGCTCATGAAACAAATATCCTGGGGTTGCAGGTACAGATATATCTAGGGGCTCAAAAATGTAGCTTATCTATTTTTCATTTCTAAGTTTAGTCTTCAGTTGTGTCAGTTCCAAGAAGATACACTTCTTTTGTGGAAATCATCGTAGCTTCCTATAATTATTCCAATTTCAAGTCTAGTGGAAATGAAAGATATTTTTACCCCCAGAGTTCACATAAACCTTGAATGTGAAGAGGAGAGTAAACATAACACTCCTAAGACTGCTCTCCTTGAAAAGGACTGTTTGCAAGGCTGGTTCTTGACTGATATCTTGGAACTTGAATGTCAAGAGCGTTCCCACCATTTCCTGATAAGAAGGGCTGACTGTGCCAAGATGATTTATGCAAACAATGTAACCACCTGTTTTCATTCTGAGAGTCTGGAATTTTGTATGTGTCAGGAAGAGCCGGCCTATGAGACCAGTTCCCAGAGAAAACCCTGGGCACTGAGGCTCTTATGAGCTTCCCTGGTGGACATGTCAGATGTGTTGGAGCATGTTGCTGGAGGAATGGAGTGCTTCTTGTATGTCTCCTTTGGAAGAGAACTCTAAAATTTTCACCTGGTTTCCTCTACACATTCCATGCACATGTGTCATTTGCTGATTTTACTTTTAAAAAAATAATAAATCATAGTCCTGTGTTGATTCTGTACTGGTTTCTGTGAGTCTTCCCTGTCAGTTACTAAATCTGGTGATGGAGATCCAAACACACTGGGATTCATTCTAATTGCAAACATATTCCTGGGAAGTCTAGCAGGCTCCATCCCCATTAGGCCTTCAGTTATTGGCATGTGTTCATTAGGGTAGGAATTATGCAGTTTCAAATCACCTGGGTCCTCTGATATGTTATTACTGTGTATTTGTTCTCAGAGTCCATACAGCAAACTGATATAGGTGAAATAGTAAGAAGTTAGACATGCAGGCTGAATGTGAGGACTCAACAAAATAGTTGGTTGAGGACAGTGTTTGCAAATATGACAGGTAACTCATGTTTTAAGGTATGTTCGGGTGATTAGGTTGGGGAAATCAGAGTCTTGGTAAGCTTCACATGAGTCTTCCTTAGAATGGGCAGGACCTCATTCTGGACAGGAGGAAGACCATCATTAATCGTCAATAAACTGCCCTCCTGGATGATTCCTGAAGTATAAGTACAATGTGTGGGACAATGACAATGCTCCAAGATTTATATGCCAGGGCACTTATTCTTCTTAAGCCACCAGCCCTCTCTTCTGAGGTTCACATATATCTTCCAGGGTCACATATATCTTCATGAACACATGTCTGTGGCCAGAAGTATACCAAACCTTCAAAGAGATTGTGTGCACCTATTGGTTCAGCCTGAGTCACATGGTTCACCATGAAACTTGGGATAGCAACACTTTTCAAATTACGCGTCCTGAGACTGATGTAAGAGGCCTGATTTTTCTAAAGATATCCAGGGAGATGTGATTTTTTAAAAGGGAAGATGGGAGACCAGGTGTCTAAATAATGATTCACATTGACTTGTATAGAGCCTATTTTGATCTGTGCAGATTGTAAATAAATAACTATGAAGCCAATTTTATTAATGTTTACAGTAAAGTTTCTAAATTCTTTTTTTTTTTTTTTTTTTGAGTTAGTTGGAGTCTCACTCTGTCACCCAGACTGGAGTGTAGTGGCTGCTTTCGGTCACCACAGCCTCGACCTGCTGGGCTCCGGCGATCCTTCTGCCTCAGTCTTCCAAGTAGCTGGAACTACAGGCGTGTGCTACCACGCCCGGCTAATTTTTTTGATTTATTGTAGAGATGAGGCCTCGCCAAGTTGCAAGTTGCTCGCATGGGATTAAAGGCCGAGCCACTGAGTCCAGCCTAAATTCTTTATTAAGAGGGGGCAGAGGGAGCACATGTCCTTGTCGAGGATTTCAAGAAAGACTTCCAAGGAAGGAATGAAGTGAGTTTGGTCCAGATAGATGACTAAGAATGGTCGGCGAGGAAGACTAAAAAGACTTTGGGGAAAGAGCATTTCTTTCAGAAGTATGCAATAAACTTCAAGAGATAGAATATGTAACTAGAATTGTCTGTTACAACAGTGTCAACATTGTTTATAAGTACAAGTCTAAGGCCAGTGCAGTGCTACTTGAATGTAATCCTAGGATTGGGGGAGGCCATGGTGTGAGGATCTCTTAAGCCCAGGATTTTGAGACCAGCCTTGGCAACATAGCAATATCTCATCCATACAAAAAAATTTTAAAAAAAATTAGTGGGTGTGGTGGTACGTGACTGTAGTCCCAGCTACTCAGGAGGCTGAGATAAAAGTATGGCTTGAGCCCAGGAGTTAGAGGCTGCGGTCAGTCATGATCCTGGAAAACAGAGCAAGACCCTGCCTTAGAAAAAAAAGAAAAAGTCTAGAATAAGAAAATTTATAGGAGTTTCTCAACTACGTCATTTAAGGTCTTTCTTTTTAACCTATTTTTTTTAGTCTATGGCTGCATTTTCAGATCATCTCCTCATGGTTGCAAGAGGGCTGCCACAGCTCCAAAATGCATGTTCACATATTGTCATAGAATTTCTCTCTCTCTCTCTTCTTTTCTCTAGAAGTATATTGAAGAAATCTTCTTACAATTCATTGATCAAAACCTGTGACACTAGGGATGCTAGGAAGTAAATATCTGTAATCTCCATCTACAAAAATGAGAGGGAACTAGGCTCTGCCTGCAATAGACATAGCCATTGGAATAGCATCTGTCACAGTAATTCAGAGAGTTGGGGTGGAGGGGAGAGAGAGAGAGAGAGAGAGAGAGAGAGAATATGCTAGAAATGAAATGTACATTGGAGCCACACCATGAAGGTTCTTGGATGCCAGGCTGCAGAACATGTACAATATTTCCAAGGGAATAGGTCGTATGAATGTGCCAATATAGACATCTAGACAAGTTCCTATACCATTTGTGTGCTGAAATTGCACTTAACTATTACCTAGAAATTACATCTTTCCTACTGCATGTGTAGGTCTCCATGCCATGTATGTGTATGTGGGAATATGCATCTCTATGGGTATGCATGTGTGTGGGAAAGACAAGCTACCAAAGTCTTTGATATGAAAAATCTTTATTGTCAAGAAAAATCTGTGCATAAGAGAAAACCTGACATGATGGGTTGCAGTTTTGAAAATCAAAATGATGCACATATATCTCTAGAAGATTCAAATAATCCAAAAGTTTCGTTGAAAAAAAGGAGAAAGAAAGAAAGAAAGAAAGAAAGAAAGGAAGGAAGGAAGGAAGGAAGGAAGGAAGGAAGGAAGGAAGGAAGGAAGGAAGAAAGCAGTTCCTTACTTCCTACCCATTTTCTTCAAACAAGAGGCAATTACTCTTAACTACTTTGGAAGTTTATTTATTTATTTTTTTGAGTTGGAGTCTCAGTTTGTCGCCCAGACCGGAGTGCATAATCAGATGCATTATGTCAGGCTCCCAGCCACTGCAGCCTCAACCTGTCGGGTTCTGGGGAGCCTTCCGCCTCAGCCTCCTGTAGCTGGAGCTACAGGCGCGTGCTACCACGCCCGGCTGATTTTTTGATTTATTGTAGAGATGAGGTCTTGCCAAGTTGCCCAGGTGGGTCTCGAACCCACGGGCTCAGGCAATCCACTCACCTCAGCCTCGCAAAGCACAGGATTACAGGCTGAGCCACCGAGCCTGGTTTGCTTTGGCAGTTTAAATATTCATCTCTATGACTCTAAATAGCTTGTTTATATTTCCGTGCTTTGTTCCTTGGCTATTTTTTTCTTATTTTGAAATTTTTCCTCTTTTTTTCAGAGCCCTTCTTTCTTCAAGTTTGCTTTGCTCTTTTTGTTTGGCTTTGTTCTTTGTTTTGAAATTACAGGTGTTTAAGGGTTTCCTCATGTGTGTGCTGGTCCTAGTTGACCATTCCTAGCCGAGCATTATTTCCCTTTCTACTTGTCTCTTGGGTTTATGCCTTAAACATAGAGTCAATATGATGGAAACGGTACAGAAGAGCATGGGGCAGGGTGTGTCCTTGGAGACATCCCTGTAAAGTGATCTGGTTGGGCTGTTTTACTCCTGATGCCCTGATGTCAATTCCTTTAGGCATCTCCTCTTGCCTGGGTTAAATTATTCAGGGAAGGAGCTTCCAGACTCCTGTGAGGAAGATCTTGATCTGGCCTTCACCATTCTGGAGTAGAGGCTGTGGATCTCAGAACTCAGTGGTCCCTCAAATATGCTCATTATGGGATGCTCATTTTCATCTGTGCCTGAGACTTTCTGTTTTGCTGCTTGCAGAGAAAAATCCAACCTCAGGGAGAGTAGGTACCCAGGTGTCAGGAACTGGGGAGGTGACCAGATTCTGGAATCAATGTGGTTGACATCTGACTTTCCCCCTCCTTCCCCATTAGTATAGGATTTAACTTTCTCAGACCCCTACTGTTTAACAACTTTCATTTTAGTTTATTTTTCTTCCTAGTTCATTAATTCCCTATTTGTCTCTTGGGCTTATGCCTTAAACATAGAATCAATATTTGTATTTTAATGGTGTTTGGTAAGGAGTAGGAGGTATTTAATTTGACATCTTTACTAAATGCTGATTCATTGAATTTTTAAGATTTCATTTAAATAATTTAATGTTATGTAGACAATATTGTAATGGGCTACAAAATTTTAGCTTTTAGTTTATTTTCACTCCATATGATTAATATCAATTTTTTGATTATCCAATTATGATGCATTCACAGCTTTTAGTGCCTTCTAATTGGCAACAAAATACATCAGAATTTAGCATCAAGGGTTCAGGCTGACAAAATCAACTATTTTTCTTTCTCTTTTTCCTAGTAGGTACCATTTGTAAATCAAGCTTGTATGGAAAGGGAGAGAGGAAAAATAAGACTGTGGAAAGTTACTACTTATTGCTTTTCTGCCTAGACTTACCAAGATGCATGATTCTGTGTACCCTTAATGACCCTCAAAAACATATCCATTTTAATCAGAGCAGCTACACAACTTGTTCCCTGAAGTCCTGTGGAGCAGAAGCAAAAGGTCAAAATGCTTTTACAATGTACATTTTTCCTTTTAAAAAATTATATCTTGAATGAACTTTATGCCAAGTTGTGATAATTAGACCTAATCATTGGTCATAACTTGTTAACACTACACCACGATTTTAACGATTCTGTAAAAAGTAAGTGATATTTGCATAGTCTATATACCATCAACCCAGCAGGGAAACCAAGAGAGTATTTGAGATATTTAGTTCACTCAGTGAGTAAAAGAATTACTGAACTTTTAAAATTAAGATGATGAGTCGGGCTCAGTGGCTCAGCCTGTAATCCTAGCACTTTGGGAGGCTGAGGTGAGTGGATTGCCTGAGCCTGTAGGTTCGAGACCCGCCTGGGCAACTTGGCGAGACCTCATCTCTACGATAAGTCAAAAACTAGCCGGGCGTGGTAGCGCGCGCCTGTAGTTCCAGCTACTTGGAAGGCTGAGGCGGAAGGATCACTCGAGCCCAGCAGGGCAAGACTGCAGTGGCCGGGAGTGGCCACTGCACTCCAGTCTGGGCGACAGAGTGAGACTCCAACTCAAAAAAAAAACAAACCCCAAAACAAAACAAAATAAAATTAAGATGATGACTGCAGATCAGAAATGACTTTGGGTCACGAAGTCAAGGACTGGTGATTGGGTTAGTGCTTCTTGGTATGATGTCTTATATTCTTGTTGTGTGTCTTCTTTGTGACTTAACGACCAGCCTCCACTGCACTGGTGAATTCGGTTCAATAGCTTCTTCACCTGAGTCACTGATCACATCAGATGCAGAAGAAAGAAACTGGGGGTCAAAAAATGAACTTTTGTGTGAAATGCTTCGCAACAAACACAGTAAAACAGACACCAGATCAGAGCTAATAAAACTAATTCTACCTCCCACACATGCATTTAACATTTTGAACATGTGATTCTATTACATCCCCAAAAGATTCATATACACTTTCAGTTACAATACTGTATTCAAATATTTTTGAGAGATATGCACCAACATGTATTTTGTTTTCTTGCCCTTTAATCAGAATTTAATGAATATATGATAATACATCTTTGCATATGTATGTGTGTGTGTGTGTGTGTGTGTGTGTGTGTGTGTGTGTGTGTTGGTATGTCTGAGAATCATCATTATAATCTTTATTAACATTGATTGTTTTGCTGGGTATCAGATTTGGATCCACTGATGGTCTCTAGGGCCACTTATCTAGTTCTGTTTGTACCTTTATTAAATGGTCTCAGGCAAGCAAGCTTTTTTTGGATCTCTCTCTCCCCCCCTCCACCCAATCTTATTACTGTGTGTTGCCCTTCTTATTGCTGTCAGCTTATTTTTTCTTTTTCTTTTTTTTTTTTTTTTTTTTTTGAGTTGGAGTCTCACTCGGTCGCCCAGACTGGAGTGCAGTGGCCGCTCCAAGCCACTGCATCCTCGACCTGCTGGGCTCCGAGGATCCTTCCGCCTCAGCCTTCCAAGTAGCTGGAACTACAGGCGCGCTCTACTGTTTTGTTTTATTGTGGAGATGAGGTCTCGCCAAGTTGCCCAGGCGGGTCTCCAGTCCGCTGGCTCAGGCAATCCACTCACCTCAGCCTCCCAAAGCGCGGGATTACAGACTAAGCCACCGCCGGCTCAGCTTGTTTTCTTATAACAAGTTTTACATGTGCAAATTTGTTTTTTGTAAACAACTTATGTGTAGGAAAACTTTATTTCCTACATTGTAAGTTTCACGAGGGAAGAACCTCATTTTTCTCAGTCACCTGGCACATGGCTAGGGTTTACTGAGAGCCCACTAAGTAATTATAGAAGGAATAATCAATTGTAGTGCAAAGTACCTAAAATAAGAATATATGGCTCTGAGAACCCAGGTGACTTGATAATGCCTATAGTTGCAGCACTAGACTTAAACACATAGACTCAATGGATCTATACTGGCTTTTCAAAGAATTTCCCCCCCCAGTAATCTTTTAGTTCTTCTTATGTCATGGGAGGTGTATTTTCTTGTCAGGAATTCTTTCATTGTTATCTTTCCCCAGACCTCCTGGCCCACTTCTTCTGGGGAATACTCCTTTCACCTCTCCATGTATGTCATTCTAGAGAATTCTTTACTAATTAACCTTTGGAAAACCCTCATTCAGGAATTTCATTTGAATTTTGCTGGGTAGCCAGTTTAAGGAAGAGACTTTTTCAAGAAATATGACTCCTCATTGCCTCATGCATGTTTTTTTTTTTTCCTAATACCCTTGGTCTTAATTACCTTACTCTTCTTTACATTCCTTGAGTGCTCTCCTTTCTTATTTGCAGCTGTTTCTCACCCATTTAAGTCTCTTCACATCAACAAAGCCACTTATTTTGTCCTGGTAATTTACTTGTCCAGATGTTGCTTAGTGCTTGTAGGATTTTCTGGGAGTTAATTCAAAGTCTCCCATTTGTCTCTGTCTATGCTGTGTAAAAAAGTAATGAACTCATATTATTGGGGTACAATTAATAAGGTTGTTTTTACCAACCCCTTTCATCTTAGTGAAGAGTTTTCCTTTCACTTTACCTGTGCAAATGGAGAAAAGAATGAGGGAATTTACACCCCTAATACAGTGAGGCAACATGATGGTAATCCCCATTGTTCAAAGGAAGATGGTCTTTTAAGTGTTTTTTTTTTTTCAATCCAGTATGATGACTTGTTTTGTTCAACTTAGTTTTTCATCTTCAGAAAAAAAATATATCGTAAAGTATTGTCACATCAAAGATGATCACGATCTCATGTCTTCTATTATTTCTCTTTAAGAACATATAGCAGACATCTCAATATATTTTATTTGACAATCAGCTTTACTAACAATTGCTATCGATAATATCGTTTCCCAAACATATGTCACCATTTGATCTTGTGAAAACTTCATTTCAAAAGATAATAACTGTCAAATCATCCACAGGATTATCATTTTAAATAATATCTTTCCTCATAAATTATAGATTTCTAAACTCTTTCATGTTAAAGGAAATACATTTTCATTGGGTTATATGTGCCTTCAGTTTCTTTTCTTTCCTTCTTTTTTTCTTTTTTTAGGATAAAGGTGACAGATGTGAGATGGGAAAAGAGGTTATTTAAAATATCTTCTATCTGCATCTCATTCTTTGTATACTGGCATTTCTAAGACCCAAGAAAGGAATAAAGTAAGATGTGAATCATTATGTAGGATCTTTTCACATATTTGGCAGAAAAAGTGGCAGGGAGAGACATGCATATCATAGGTGGGTGATGGTGGGGGCTGAAGGCGAAAAAAGAAAAGGTCGAAATATTCTTCTATTCCGGAGACATCTGAGAAGGTTAGAAAAGGGAATGATGGGCTTATTCATGTTAAGGGTGAAGATTTTATGTCAAACGTTGTTGCTTGCATTTTAGTTCGTGCTTTATTTCTCTTTTAATTGGCTTCCCCATTACATTAATATTCTGATTTTGAGTTCTTGACATTGTGTGCACACATGCAGTATGTATTGTGGATGTGATAGATGTTCTGAATAAAAAATATGCGCAAAGGTCATTTCTTTGAGACTTACTAGATATATAAACTTAAACAAGTTATGGGGTCTCAGTTTTCATAACTAGAAATTGGATTCTGATCCCTTGCATATTTACAAGAAGGGAGGGATACTGTGAGAAAGAAATGAGTTATTGGATGTGATAAAACATGTATGAATATTGTATAAAATGAAGCGAGCATTTTTACATTGTCATATCTTCTAAACTTTTAATTCTGAGATAGTGCTTTTCTTGATGTGCTCAGAAAATTTTGAAGTTCTTAATAAACCATCTTAGGGTTCTGTGGGATCAAAACATTTTACTTAATAATTCTACCACATCAGTGACTTTTTCACTCAAAAACCTCTTGTTTTCTACAACTGAGTATTCTACAACTGAGTTTTCTACAGGTTATAGCATTTGGAATGATATCCTCACTGTGAAGACTAATGGAATGTGTGCTTGTCTGCTCTTGTGTTCCTAAAATGTTCCAAGTACAATACTATGTACATTCTTAGAAAATAATTAAGCTGATTTTCAGTATTTACACAGGCCCTTTATGATCCATTTACAGCTGTATCTGCTAAATCTTTATAACCTCATTATCATTCAATGAAACATTATTTTGAAAACACAGTTTTTCTTAAGCCTGTGAGGAAACGCATTAAGAAGTACACCATTGTCTAACTTTGAAATAATACTTTTTCCAAAAAGTTTTATTTTTTTATTTTTCAAAGCTATGATTTGACTATTTAGTAAAATTTTATTCTGAAATATCAGAATATTATTTATAATATGGTTTTCCTATATTGAGAGTTGGATAGTTGGGTTTCAAAAGGAAGATCTGAAGACAGCTTTCTCAAGTTAAATCTTTACTATTCACCTAAAAATGCTTAAAAACTTAAAGATGACTGATGGAATAGTTTTCTATTTTGTGAAAGGGAAAATTCTGATGAGAAAAGTCATCTAGAGGCTAGGAAAAGTAAGGGGAAGGGAACAAATAAGAAGATATTTATTAAAGGATACAAAACTACAGCTACACTGGAGGAATGAGTTTTGGCGTCCTATAGCACTATAGGATGACTATAGTTGACGATATTATATAGTCTTAATTGCCATGAGGTAGATATTGAATGTTTCCAATAGAAAGCAATTATAAATGACTAGGATATTGAATATGTGAATTATCCTGATCTTCTCACCACACATTATATGTATCAAGACATCACTATGCATCCCATGGAGAAGTACAATTTATATTTGTCAATTAAAAATATTTTTAAAAAATAAATAAAAAACAATTTAGGCGGAGGTTTAAATTAGAAATAAAATATGGCCAAATATATAGCTTACCCTTAATTAATTACTTTTAATTTCTTGCATCTTATTCAACAAGTTACTTCAAGTAATAATATGGCGTCAGGTAGATTTCACTATCATTTTGTGATCAATCTTTCGAAGTTAAAAAAATGGAATATTTTTGGTGAAGATATAATGTGCTCATTTAAAGTCAAAACACTTTGTTGCCTTTTTTCTTCAAATTAAAAGAAGAACAGCAAGCTCTGATGCTTCCTAAGTGTAAATTGTCATGTTGCAATTACTGAAGAGACATACATAATAGGTAAGGGAATGCTAAAGTTTTGCAATGTAAATATTGTTCAATATTGGCTAGATCAAGGTCTAGTAAAATAAATTACAGAACTGCTGCTTTTTCTTGATGCAATATCTCACTGGTATAAAGATTTAGCTACCAATATGAAGGCTGACTTAATATCGTATATGCAGGGCCATATGTTTGCATTAAAAATGGATTAATCTCCATGTCTGACTGGGCTTTCCATTTTGTGTATATTTTTATCCATTAGGAACAACATGTAGCCACCAATGATCTTCTTTTATATAACTGCTTGACAATAAACACAGTGACACTCAAATAGACAACTATTAAACAAGTAGTTCCTGGAACAAGCATGCTGATGTTTGCCCTGAAGGTAAAAAGCAGTGGGTCCTACTGCTGGTGCCTTAGTGTGGATCAAAGCGGTGGTAGGGAAAGGTATTGGTGGCCATCGTGAGATTTCTTGACATCACCACTTATGCCCTTGATAATTCGCTAAGGATCATTAATTTGATTCAGTCTCAGCACTTGAACATAGATCTCTAACTATTACAAAACATTGGAGTATGCATACTGGAGCATTATTGTAAAAAATACAACCATTTTGCTATTGCTTGAGTTCTTAGCTAAAAAAACACCATTTTCATGAAACTCCTTTTTTTTGTGCATGGAAAACCAACTGAAAGACAAACTATGAGTTATTCAGATTGCGGTATTTGGCAAATTAAAGGAAATGAATCAAATGTGTTTTTTACTTTATGGCCAAAAACAAAACAAAAACTGACAGTATTGGTAAACTAAGATGAAATTTGAACATTCTTTCAAATAAAAATAAGATTTGGAAACCTTATATCTATCACCACAGGCCTAATAGGTTTTCAGTACTCAAAAACGTTGCTGATGCTATCACTGGTGATGTGAATGAATATTATTTTTAAGAATATAATAAAAAAAGAGGATATAATGACATGGATGAACTAAAATCTTTCAAATTATTAATGCATGGTGTTACATAATCACATGTAGGTAAAGTAGCTATTCAATATGCTAGAGAAGCCAATGGGTTTTAATATACTAGAGTATGAATTTTTTATTGATATAGTTTCAGGTTCCAAAATGAGCCTAATATTTAAGAAAATGTCATTTGTTTATTTGGGGTGTAGTATCAAAAATATGATAGTCATATTTATCTGGAAAGACTTTGAATAGTCTCATTTTCCCCCCAGCTACTTATATGAGCAAAGCTGAATATTTGTCATACACTTCAATCAAAACAACATATCATAACCCAGTAAATCCAGAATCAGATCTGAGAATTCTATATTTTCTATTTTATATTTTCGATAAAGCCAGACATTGAAGATATTTTCAAAAATGTAAAATCCCTACATTTCTTAATAAATTTTGGTTTGGGACATATAATTATTTTCATACATGTATTTACATTACCTGTAATGGATTTTTATTGTTTTAAACAAATACAAAATTTTTAAAATTTAGTTTTAATGTTTACTATAGTAGATGCAAATAAATATACAAACCACATGCATATTTTAAAAAGATTTTTAATACTGCAAAGTGGTCATGGACCAAAAGATTGATAAAGGATACTCTAGAAAATAAGAAACTGTGTTTTATCCATAGCTTGTGGCAGAATATCTAGCATGAAGTAGAATTTCAAAAACCATTTATTGAGTGAATTAAAGAAATGTGTATCTGCAGGCCTAAGTCATATAAATATATAAATGTCTACAATGCTCTCTCTCTCCCTGTTTGTGTGTTAAAGTAATGCTGACTGTAACAAACAAATCTAAAAATACATAATATCTCAAACTTTATAAAAGTTTACTTCCATGCCTTCTAATAAAAAAGCAATTGTTCTTGATCACACATGGCCCTTCCCTAAGTGGTGTTAATTAGAAACTCAACCTTTTATATTTTGCTATTCCACCACCTCCAATATGTAGCTCCCAAAGTAGCCACATTTGCTTGGGTCAAACCAGCAGAAAGAGAATGATGGTAAAGAAGATAAACCTGAATTAAAACTTTCTTCATCAGTGTGACAGTCATCTCTTCTCACATTCTTTTGGTAAGAAAAAAATACATAATTTCACCAAATCTTAAAAAAAGTCTGGGATGTTAAGTCTAAAAAACAACACTAGAGGAGGAAATGGTGGAATTGGTGGAATCCAGTTTTCAGTGGGTAGATACATCTAGAAAGACAGTATACAAATGAACTGAAATGTTTAGATCTGGGGCCAGGTTAAATAATCTGTTTAGTGTATTTATATTGTTGACACTATGCATTATATGTGGTATAATGTACTGAGTCTTATTTTTGTTTTCACAATATAAAGTCACTTAACTATCCAGTGATATTTCTCTCCTGTCTTTTTGATCTTCACTTAAACTTTTCCAAACACATCCATTTCTTCATTTCCCAAACCTATGGAACACTCACCAACAATATGATCATATGATGTCAATTAGCATTTGGGGGAATCGTTTTTTTTTTTTTTGAGTTGGAGTCTCACTCTGTCACCCAGACTGGAGTGCAGTGGCTGCTCCCGGCCACCGCAGCCTCGAACTGCTGGGCTCCGGCGATCCTTCCACCTCAGCCTTCCGAGTAGCCGGAATTACAGGCGCGCGCTACCACGCCCGGCTAATTTTTTGATTTATTGTAGAGATGAGGTCTCCTTGCCCAGGCGGGTCTCGAACCCACGGGCTCAGGCAATCCACTCACCTCAGCCTCCCAAAGGCGCGGGATTACAGGCTGAGCCACCGAGCCCGGCTGGGGAATCGTTTTTATAAGGGATACTTAGGAAGATAAATTATTGAGTTTTGAAGGCATTGATTCTACATTTCAGAACAGTCGGGCAAATGTTATTACTCAACAAGTGTACACATTTAAAAATATTTTAAAAATATATAATGCATTAAGTGGAATCCTTCACATGCAAATAAAAACCAGTTTGTTATCATTTAAACAAAAGGAAATGTATGGAATGGACACTGGAGATTCACAGAATCCGCCAGTAGCTGGGTATATTTACCCAGAAATGGGCAGTCTAAGGCAGTCCAGGAAGGCAAGGAGTAGGGACCTTAACAGTGTTCTTTTGCCAGGAACCATCTTGCCAAAAAAAAAGTACCTCGACAGAATGGAATTTAAAAAAAAAAAATTTTTTTTTTTAAGATACAGGGTACGATTCAGGGTTAAGTTTACAAATGTTCATCATGCAGTCACCCTTGTCGATAAGGTGTACCCTCCCGCCCCTGGCAGGGCAGAATCCTAATACTGCCAATCCCGCCCTCCCACCCCTGGCAATTTCCCACTACTGACAATCCTTTTTTTATAATATTATGATAATTTTTCAATGTCCACTTATGAGTGAGAACATGTGACAGAATGGAACTTGACACATTTTCAAGTTATTTGTTTGTCTTTTGTTCTAGTTAGGGATGGAACTTGGCACATTTTCAAGTTTTGTCTGTTCAGAGAGGTGTCTTATTGTTCCAGTTAGGGATTTTTTTCCTTACTTTTCAAACATTGGAGAATAGAGGCTATGTTAAATGTCCAGAGAAAATTAAATAAATTGGGGTAGTGTTAGGAAAGAAAAAGAGGCACTTAAAAAAACACACAAGTAGAAAAAGAAAAAAAAAGGAATATCCACCTTATTTTATTCTTATCTGAAAGCATATTCTGCCTCCACTCCTTATGCCTGTATTTCCCCTGTGGGCCATAAAGTTCTAACCAAAGAGGCTACATTTTCCTTGCATGCCTATGGCTCTTGATAAACCCAGGATGCTTGACAATGTGTACAACCTTTTATGAAATCTATTGTTGCATTCAGAACATTCAGACTGAAAAAAGTCACTGTGCTTATGCAATATCAGATGTTACATTAGAAGCAGAAATGCAATTTGATAATAGTTTGTTAAGTGGAAGTTCACCTAACATACAATTAACCATTTAAAAATAAACAATTCAGCAGCATTTACTATATCCATAATATTGTGAAACCAGCTCTTCTATCTAGTTCCAAACCAGTTCCATAATTACAACGTAAAACCCAGTGCACATTAAGGAGTTTCTTTTCATTCTTCTCACTCTCCAGCCCCAACAAACCTCCAATCTGCATTCTGTTTCTATGGATTTATCTACCAGGATATTTCATATAAATAAAATCATACATTATGCTACCTTTTGTGCCTGGCTTCCTTTACTTGGCAGAATGTTTTCAAGGTTATTAATGTTATTATATGTTTAAATACCTCTCTCTTTGTTAAGGATGAATGATATTTCATTGTATGGTTATAACAAAATGTGTTTATCCATTCATCCATTGAGGGATATTCAGCCTGTTTCTATATTTTAGGTTAATTTGAATAATGCTTCTATTAATATAATGTACATGCATTTATTGAAGTACTTGTTTTCAGTTCTTCTGGTTATAAAACTAGGAATAGAATTGCTGGACTACCTTTTAATTGTATGTTTATATGTAAGAACCAAAACTACAAAGCTTTTAGAAGGAAACATAGGTTTAAGACTTCTTGATCTTATAATAGGCCATTGTTTTAAGGTTTGACACGAAAAAAGAAAAAAACAGATGAATTTGACTTAATGAAAATGAAAACCTTATGTGTATCAAAAAATAAAATAAAGAAAGTGAAAAGATAACCTGCAGAATAGGGAAAAATATTTGCAAGTCATTTATCTGATAAGATCTAGTATCCAGAATGTATAAATTACCCTTGTAAATCAACATTAAAATATAAATAACTTAAGTAAAAATGGATAAGGATTTGAATAAACATTTCTAAAAATGAAATATACAAATGGCCAATAAGCACGGGAAAAGAAGTTTAACATCACCAATTATTAGGGAAATGCAAGTTAAAACCACAATGAGATACCACCTCACAGTCACTAGAATAGTTATGCAAAAATACATAAATAAAATAAAGAAACAACAGAGAAGATGTATAGAAATTGGAACCTCATACTTTGCTTCTGGTATTATAAAATAGTCTAGCAATTGCAGAAGCACTGGGCGGTATCTCAAATGTTAAGTTCAGATTTGCATGTGACATAGCACTTCTGGTTTTTGATACATGCCCCAAAGAAGTAGAAACGTATGTTAAAACTTGAATATGGGGTTTTTGACTTATTCAGTGAAATATTACTGAGCCATATAAATAAATGAAGTCATGAAGTGCATGCTACTACCCAAATGAACCTTGAAAATATTATGCCATGCCTGAGCCCGTGGGTTCGAGACCTGCCTGGGCAGGTGAGATCTCGTCTCTACAATAAATCAAAAAATTAGCCGGGCATGGTACCGCGCGCCTATAGTTCCAGCTACCTGGAAGGCTGAGGCAGAAGGATCACATGAGCCCAGCAGGTCGAGGTTACGGTGGCCTGGAGCGGCCACTGCACTCCAGTCTGGACGACAGAGTGAGACTCCAACTCAAAAAAAAAAAAAAAAAGAAAGCAAATATTCTGCCAAATTAAATAAGTCAGTCAAATGACCACATGTTAGTTTTCTATTGTAATGAATTACCACCAATTTAAGGTTTAAAGCAACACAGATTTATTTCTTACAGTTCTGGAAATCAGAAGTATGGAATTCGTTGCAAGCAGCTAAAATTAAACATTTGTCAGATCTAGTTGCTTCTCAAGGCCCCAGGGGGAGTGTTACTCTTGGCTTCTTGAGACTGGCAGCATTCCTTGGGTTATAGCCACATTGCTCTGATTTCTGCTTCCTTTGTCCCATCTTCTTTCTCTAACTTTGACCCTCTTTGCCTCCCTCTTATAAGCTCCCTTGTGATTCCATTGCACTCACTTGGGTAACCTAATCTCTCTGGCTCAAGATATTTAATCACAACTACAAAATCCCTTCTTAGTGTTTTTGCAAATTGCTTAAATAAGACTGTGGATATCTTTGGGTGCCATTATTCTGGTGGTCATGTCACATATTATATGATTCTGTTTATATGAAAAGTCCAGAATAGGTAAATCCAGAGGAAGAACACATTCTAGCGATTACCATGGTCTGGAAGATGGGGATAATTGGGGCAAAATGATAATGGGTACAGGATTTCTTTTTGGTATGAAAATGTTCTGGAATTGATTGTGGTAATGGTTGCATAACCATGTGAATATAATTAAAAACACCAAATTGCAATTTGTATAGTACTAATTGTATTTCAACAAAAAGCATATATATACATACACATACATATGCAAACATTATGCATCTGATTTTTTATCTGAACGTTTGTTTTCCAATTTCTGCTGTAGTCGAGTTGATCATTTAGTTTAGTGGTGGGTAATAATATGTATAATTTTACAGGTTTGGATGTATTTTAACTAGATTGCTACAGGAATTATATTGATTCAACTCAAAATATTAAAGCATAAAATGGACTATAAGCTGCTGTTTTTTAAATTTCCATAATCACATATTGCAAGTAGGCACTAAAGCCTATATCCAGAAAGAGTAAGATACTAGTACCTTTGGCTGACCCAAAACAAGGTATGATATACAGAAATTACCATCCCGAGTACATCAATGAAACTGACCTTTATTAATAATAATAATATTTAAATAATTTTATAATATTGTTTTATTAATAACAACAATGACCATCATTAATTGAACAATATCTAAGATGAACCCAGAATGTATTACTAACTACTTTACATATAATATTGAATTGATCCATTCAATTGTCCTATGAAGTAGATACTCCTATTAGTCTCATACTTCAAATGAGGAAATTGAGACTTATAGAATTTAGCTGCTCCAAATAATAAAAGACAGTATAAGAAATGAAATTTGGACTTCTCTGATTCTGAAGGGATGCTGTCCATCGCTAAGGCAGAATTGAGCAGACCCTTATATGAGCTGAGTGGTTGAGGTTCAGATGCCTAGTGGCCATTACCCATGCTCTCTATTTTCAGACAACCTGGGATGAAAACTTTTGTCTTTGTTTCCAAGTGAAGTTTTCTCACCACAAAAAATCCACCCAGAACACTGACAAAAAGAAGACTTACAGTTGGCTGAGCTCTGTGGCTCAGCCTGTAGTCCCAGCACTTTGGGAGGCCGAGGCAAGTGGATTGCCTGAGCCCGTGGGTTTGAGACCAACCTAGGCAATTTGGCGAGACCTCGTCTCTACAATAAATCAAAATTTAGCCAGGCATGGCAGTGCAAGCCTGTAGTTCCAGCTACTTGGAAGGTTGTGGTGGAAGGCTCACAAAAGCCCAGCAGATTGACGCTGTGGTGGCTGTGAATGTGCCATTGTAATCCGGCCTGGGCGACCGACTGAGACTCCAACTCAAAAAAAAGAAGACTGCAGTTATTAAACAACTTTAAAACTCATGTCCCTTTGCCAAAGTGCCAAATCTACACTGTGTTGTGAATCTATATTTCCATAAATGTAACCATTATATTGAGACTGACACAAGTATGGTGCAATATTTGTATATATGTCAAAAGCATTAATTTGTAAAATATAAACTTTAAATGTGCCACAGTTTCCTCATTCTGTGTTGGCATTTCTCTATGAATAAAACTGTTGCTTTCTCTAGATCAATGATAGTCCTTGTTTTGTTGGTTCTGGCAGAAAACTGTGCATGTAATTTATGACAGATATCAGTAAAATAAAAGAAGGTCCCCATGGAGTAGGGTGAATCTGGATATCCAGCATGCTTGTTCAACCCAATAAAATCACTAGTAATAATCATGCAAACATCCCAAACCAAAAATAACTCACACAATCTGGAACCCTCAGGCTGCCTCACCTTCTTCTGAAGAGATGCTTCCTTATCCCCAATAGAAGGTGGCATCTCCTCCTCCCCATCAGAGCATGGGGGAACAGCACACACCTCTGTCTATGCAGGTGATACGTGAGCACAGGATGCTCCCAAGTGGACCAGCGATCAGAGTAGCTGAGGGCTCAACTCTCCAATGCTGTGGCCCTGCGCTAGGAATGCAATGTGCTATAGGGCAGGTAAAGTCTCAGCCAGACAAATCCATTACTCTCAAGTTTGGAAACATTCACCTGGTACATGCCGACAAGTCCAGCTCGCAATAGCCCTCAGCCCATGGCAGAGATGACTAACCCTGCTCCATACTTATTTATTTTTTGCTTTCTGTAATATTCATTACTCAAACATCAATATACCTTATTAGCACCACTTTAATTAGAAAGAGACCGATGTCTCTAAGGGTAATGCCAGATCTTTAAAAACAAATAAAATATTGACCAGGGATTCAAGTGTAAGAAGTTAGCCTGGTTAAAAGAGATCTCATTGGGGCATTCACTCTTGAGTAGAGGTATCGCTTTCATGTTTTTATAAAATATATTATTTCTAGGGTCTAAATAATACAGAAGAATATCCAATAGCTTCTAGTCATGAAAAGTATTATAAAAGTTTAGTGTTAAATGATTCAGCAGCACATTAAAGCACTTTCTGTCGATTTGTCAGTAGCTTCCAATTACAAAATAATGGTGTTTCTCTGAACATTATATTCTAACCATCAGCAATCTCTGTTCTAAAGAAAGATATTGACTTTATATCAAATATTTCCCAAAGAAAGCAATTTTATGTTCTCCGAAGCTTCAATAAATGTTGTTGTTTTTGTTTTAACTAATAGGAAGGCCAAATATATTTAAGACATTCTCACATATTTTCAAGGAAGATCAGTCCACCCTAATAAAAATTACCTGCAACCTACCTCAAAGTTGAAAATACTCTGAATATTACTGCCTGCCTGTCAGATGGCTTAAGCAGTCCTTGAGATAAAAATGAAAGGCTAGAAGTCAATACAACCCATTTACCTCAAAGTCACATCCAGAAACTCAGTGTATTAAAACAAATCCCCACTATTTCTGTTAGGGTGTGGCAGGGACAGGGTGAGGGTGGAAAGGCGAGGGGAGGTGCGCAGCACTGCTGGGGCTGACAAGCTGGGGGTGCGTGCTGGGAACCCAGAGATCTGAATAGAGGCAAAGAATTGTGACACACAGAGGTGAGAGAAGAAAAGATTGATTTAAGAAAAGTTCACCCCCCACCGACAGGGAGTGGGCTTACACTCTAGGTGAGTGTCGCATCGTAGCCCCCCAGAGTCCTGGCTTAAATCCTTTTCTTGGAGATGTGGCACGTGACTGCCATGACTGCTGTGACTTCCTTGTCGACCTCCTGTGGATGTCTTGGAGAACCTGTGACACAGAGATCCATTAATGTTCGCCCACGTCATCACAGCCCCTAGAGAAGGGCGTGACAAAAATTCTAATTCTCCTACACCTTCCCAAACGACATTCCTTGTACCTAATGGAGGGTGTATCTCCCCTTATCTCCTAGGTATTCCCAGTGGGTAGCTTCGGGGGGGTATCCTTGGCTTCCCTGTAGATAGTACCCAATTTACTAGAAGATCGAATCCCCACCCGCTCCCCCTCTGAGCAGTTATAACTTTGTAATGACAAGTTTCATGACTTTTACAGTCCTTGCTCAATGCATGATGTCTTAGGCCTTGTAAATTCCCTTTACTCTAGGCAAACTTGATTGCCACTATGAGATACCTCTGGTAGCTGGAAGTCTGCTTCTGAAAAGACAAAGTCGGTAAAGTTAATTATACCTAAAGTGTGCATTTCTCCAAAAGCATAGCTTCTACTTTTTCATCATTGTGTCAGGGTTTAAGAACAAGATGAAAAGTGGCGTTCCCACTCAGTCTGTCCTTTCAGTTTCTACTTTACCTACGTAGATGCATAATATGTTTAAAATTTTGACCAAAACATCATTATTTTCAGGCATATACCACCAGCAGTCATAACATTGAAACCAAAAAAAATTTTTTTCAGTTTAAGTAATAGGAATTCTTATAGATTTCTGTGACTCTGACTTACATTTTTAATTGTTTCACTAAACTTGAATTTTCCTTCTCCATTGAGTATTATTCATTGAAAGTGTTCTTACCAATTTCTGATATTGGGTTAGAGTTCACAAAAACTAGCAGTCTTATAAATTGTAATTAGGGAAAATTAAACTTTTTTTGACATTCAAACAAAACTTGTCATGTGAAAAAAAATCAAGCACTTGTCACATGTTTAACCAGCATTAATTGTGAATTTTGAACCATTTGCAAGAATACAGCACAGAAGTAGCAACTGGGACTCTTTCCAAAGATGAAGTGAATTTATGACACATTTGATATTGACCAATTATTTATAAAGTCTATTAAGTTTGTCAGTACTGCTAGTAGGAAAAGATTAATTAGAACAACCAATGTAAAGTGCAATGAAATAGATTAAGCCTTCTTATAAAATATTGATATTCACTAAATATGGTAATTATAAGTTTGCATTTACAATCTCTCATTTGTGGATTCTCTTAATTCAAGTTGTACATGGTAGTTTAAGCTCTCATGCCAAGATTACCCAAAGTACAAAATGAAAAGAGCTTCTGAGAATAATACCCATTAAATTCAGGATAATAATTATCTTGTAGCAAAATATCACAGTTAAGGAAGATAGTTCAATGCACTTGAACTCTACTTGATATATTCCTACAGCCCTTTTTGCTTGTCCTTGTGTTTCTATTTATTCTCATTCCTCAAGAAAGATTGTATTTAGTACTCTTTCTAGCTTAGACACACAACAGATCACCCATTTTCCAAAGAGGAGTGATAGGCAACAACTTGAAGTGACTGTTAATGAAAATTATGCAAGGATAAAAAGGTTGAAGGGAGAAGAGTCCAAGTGTTTAGATGTGACTTTAGAAATTCACTTTTGCTTCTGGAATCTCAATTCTATTCCATTGATCTATATGTCTGTTCCTGTACCAATACCAAGCTGTTTTGATGATTGTAGCTTTATAGTAAAGTTTGAAGTCTGGTAATGTGATACCACCTGCTTTGTTTTTTTTGCTGAGGATTTCTCAACCAACTCATCTTTGACAAAGCCTCCACCACCTACCACTGGGGAGAGGAGAATCTATTCAGTAAATGGTGCTGGGAAAACTGGCTGACCACATGCAGAAGATTGAAATAGGACCCCTATCTATCCCCATGCACAAAGGTTAACTCCAAATGGATCAGAGTCCTAAATGTAAAACCTCAAACCATAAAACCTTAGAAAATGAAGGACATACCTCATGGAAATTGGAACTGGCCTCCAACTCCTGAACAAAACCCGAAACCCACAGGTCATAAGAGAGAAGATAGACAAGTGGAACCTTATTAAACTGACAAGCTTCTGCAAAGCCAAAGAAACCATCAAGAGAGCAGGGAGACAGCCTACAGACTGGGAAAAAGTATTTGCCAACACCAGGTCCGACAAAGGTTTGACATCTTGGATCTACAAGGAACTCAAATGTGCTGAAAAGAAAAAAACAAACAACCCCATTATATAATGGGCAAAAGATATGAACAGACACTTCACAAAGGAAGACATCCAAGCAGCCAACAGACACATGAAGGAATGTTCAACCTCACTAATCATCAGGAAGATGCAAATCAAAACCACATTGAGATACCACCTAACTCTAGTCAGAATGGCAATTATCAACAACTCAAAAAATAAAAGCTGCTGGAGAGGGTGGCAAAAAGGGAACACTTCTACACTGTTGGTGGGAGTGTAAACTAGTGCAACCTCTGTGGAAAGCAGTGTGGTGATTCCTAAAAGCTCTAAATATCAACCTCCCATATGACCCTGCAATCCCCCTACTGGGAATATATCCTGAAGAACACAAATCACTCTATAAAAAAGATACCTGCACACGTATGTTTATCACAGCATTGTTCACAATAGCAAGAACCTGGAAGCAACCATGCTGCCCAACAAAAGAGGACTGGATTAAAAAAATGTGGTACATATACATGATGGAATACTATGCAGCCATAAAAAAGAACAAAATTATGAATTTCTCAGCAACCTGGATGGAGCTAGAGTCTATAATACTGAGTGACCTCTCACAGAAACAAAGATCCGAGTATCACATCTTCTCACTCATATAATGGACCTTGAACATCCAATGTGATACTATAAGAAAATGACTGACAGTAGTGGGAAACTATGGGAGGGGGAGGGAGATGGGATTAACGGTAGCAAATATCTGTCTGGGGATGGGGAAACACCTCTTATCAACAGGGTGCCTGAATGAAACGTATTTGTATACCTAACCCTTAACTGTACCCCACAATACATAATTAAAAAATAAATTTTTTAAAGGACTTTAGAAATTCACTTTTGTACTTGAACTTGGGTCTCACTCTACCTTGGGACAGTATGGGAGGCGAAGTTAAGGATTTTTTTTCTTATGATGCTGTCAGCAAGAACAAGATACTGATATGAGAATTAGTGTGCAATTCATTTCTAAGAAATTAGCAGGATGTTGTTAGAAAATTCCTGACAGGGGAATGCAGAAGTGAGAAAAGAAGTTCATCAAAGGACTACTATCAAGCTAGTTACCACTATGAGGCAACCAATGCTTAGCCTTAATGGAGAACTCTTGGGAAGAGTGTCAAATAGGCACCTCACGATTATCTTCCTTTGAAGATGTAGAGAGGGAACAAAGATACTCATCCATCAATTCTTAATCAGTTGCTGTTTGAGAACAGCTTTGGGGGGAAGGGATGTTAATTCCTTGGCATTATTTTCCAGCTAGTTCCCAAATAAGAATGCATCCTCATGGCCAAATTTACTCCAACACACATGGAAATGGTAATTTGCCATGAAGATATGGATAGAAAAGTTGACAGCATCTTCTACAGACTTGAGAGAAATTCCTCAACATTACTACAGGTCACTGTTGTGATGTTCTAAATAATTACATTCTTTGGAGTTTGTAGAGTCCCAACACTAATTCTAGACCCACTTCTAGAAATTATCAACGGAGAGAAACAGCAACTATACCAGGGCACCCCTTCACCATTTGGGGAAATAAATGCTTTTCTGCAGGTAAATGTGGGTGATCACAGGTGTGTTTCCTTGGGTCAGCAGTGAAATCAGTGCAGGACATTGACTTGCACGTACTGTAATAGGGAATATGGACTTCTCAAGAGAGCTAAGAGAACGCTGCCCATCCTGAGGGAGATCTAGTCAGACATAGTGGAGTACCCCAGGATGTCAGTGAATTGTTTCAGAGAAAAAATAAAACAAAACAAAAAGCACTTGAGGTGAACTTAAGCTGGAGGAACTCAAGGGGAGATTGCATCTGGGCCAGGGAGATAAGATCTTCCTTCTGGTTCGTACTCCTCTCTGTTGGCTCCTACTGTGAGGAAAACGGGAGCAGCATGAAAGAAAAAAAAAGTGAGTACTGTAATAGAGAGTGTCCTGGATTGCCAAGAAACTTGCTACTTTTTAATGTCAATATTTATAAACTGCAAATCAACATTTTTTTTTTCAGAGAAAAGGAAGACAAACTTTTAGGAAAGGAAATAGAGAGCTAACTATGGTTTACCGTCGTGATGTTCTGAGCAATTATGTGCTGGACCCAAATTTTCATGTCCTACTCAAATAACAAAATACAAAAAGTTAATCAGAAACAATCTTCTCAGTAATAATATTCTGAGTATTATTTTTATTATAATTAATGTCATAATATTCTTTTTCTTTCTATACCAAAAGCTTTTTCTGAAAAACCAATTAAGCACATGCATTTTCTTCATCTTTTCATGAAGCACCTAATATCATTAAGGGTTGGCACACTATCAGGTATCCAGATGGACTGTATCTTAAACTGATCAAGAACTATGATCTAGAAAGAGTAAGGAATCTATGGATGAGTGCTAAGTGGTTAGACTTGTAGATGGGTGAAAAACTCAAAATTAAAAGAGAAGGATCACAAATGTGACTCTGAAGTTAGTTCCTTGGAAATATGGAGGAGCTTGTTTTAGACAGTTTCCTGAGACTCAAAGCATGCTATTTGAACACTTTCATTTTTAGGTTCAATTGGAGCTGAAGCAGCAGCTCTACACAGGTAATGTTCTTTTTATAGCTAATGGGAGAAGCACAAGGAATAAGCAAAGTCCAGCAGGCATTTAAAACATCTTGAGCTTATGTCACGTTTGGTAACATTTCATGAGCCAGTCTCAACATCTACTATCAACAAAGTATATGCCATGTATAAAGGGAGAACTGAGACATTGGATGACAACGAACATACATATTTTTTTAACAGGCAGAAAGTAAAGAGTTGAGAACAAGCAAGATGACCATTTGTATACCTAACCCCGAATTGTACACCACATCTTTAAAAACGAAAGTATCTAGTTCACTATAGCAGTTCATCACGATTGCTAAAAACATAATCCTCTCATGTGAATTTTTGCATCACAGATGTCATCCTTTTGGTATAAAATGAAATGTATGAATGGTTGGATATTCATAGCATTGTCTTTCCCTTGCTTTCTTGTAAGGCTGTTTTCCTTCCCCATCCTCTTCCTGAGGTTTTACTTGAGCTGTTAAAGATTATGACCCCAGATTCAGAATTGAAGAATCTAGATAATCTACTTCAATAATTTAAATTACATATAGAAGAGAAACATTCAAACAAGAAGTGCTTTATAGGAAGTTGTTGCACGGACACGAATCGTTTTTTGGTTCATTTGCTCAAATTTTCTTTGTAATAAATTGTATCATCTGCAAATAGTGACCATTTTTCTTGTCCTCTCCAATACTTATATGTGTTATGGTTTTTAATTTCTCACTGAATAGTTTAGAAGTTCTAGGACAATGTTGAATATTTTTGGTGAGAAAAATAATTTCTCCTTATGTTCCATTATTGAGTGCGACATAGTACAAGGCTTGTGGTACATATTCTCTACGATGTTGAAGAAACTTTATATTAGTGAGATATTTGGTTGTTTTGTTTCTGGTTTGAGATAGATGTGGAATTAACATGACTAAGGAATGTGTTGAATTTAAACACATTCTATTAATATGATCATAAGGTTGTCTAATCTGTTTACCATCAATAAATTTCACTAATGTTAGAATTTTACATGCCTGAGATACTCTGTATTTGATGGCAAATAATAAATTTTAACATATTACAAAATTTAACTTACTAGTAATATTTAGTCCTTGGTATTTTAGGAATACTTATTTGGCTATTTTTTAGCTTCTGAGATTATCTTTTTATTGTTGTTTTCACCATTTCTAGAGTAAGTTTGTTAATGTTTACATTTCTAGAAAAATTTCCATTTCAGAACATTGAACTCTTAAAGTCCCCTTCAATTTCTGGCCAGGGGGCACCATCTCCTCTGAGGACTCTTTTTCTCTTACAGATCTCCTATTAGATTTCTAACTCACCCCTTCTTACATGTGAGCCTAGGCATAAAATAAGCATCCTGCTTGTCCTTAATTGGTGCTTCTAAAATATCATTAATCATTGTGTTTTGAAACTCAGATTCTACCACTACTGTCTATTCTTGTCCTAGTTATTGGTAGATGACACAAATGCCGTCCGTCCTCATTCCTTGAAGCTTTGAACCCCTGGCTCACTCTCACTCTCCTCAACTCTCTATCATCCTTCCTTGTGGTTTCATTTTTTTCTATGAATAATCTTTAAAAATGTGTGTCCTCTCAGTTTATTCACTTATTCCCCTTTGTCAAACTTTTCCTCCTTCCCACATTATTTCCACAGTCTCAGAATCATATTCTAGACATAATCATTGCCAATGATCACAAAGATAAAATTTGGGGAGAAAAAGTTTTTAAAAGTGATATGTAGAGTGAGAGCATTTGGATAACTCCGATCTTTCCAAAGTGTCACTCAATCATATAGTGCTGAGGTGGCAATTATAAGGAAAACGTTGAAGCCTGAATGAAGCATTGCAGATTACCTTTTAGAGTAAATTGATATGTTGCAAAATTCTCCCACAGATTAAGAAGAAAAGTAAAATAACATACTTAGATAAATATGGGTGCTATGCTCTCTTCCAGTGGATTTTTTTTCAGCTCCCGATCTCTGGCACATATTTTCAAATGTTCTATCAAACTATAAGCATTCACCACTATTTTAGATGGTCAGATAAATAAGTAATACAAGGGGAAAAAAATCCTAAAATAGTGATGGCTGTGTATTTTTGTATTCTGTCTTATATTACTTCATAACTGAAGCTCATACTCTTTATGATGGTTCAACATGGAGAATATCAAGTTTCATGGCGAATAGAGAAATCATGAGATCCCAAATACTGAGCTCTAATTTTCCATTTCTTTATAATATTTATTAATGTAAGAATAAGAAAATTGTCATTAAAAGTCTACATTTTGTGAGAGATCTTTTTTTTTGAGTTAGAGTCTCACTCTGTCGCCCAGGCTGGAGTGCAGTGGCCGCTCCCGGCCACCGCAGCCTCGACCTGCTGGGTTCTGCTGATCCTTCTACTTCAACCTTCCAAGTAGCTGGAACTACAGGCGCGCACTAACATGCCTGGCTAATTGTTGATTTGTCGTAGAGATGAGGTCTCACCAAATTGCCCAGGAGGGTCTCGAACCCGCGGGCTCTGGCAATCCACTCACCTTGGCCTCCCAAAGCGCTGGGATTACAGGTTGAGCTACCAAGCCCGGCCTTGTGAGAGATCTTAACAGAAATCTTATTTCATCAATTTTTAATATTGGGGGGGTCCATAAAATGTCCATGAATTCAGACTCTTGGCATTGTCAAACATAACATCTTTTATATATGTAAGATAATTGTAAAGTGAAGTGACATAATTCGTTATAAATCAAAATGCTCCCAAATTACAAAAATGTATAGAGCTATAAACCACTTAGGATGATATTTTTAAAAATGTGTTCTGGAGCAAACCTTTATCCTTTTTCTCCAAAGAACACAATAAAAAAGATGGAATCTATTCCTTGAATAATGCAAATTAAACAACAACCATAATTTTAAGAGTTTTTTTTAACCAACACACTGATTAAAAATGGTTTTTCTCACAACTGAATAAAAATACAGATTCAAACAATTTTGCACTTATAAATCATATAGGTCGGGCTTGGTGGCTCAGCCTGCAATCCCAGCATTTTGGTAGGCCGAGGTGAGTGGATTGCCTGAGCCTGAGCATTCAAGACCATCCTGGAAATGGTGAGACCTCATCCCTACAATAAATCAAAAAAATTAGCCAGGTGTGATAGCGGGCGCCTGTAGTTCTGGCTACTTGGAAAACTGAGGCAGAACGATCTCCAAAGCCCAGCGGGTCAGTGCTGGGTAGCTGTGAGTGTGCCCCTGTACTCCAATCTGGACGACAGACTGAGACTCCAACTCAATAAAATATATATAAAAATGATGTTTGCATAAGTCCAGATTCAATTTATTCAAATTAGTGTAGTTCTGTCTTTTAGCTAGAAAGCAATTTATGTGAAATTTCTGTCTCTTGTTTTTCTATAAAGACCAAAATTCTTGGAAGTGTCCAAAGGGTCCTTTTTCCTAGAACATTCTTAACAATCTGTGTTTCATTACTGAATTAACTATTATAGGTCTTTTCTTGTTTCTATAGACAGACATTCACTACTGGGCTAGACATGGTTGCAGAATTTGTTTTATGAAGAAACAGCCAAAGTAGTCATCTACCAACAACACCTTCAGACATCCCAGAAGTATCGTTCTGTGTTAACCACCATTTATCCCTTTTTCTTAAATTCTTCTAAGCCATTGTTTTATAGGGGCTGAATTTGTGTCAATATATATAGACAAACTCCAGTTTCATTGCCATCTTTTAAAAAAAGTCTAAGAATGACCCCTTTAGCCTGAATAAACAACTGTCAGACAGATTTAAGAAATTGATTTTTTTGGTCCAAAATATATATATAGACATTTTTACATTTATTCTATACCACATGCCAGGGTCCACAGACTTTGCAGGAGTGAACCTTAATTTCTCTGGAATTTTTTTTTTTTCTATTTACTTGTTCATTTAGGTCTGCTCACAGTAGGAAAAAAGTATCTAGTCAAGAAGCCCGTACTGACATGATGGTGGAAAGGGATATCATATACAGAGTGGCAGTGTCTTTTTCTCAGCTTTCTTGTTTATAAACATAAAAACTTAGTCGTTTCCTTCTTATCCAGAGAAAATAAAGTACAGGGCATGCACAGAACTGAAATGAAACCAGACATGTTTGTTTCAAAAGATAGCCTCTACAAGTGGATAAAGTTGATTCTCCATAATATAGAGAAGTCATCCAACTCCTCTCCTTGAGTAAATGTAGAACAAGGACTCTTGCTTCATTTCACTTTGACCTTTGCCACATAGACTCTCAGTAAGATTTATCCATCTTTATGGGCTTTAATTGTCATTTGCAAAAAAAGTATCAACCATACTGTCTATCTGCAAAAGTAGCATGTTGAATATAAATGAGAACAGCAAAGGCATTTTATATCCAGAAATATGGTTTGACTCTGTGATCACTGTTTACTGCTCACAGGTTGAGGAACATCTTCAGCACTAATTGCCTCGACTTTCTGTATTGAATCTCTTGTCAGTGAGAAGTGATAATATCCTAGACCTCAAAGAAATATTGACCCTCTGGCTTCTAAAACTCTACTCTGTTTTCTTGATCTTACTAGAACCCTAGTTAGAAAATCTGAGTTCCATTTCACATGTCACTTCCTACACACTCCATAAATCAGTCATTATGATTCTTAGCATCTATAGCTTTATATTATTTTTATAAAATAATATATATGCATGGACGGTCATGCATGTATTTTCTGTTATGTAAGGCAATGAAAAAATTATATTTTTGAGTCTCCAGAAGCATTAGGCATTAGTTTAAGATGTGGGGATGTGACGACACTTTAAAAAATGAAGATACAGGCCGGGCTTGGTGGCTCAGCCTGTAATCCCAGCATTTTTGAAGGCCGAGACAAGTGGATTACCTGAACCCGCGGGTTTGAGATCCACCCGGGTAATTTGGCGAGACCTCGTCTCTGCAATAAATCAAAAATTAGCCCGACATGGTAGACCACACCTGTAGTTCCGGCTACTTGGAAGGCTGAGACAGAAGGATCACCAGAGCCCAGCAGGTTGAGGCTGAGGTGGCATGGAGTGTGCCACTGCACTCCAGTCTGGGTGACAGAGTGAGACTCCAACTCAAAAAAAAAAAAAAATGAAGATACAGCTACTTGGAAGGCTGAGGTGGAAGAATCACCTGAACCCAGTAGGTCAAGGCTGCTGTGACTGTTAGCATGCTCATGCTACTGCACTCCAGTCTGGGTGACAGAGTGAGATGCTAACTGAAGAAGAAAGAGAAGGAGAAGGAGGAGGAGGAGGAGGAGGAGGAGGAGGAGGAGGAAGAGGAGGAGAAGGAAGAGGAGGAAGAGGAGGAAGAAGAGGAAGAAGAATATTGCTACATACACGTTTCAACTTATCACCCTGGAGTGCTTTAGGCAATTTCTACTTTAAAAGAGAGGTTATTTTCCAAGAATGGCACATGGTTATATCGGGGCCAAGACTCCATAGAAGTCCAACCCAGTCTATGATGGCACTCTCTTTTTTGTCATTGTGAAAGCCTATGTGTTCAAAGAAGCCCTCACAACACATGACTCTACCATTATCCCATTAAAGTTGATCTGTAAACCGGGCTCGGTGGCTCAGCCTGTAATCCCGCGCCTTTGGGAGGCTGAGGTGAGTGGATTGCCTGAGCCCACGGGTTCAAGACCAGCCTGGGCAGTGAGACCTCATCTCTACAATAAATCAAAAAATCAGCCAGGCGTGGTAGCGCAGGCCTGTAATTCCGGCTACTCAGAAGGC